>CM067376.1:262668282-263025083 GCA_034510155.1 Eucriotettix oculatus | reverse complement strand
AGTTGCTTCAGTAGTATGTCAATTATACGATAATGCAAACGTCATCCTAAAAACATCCAGACAGATAGAGGTACTGAATTCAAAAAAATGGACGAGATCACACAACATGAATCATTACTCTTCGTACAGAAATATGAAAGCAAGCGTTGTAGAACGTTTTAACCGAACTTTATGTGAGCGTATGTGGACAATGTTTACAAAAGAAGGTTCACATGAGTGTATACATATGTTACAAAATATTGTTCGAGACTACAATCGCTCCTATCACCGTACCATTAAAATGAAACCGCGTGATGTACATGATAATCGTTTGCTCACACCGATGTACAGTAATATCAAAATGGTTGGAGGAAAGAAAAAATTTAAAGTTGGAGACGTTGTCCGCATCAGAAAGCAAAAACACCAATTCGAACAGGGTAATACATCGAATTGGACTACAGAACTCTTCACTGTTCACAAAGTTCAACCGACAAACCCCATCACTTACATATTGAAGGATTACCAACAACAATTGCTGGCTGGTGCTTTCTACACGGAGGAATTACAAAAAACTAAGCATTCAGATGTCTATCTCGTGGAACCCGTACTCCGAAGGAAAGTGGATAAAGTATTTGTAAAATGGTTGGGATATAATAATTCTCACAACAGTTGGATTGATAAAAACAATATTCTGTAATATTTTTGAATAAATAAATTTCATATATATAACTTTTTTGTGAAATCGTGTTACATTGTTATTCCTTCCCTAACCAGATTGTCAAGGAGGGTGAGGGAAAATTAAAGAAAACAAGAAAACTTTATAGCAAACATGTTTATTTAATATTTTCTGAACATCACACACACACACAAATTCATTATTCAAATGCCTATTATACTAAATTTTTGAGGTGTTGGACTAGCACACACACACACACTTCAGTTTGATTGATGTTTACACATTAAAGACAAATTCTGAAAAGAAACAAAAACACATGAAATATAACATTCGCTATATATATATATATATATATATATAACAATCAAATACAAAATAATTACCTTTGTTGCAGACTACTACTTCCATCTCATCATTTATTCTACTTGTTATAAATGATGTTAACAGTCGCACTGTATCTACTGCATTTTGTGGATTCACACCCCGCAATTCTCTCAATCTCGGACAACCGAGATCCATCAGATCTATGATACCATGATCTTTTGTAATATAGTCAGAAACCCATTTTTGTTTCTCCTTACCCTTCACATATATACGGCAATTAAAGCTGATATTCAACTTCTGAAATAAAGCTTTCAAATCGTGCGCTGATATTGTACCCCTATCCCACTCCAAACCAAGTATATTCTTATACTCATAATTGTTCGCTTTATTGTACGAATTAGCGTTCTCAAATGGATTGCTATCAAGTTTTATTAGATGTTGTATATTTAATTAATAAATCATTATTCCTATATAAAATATCTAAATCGCATGGATTAAGTTGTTCATGTTGGTCGTAATACCTCTGAAAATCCAAAACACACAACATTTTTTTACCAATTACACATACTCAAACGAATGATGATAAGATGTCTGTGTGAGGTGTTTTTATACTCATGTATTGGTGGGGAGGGGAGTAAAAGCGAGGCTAATTACACCCTTATAATTTCTCAACACTTTGTGAGAATAGACCACTAAACATTAGACAAGTGTGTATACGCAATTCCGATAGTGTGGTAAACAAGGTCGAATGACGTCAATAATTTGGAGGGAAAGCATCCGGCATTCTTCGAAGTCACTAAACATTAGACAAGTGTGTAAACAAGGTCAAGTGACGTCATAAGTGGGAGGGGAAGCCGGGGCCCCACCCAGTTTCAAGCTCGAGTTACGTAATAGGTCAAGGTCAAGGTGGATTGGAAACAGCTTTGATATACTACTGATAAACCTATTACAATACAGATTTTATTTTATCATGTGTCGTAGTGGGTCTCGCCTGCGGTTGTGTTTTGTAGATATGCGGGAACTGTATCTAGCTAAAGGTATGGTTTCCTAAGACAGAGGTGCCCATCACAATAAGGACGTAATGAAGTCGAGGATGACGTCACTAAAACGTAGTCTATCAAGCCACTGTTTGATCAAAAGCCGTCATTTCGATTAAAAATAAATGATTGACAACGGGGAAACTTAATTTGAAACAGTGAAAATGTGGAATATTAATTAATTTGTTATAAATAATGAAACTTTATAAAATTTAAACAACAAAGACTAGGAAATCCCAGAAAAATTAAAAAAGTGGAATACTACTTCCACTTAAAATGTCAGTTTCATACGTACATTTTTCCCAAGTTCTAGTAATTTATAGATTTAGAAAAAGTCCTTGATAATGTAAACTGAAACAAATTACTAAGGATTTTGAAGAGTTATCAATAGCGCCTGCGGAAGGCAATCAGCAGTAATTGAAGTGCAAGAAAATAAAGCATAAATAAAGAATGAAGTAAGCAAAGGATGTAGTCTGTCGCCCATGCTGTTTAACTTATCTATGAAACAGGCAATGAAGAAAGTTAAAACGGAATATAGAAAAGTAATCTTACAGGAAGGAGACGAAATAACAACACTAGGCTGTGCTGATGATGTTGTTATATTAGGGGAGTCAGAAGAAGACTTGGAAACCGTATAAACGTCATGAACGTAAATTACAACTTGAAGATTTTAGAGAGAAAACTAATGTAGTGCAGTGTAGTAATGGAAATATTGGAATAACAAAGGGTGTTAGATATAGAAGGGATATTTTGAAGGAACTAAAGGAATTTTGCCACTTGGCAGCATAATAAATAGGGATGGTAGCAGTATAGTAGACATAAATGTAGATTAGGGACAGGCTAGAAAGACTTTCGCAAAAAAACAGGAATTTACGGCTAATATAAGTATGAGTATTAGGAAATCATTACTAAAAATGTTTTATAACGTATGGCGATATATGGGTGCGAAACGATCGTAAAAGAATAGAAGCTTTCGAAATGTGGGATAATAGGAGACCAGGAATTTCCAAACAGAATAGGGGAAAAGAACAATTTAGAGGACATTGGCCAATAGGAGTGATAGATTAATAGGTCACGTTTTGAGACATGAGAGTATAGTAAAATTATCGTTAGAGGGTAGTGTGTGGGGTAAGAACAGAAGAGGATGGAAAAGGATGGAATAAGGTATGCAGATTAGCGAGGATGTGGGATGTTGTATTTATGCATAAATGAAAAGCATTGCGTAGAATAGGTTATCAAATAGGGTTGCATCAGACCAGATTAAATACTACAATAACAATATTCAGGCACATAATATAACGTTGTCCTTGTAATTCTTGTGACTTTTTTATTCATATTAAAAACTTTTATTATAAAGATTATCAGTATGTACAATAAATGATCCAGTATATACAATATTAAAATAATGAATAGAAAATTAGTGTATATAATTAGCATGTAAACATGGATGTAGGTTAATCCATTTAATTAACCTACTTTAGTAGATGGTTTGGGTTTTTTTGTGAGTACCTGAGACGCATACGATGTGGGTGGGTGAGGGTTGACAGGAAGTGAGCTGGTTATATGAGGATGTGGTCTGCGGGAATGATGGCAAAGTGGGTAAGGCTGAAGTATGAAGTCGTTTGGGAGATTTCTTTTGAGCCGACGGAAACATGGAGATGGAGAAGGATTGCCATGGAATTGCTGTACCGTGGGGTTTGGGTGTGTGACGGTGCTTTTGATTAGGGAGTTTATGGATTTTGAGATTAAAGAATTTACTTTGTGAAGTTTGATGATATAGTGGATGACGGAATTTCTTAGGTACCATGGAGAGTTTGTAATAGTGCGTAGGATTATGTTTAGTTTGAATTTTGGCTGAATAGATTTTGGCTGCTGTTACCCATATGGACAAGGCACTTAAAACAGGTGGGTTGTATTATGGAGAGGTATAGGAGGCGTTTTGTGCTGATGGTAACAGGGCTTTTCTGTTTAGGAAGGGATATAGGGTTCTGAAGATTATTTTTTTCTTGAGAAGATGTTTTAGGTGGTGGTTGGTGATGAGGTCGTGACCTGGGGAGGCTTTGTTTTTTAAGTTCTTGTGATAGTAACCATACGTAAGAAAAATATTCTGAAGTAACCAAAAACAAGCCCAAAAGTACTTTCACTTACATTTAGAGCTCGAGTTATTCTATAGTTAAATCTAACTTTTGGTATATCATTTCAGAATTTACTGCCATGCAAAAATTTCATCAAGTTCTAGTTTAGAGCCAACGCTGTCTCCTCAAGCACATATGGTATAACAAAATCTGTTTCAGGTAGTGTTTTTGAGGCTTGTTTATTGAATGAATTAGTTTTTACGCTTGCCTACCTACCTATCTTTCTTTGGGTTAACAGGCTACATGAGGGTGAACCTGAAACAGGCAACTCCCCTTTCATAGCATAGGAAGGGAATTGAAAAGTTAACCGATTATCGTTAATCCTTTGGGGTATGCATTATTTCTGTCGTGTATTATGTTTTTTTAGTATCGTGATAGACTTTGTGGAGAACAGATGTGTCTGTCGCAGTGTTGTCAGAATGTGCGATAATTAGTAGCTCTGTAGTAGTCTGCTAGGTAAATCGAATGCACTGGAGTTTTAGTGAGATCGATGACGCTAAATGCATTATTCTTTTTTCATTTGAAAGTGATAACTGTTGGATGCATAACTGCACGTCACACCAGCCAGTTGATTACTGACGTCAGGTGGCGAGGAACCCTCAGACAAGCGGAAATATGTCACAGCGAGAGAATGTAAATATCTGTCAGATATGAGGACAACTACAACAGGGCCCAAATGAAATCTCGTTACTCAATGAAGAAATAAATACATTAAAATAAAAACTAGCACAAACAAGTGGGAATCTACCGACAAAAAAGGTAAAATTAAGTCCAGAAAATCCTGGTGAGGAGGAGGAAGTATCAGCTACAGAAACAGACTGTTTATTGCCTAAAAATAGATATAAGAAAAAGCGTAAAGCTAGTGAGTCTCCTGTTCAAGAAAATGATATCCATATTGAAATATAAATTTACTTATGGTAAGATGGGGATTTATTTAATTATAAGGTGAATAAATGATAAGAGAAGACTAATTTGACTTTAAAATTCTGAATTTAATATAAATAAAGTGTTTCAGCCAGAGCATAGATGATATTTACAAATCATCAACGAAAATATTATTAAAACAATTAGTTTGCATGAAACTTTAAAATCGGGGTTCTCAATGGGGTGAATGAAAAGAAATTTAGATTTCTAATGGCAGTAGGCCTGGAAAATGTGAAGTCCTACTAATTACAAACAACGATACCCGCGAAGTATCTGCATTTGCATCCCGGTCTGCGTCGATGAATGATGATGATGGTGGTGGCTGCATCATCACCGTCCGGGCTGAATCTCGAGAAAAAAATTGGAGGAGACTCCCATATCTCCTTTCGGCGGCT
The DNA here is from genome assembly GCA_034510155.1 of Eucriotettix oculatus. NCBI lineage: Eukaryota > Metazoa > Arthropoda > Insecta > Orthoptera > Tetrigidae > Eucriotettix > Eucriotettix oculatus. Next base: position 263,019,613 of record CM067376.1, on the reverse strand, counting down.
AACAATTTAATATTAGATCAGAATAAGCCGGCCTCTCTCCTTTTCTCACCGGTTAACAATTTAACTTTTGCAGTAACTGTCTTCCGTCTCTCAACAACTTCTGTCTGCTGTCTCCCAACAACTTCTGCTCATTTACTATTTACCGTCTCCCTACATGTTCTGTCCTCTCCCAATTCCCTTCCCACGAAAGCACGGTGGGAAGCTACATAATTACAAATAACCAATAAACTGTATCCTCAAATGACTTCTATTTGCTTGCTCTTTGACGATTGCAGCCGATATGAAAATTTTCAACTGCTGAGCCTAAATACTGCATGTGTTTTGCGTTTCAAAATTTTCCACAGAACTTTTGTTTTCGCTCGAAACAGCCCCCTAATTATTCAAGGCGATCCCTTTTTTCGTCAATGGACCTCTAACGCACATTCAACCGGAACGGTCATTCTTTTGTCCTAAGGAATGCGAGTGCCACCCTACAAAGCCAGGAAAACAGATGCACAGACTTAAAGTTTCTCTTCAGGTTTTTTAGTACATTACAATATAAATCAAGCAGATATAATACCTAAAGTCAGTAAACCTCCACCAATATTGTAAGCAATGTAAAGTATTTCTAGATATGGAAAATTACACCCAATCAACATAGATTACACAACTATTAATTTGCAACAAGAAAATTAAAATAAACGTTAATCCTGACAAAGAGTAAAGGTCAATAACAGAATTATTAAATTCAATCCTAGATGTAATAGAAAAATTTGAATGAACTGTTACTATAAACAAAGTAAACTATATACGCTTGCCGCTGTGTATGTTAATTTGACAGAAATGATTATTTCAATAAAATATATGGTACATCATGTAACGGACCAATACATCTGATTAGGCTTGGTGCCATGGAGTCAAAAGAAAGGCGACAGCAGTTTGAGCCAGGGGTAATAATACCTAGACTGGACGTCGCGGTTTCGGAATTTCCCAATCTTTGTGAGAATTTGGTGACGTCGGGTGGTGTACTTCCCCAATTTTCACAATAATTGTGATTGATGGATATCCATCCCTGCCACCTTGGTGAAATAAACTAAAGAAGTGGGGAGGAAGTTTTAAAAAGGTCAGTGGAGACAATTTTGAGGCAGATTGGTGAGAGATTGGTGGTGCAGATTTTACAGATTGGAGATTGTTCGAGAGCGGTGAGAGTAGAGACTGGTTGGAGACTGGTGGTGGAGATTTTTGGAGGAGATTTCCTGAAATTGATCGAGAGGAGTGGGACGGGAGAGCTGGAGCTAAACTTCTCACTCATGACTGTTGTTGGAATTGCGGCAAGGGGAGATATTGAAATTCTTCCTGAAACGGGAAGAATAGGTGGTCAGCAGCTTTGATCTGGAGGGAGGACGATCCAGGAAGAAGTTCAAACCTGCATTAAGCCGAAACGGTAAATACTTCTGTAACCCTTTTTGCTGATTTCCTATACTGCCAGGTCCCACAGGATTAGTGTAAAATGTTTCTGTTCTATGAGAAGGCCCATAAATGCGACCCTGAGATTAGAGATAAAATTGTTATTATTAAGAATTTAATGTAAATAATTTTTTTAATATACATGTGGTATTTTTACCTATAAAATAAGTGCCAGAGTAAATATTGAAACATTAAAAATTGTAATTATTAATGTAAATATGCTTTTTGTTAAAAGTAAATTGTTTTTCTTATTTTATAAAAAATCTCATGATTATTATTTAAATACTTCACTTAAATAATCAAATGTACCCTAATATTCATTATAACCAATAGCATGAAAATAAAAATAGAGGCAGTAAAGAATAGTAAACTTATATCTCAATGTTAGAGACATTAAAAATTTGGACGCACAATGACACGCGTTAAATGTGTAGAAATTATACATAAAGAAAGAAATACAATTAAAAGAAAGATTTTAGAATCCATTTATGTTTTTAAGAACAATAATGGTATGAATTCTAGAAAGGAAAGTGAGGAAATATCAAAACAATCCGCAAAAGTTTTCGAATAAAAACAGAATTTTAGTTAAGTTTGGACTTAGACTTATCGAATCTCGTTCCACAAGATTCGATAAGTCGATACAAAAATTACGATTATGATCGACATTTTGTCAATTAAATTTGATGTGGCTAAATTTAAGACTCATTGAAAGAATTTTTCAATGCAAAATTTTTTCGACGATTCATGGATGTATGTTGCCGTTTGTGCTTGGTGAACACAAGAGCATGAACTTTTGGAAATCCGAAGTTCGGAAAATGCTCTGTGTAAACCAGCACAGTCTGGAATCACATACTAATCCAAGAAGAAAATTAGAAATTTTATTTTTCGAAATACATGAAGGTATGTATAATATTTTAAAGCATTATATCATATAACCGTAAATTTAAACAAAGTTCCACATTTATGTACATATAAAATTTTGAAAAAATTGTAATATTTCAAATATTGTAATTTTTGTAGATGAATATGGCAATTGCCGAAGGCTCCATCAGAATAAAGTTTGGAAATTAAAATTTAAATATATTTGGTTTATGAAGTGACTAATATAAATAAGGGAAAATAATCATTATAATAAATTAATTATCAATCTTAAACAAAAATTACTTGAAGGTACAAGAGTTTTAAGTTTCCATTTATACGTAATAATGAAGGACTAATTAAGGATTCTCTTTGAAATGCTAAAAGCTGTATTAACATTATCGTGAAGAGCGACGTATTACTATTGCAGATATATCGAAAAAGTTGCATAAATTGTTGGCACATAACGTTATCAGTTACTAGCTCAAGTGCTGCAAAATAAGTGCTAGTTTTCACATGTCTGAATTCTACGCGCTTCAGTTTGCCTTAGAATTATGTAGAAATTTTCACTGACTGTATGAGATGATATCCTATTCTGCAAGTAGAAGAACTGTAACGTTACCATTGCTTGGATCCCGGCACACGTAGCAAATATCGAGGCAAGACGGAGGAATAATCCCAGAAATAGTCCAAAAGTACATGTAGGACCTAAGAGCGAGGTATAAACATAAACTGATAAGAAACTGGAGGCAAGCCGATCCTGCGAGTGGAGGGAATTCACCAGGTGACTGCCAAACTAACCAGAAGGAAACAGGTTGTTATATCAAGGGTAAGAACCTTACACACGCGGGTGGCCCATTCATATCTTTTTTACGGATCTTCTCAACCAAAGTGTGGTACATGCAATGTATCATATACTTTACAGAACATCCCCTTCGAATGCCCTGACCATGCAAACGAGGGGAAGGAGATTATTCTGGCTTTCGAGAAAAAATAAAACTAAAGCGATAATGAGTATTTTATTATTTTTGGAAAAAACTCTACTGATAGAAGAAAATTAATTTTATTTATTTGGTGTCTCTATGTTTATGTTTACCTGTTTTGTTTTTGTTGCCAATCTAGTAGATGATATTTTATGTAAAACTATTGTGTTTATTTATTAACTCTTAATAATTTTGTAACTGTGTACAGTCACCAATGACTCTAGGGTTGAGGCGAGTAGCTAAAACTTTCAATAAAAAAAACAATAGCAAGGTGGGTCCTGAAAGAGTTAGTTCAACACAAGGAAATAAGACTTAAAATGTTGTTGTTGATGTTGTGGTATAGAGTCCAAAGACTGGTCTGATGCAAGCCTCCTGGCTAGCCTACCTTGCAAGAGCCAATTCATTTCCTTCATAATAGTCCCATCCATAAAATCCCTAATCCCCTTAGCGTATTCCATCCTTCCCCTCCCCATACTGTTCTTACACCACACACATCCTTCTAATGTTGATTTCAAAAGACTCTCGTGTCTTAAGACGTGGCCTATTTTATCTATCCCTTCTCTTAGTCAACGTCCTCCATATTGATAACTTTTCCCCTATTCTGTTTAGAACTTCCTTGTTCGTGATTCTATCCGCCCAACTGATTTTCAGCATTCGCCTATAGCACCACATTTCAAAGGCATCTATTATTTTCCTTTCCGGAGCTCATATAGTCCACGTTTCGAACCCATATAACGCCACGCTCCATATGAACACTTATATTACCCGTAAGTAACTTCCTATTTTTCGCGAAAGCCTTCCTTGCCTGTGCTATCCTACTCTTTATGTCTATTATACTCCTACATTCCCTAGTCATTACTCTTCCCAATTAGCAGAATTCCTTAACGTCAAAATATCTCTTCCCCAATCTAACACCCTTTGTTATTCCACTATTTCCCAAACTACACACCATTACCTTGGTTTTTCCCTCTATTAATCCTCATATTGAACTCTTTCTCCAGGACTCCGTTCTTGCCATTTATTATGGTTTCCAAGTCATCTTCGGAGTCCCCTAATACTACAATATCGTAGTCAAAGCGTAAGAATTTTTATTTCTTCTCCTTGCAGTATAATTCCATTTCTATATTCCGTTTTAACCTTCACCATCGCTTGTTCGATATATAAGTTAAACAGCATGAGCGACATACTGCATCCTTATCCTACTTATTTATTCATTACGACTTCCCTTTCTTGATCTTCTATACAAATTACTGTTGCCTGTCTTCTGAAGAGGTCGTGTATTAGCCTCCTTTCTCGATATTTTATTCCAGTGCTCTTCAAAATTCTTAATAGTGTGTTCCAGGCACATTGTAAAACGCTGTTTCTAAAAATGTTTTCTACAAATGTCATGAAAGTAGGTAGGTTTTTCTTATCGTGTCTTCCCAAATTAGTCGCATAGTCAATATTGCTTCTATTGTCCCTACATTCTTAAAATGTATGCAGGCTTAAAATAACGTTATAAAACGGAATATAACCATTTTCGAAACTAAATTTTGACGTCTGTTGAAACTTGACTTCACTATTTTCAACCAGAATACAAAACAAAGTTCATAAACAAGGAGGTCATAACAGAAATATAAATCAGGTATGAAATACTAGTTTATCGTTAGGCAAAGTGTATTAATATTCACTGGAGTTTGTTGAATCATAGTGAAAGTCTCATTTCGTAAAAATACACATATTTCCTATTAATTTGTCTCTAATGTTTAATGTCTTTCGTATTATTGATGCATTCGAGATACATGTATCAGGGAGCACTGAAACGAATGGTTGCTTTAACATAATTGTGATATTAATCATTGAAGATTGGAATAGAAAACACTATATTTATGGGATTAAAACGGTTCTTCCATGGAGATTTAGTATTAAAGTGTATGATAAGCAGTGAATAACTTAGGGGAAAAAGAAACAGAAGCGACGTTCACTGTTTCCGTCATTATAGAGGCGTCGTGATGAAACATCTGTGTTATTTAGGTGTTACTAGTTGTGAAACGGAGTAACTATGTTCGTAACATTACACAGCACCGATAGACCACAGTGTGTTAAATATTGAATTAAGTAAATTACAAGATAAAATGATATTTTAATACATTCTTATTGGTAGTTAAGTACTGTTTGAAAGTTAACTTAATGAAAAATTTGTGTATCTTTTATGAAATAATCTGAGAAGGTCAACCAAAGATTTCTATCTCTACAATATTAGTTAATAAGGTCCTATCTGAATGAGGAGTACCTTCTTTCGGGAGTGTCACAAGGCAGTGTTAAAGGTCCGTTCTTGCATTTGCTGTTCACATCAGATTTTTCATCGACACGGAACTCAATAATTGGAACATTCAGATCCAGAGATTATAACACTTAATAACAATCCAAGAATGACTACATAAGTGGTACAACACGATAAAAGCAACTATAGCACAAAACGGTACTTTCACGCTGACCGAAAAATAATTTCCTTCTGTTTTCATTGAGAAAGTACTAAACACGATAATACTTTATAAAACAATCCATTTGGAATGATGGTACAGACCATGAGGATGCGACAATAAGTTAAGTTTCAACGTAATTCGTCTTTCAAATGGAAACCAATTGTGCCAACCAATCGTATTCTTGTGGCATTATCATATATTCAAAAATCAATTTTCTGACATTAAGAAATTTTATTGTGACAATTGTCCACGTATCTGAGGTTAGGGTTTGTTGAGGGGGAAGTAACTTGATGTGGCAACGTTTTTCTACTTCTCTCTTCTCGTTAGCTGAACGCCTGGTCGGTTTCCATAGTCAAATATCCATATAATAATATTCGACGTCTTCTGGTATGTTTCGTATACACATGAAGATCCAAGTATAAAATTAATCCTTGGAAATCAAGGAATAAGTAAAGATGCACTTGAAATTGCCATCTCATACGAACCCACACTTTCTGCCACTTCTGAGGAACACAATCACCAGGCGTTTGAAAAAAGTCTGGAAGAATTGCATGAAGAGAACTCCTAACTCATCTCAAATCATTGTCAGGAGGTCCCTTCGCTAGAGTGGTCCTCAATCCAGACATAAAATGGAAACACCACTATTTTGTAAATCAATACATTAGCTTATAGAAATTGTATTTTCTGATTGCTGATCCCAGATTACCGGAAACATCCAGATCAAGATCGTTTCTCATCCATGAGTGTTTGTTTATAATATAAAAACAATACTAAAGTGTTAATGGAAGTCAGTCATTTTAATTCGTGATTATTGAGTTATAATAATTAATACAACTTCACAAAAGAGATACTGATTTTGAAGATAGTTCTGGCCAATGTCCGGTGTACTTCAAATAACCAGTCTGTATCCTACTTTGGTCGGTGATTTCCTGAAATGCTCGGAAATCGCTGGCCAACGTTCAATGTGCTGACGCGAGGCTGACCGCTCATATTTTTAAAGTAAACTTATAAGTAATATTCGATGATAAAAACTTGATACAGTCCCTTTGAAATGATATTCCAGCATTTTTATTTCCTCTTTGGTTTGTACGTATTGAACTTTATGCTTGCTATAAAGGTGAAATCGATTTTTTAGGTGACATAATTATCGTGTGGATTGATATTTAAAATTATTGTTCTTCGTATGACCACTTCTGTTGTTAATAATATATTGAATGACGTGCATGAATTATGTTTCCTGTCTAGACTATCCTTCCTCCCAATATAAGTTCTCATTGTAAGAATCTTTTCCTTAAAAATAATGTTTCTGGCGATCCCGACACAGACTAATTAAATATTATCTTAAAAGGGAACTCTAATAAAAAGGCCCCCATGTGTCCTTTTATCCCCATCTATATCATTTTATCAGAGTGGGAAATGTTGCTTTCCAGAACAACTTGAAGCGCTTGAACTGATCATATAAAACTGAGGCGAGCTTCTGGGGAGCTCTCAGACTGCTCATGTAACTGAAAGTGAAGCGTTGTATTTAATCTCAATAAAATTTTGTTAAATCTCTACTTGTGCAGTCATTTCTTGGACGAGTTCCAGACTCTGGGATCAGCTTGTGTTGTGCCGAACCATGAGACGATTTACTTAACTCATGAATACGTAGAACCAACATTTGATATGAAGATCAGGTTCTCATATACTTTGAATACGTTGCTGCAAGAAAAAGGAAACAGTAGTTGTATCCTCGCCAGAGACAAATGCTGCGCTTTTATACCGAATGTTAAGCAACTTAAAGCGAAGCAGAAAAACGAAAGTGTTGACTATCGCCGACTACAAAAATATGATGATCCAAGAAATACTTATAGTGCCAGTATTAGTAGACAATAGCAATATTTTGTACAATATTAATACAGAAGAATCATTGGATATATTTCACGAGGCTCACTTGAAAATTGGACAGAGGTCGCACACGGATGGAAAAGGTGCTACAAGCATGTACAAAAATGTCACCAAAGAAACAATCATACTACAGCTCCGCTTATGCAAACTGTCTAATGCTAAGGAAGGTGTAGCCTCGAAACATTTAATATTTAAAGAATTGAACTTAAGATCTCAGGTACATCTGAAATATATGGATAGTACCTCTGACGGCAAGTATACGTTTATTCCCAATTATCAGGATCATTTAACTAAGTTTATAATGTTGGGACCTAAAGATCAAAGGATCAGTAAAAGATATCTTCACCAATATAGGTGTTCCAAGCGTGCTTCAATAAGATAATGGAAGAGAATTTGTTAACCAGGCCATAATGGAACTAAAGAGCGTGAGTCTCAAGTGAAACTGCTACACGGAAAGGCAAGGTTTCGTCAAACGCGGCAACATGATGATTACATGGATGCAGAAAAATAAAAGGAAATATTGGGCTAAGAGTCTCCACTTCATTCAGTTAATGAAAAGCCGTTCTTTTCACCAAGTCGCCATATGAGGCCAAGTTTCGCTGCAACTCAAAGTGTCTCGAACTGCCCAGAGAGCTTTAGATAGTTTGGTTACAGACAGAAACCTTGAGAACGTTGAACAAGAAATGGAAGATGCTATAGATGTATGGACCATCTCCTCCAATGGAGCTGCTGCAGTGGCGGAGGAACCTGTGGGAATTCCAAAGCAATAACATGGCGATACCATTCTGTGTTGTGTGTGAAAAGGAATGTAGTTCAGCTTATTCTTGCGGACCCAGTGGAAAAAATGTGATTTGTGGAATAAGTAATGAAGCAACGGGTACATAGTGAAACATACTTTAAGTCTCTGTGGTGATAAACAAGAAATTGGGAAGAAGAGGGTGGCGAATCGTACAAGTTTGCAAACACAATGTGCAAAGATACTTAAAAATAAATTTTCTCTATTTCCTGGAGATAATTTACGCATCCGTGCACCAGATATTGATATAGGTCGCGGTGACCTAACAAGCGTTCTTGTATTTTCATAAACGTCGGAGTTGCTTTCTACAAGTTAGGAACAGAACATGATGTTCTTATATAATCTGTATTCCAGAAGCGAGTTTTTCATTCTGCTTGAGATTCTGCTCACAGTGGAAACCGAGGGCACAAAAGAAATGCCACTACGAACTGTGGCGTCTACATAATCAATGATTTCTGGACAAGGGTACACTCCATGTGATTGCACTTCTAAGTGCGCAACAAATCGCTGCAAATGCAGAAATAACGTATCTGCCAACGTTTCGCTTGTGAGCACCAAGCATTATCAAGGCTAGGCCAGGACTGATTAGCCTTGCTGGCAAGGCTGCTTATATATAGGCAGCTGCCTGAAGGTTAACTTGCGTCCGACCGTTGGTTTATGTCGCGTACTTTTTCCTGTTTGTTCGGAAGACATGAAAACCACAGCGGGCGAAGTTCGTAGCCAGCGTCTCTGTTGATGTTTTCCGGGTTCTTCCGGATTTCAATGGCTTCGCGTATCTTCCGTGCCCAGAAATATTTTTCTCTAACTATTAACTTGGTATCTTCCAATGCGATTTTGTGGTTAGTTTCTATAACGTGCTCTGCAATGGCAGACATATTGAACTGTTTCAGTCTTATATAGCGGTCGTGTTCTTTAACACGGCTTCTCACGGACCTGCCAGTTTCCCCGATGTATGACTTGCCACATTCACACGGTATTTGATAAATGCCTTTTGCCAGCAGTTTGTCCTGCTTGTCTTTTACTGGTGGAAGAAGGCTAGATATCGTGGTCCGACTCTTGAAAATCGGAGTAATATCGTGTTTTTTCAGGATCCCACCAATACGTTCAGTTACTCCCTTTACGTATGGGAGGAATGCTTTGTCTTTCCCAAGTGCATTTTTGGCGGATGTTTGACGTTTTAAAGCTCTGGAGATGGTTTGGCTGGTATAACCGTTCTGGTTGAGGGCCTGCCTCAATTTCGTTTTCTCCTGTTTCAGGCTATCATTGTCGCATATTTTTTCCGCTCTAAAAAATAGCGTTTTTATAAGTGCTCGTTTTTGGGCTTCGTGGTGATGAGATGTGGCCTTCAGATACCTATTAGTGTGCGTAGGTTTTCTGTATATCTTGTGTCCCAGATACCCGTCAGCTTTCCGTGACACTAGCACATCCAAGAAGGGCAACGATCCGTTTTCTTCTATCTCCATTGTAAACTGGATATTTGGATGCTGTAAAAACAAATCCAATTTCTGTCTACCATGAGGCCATATAATGAAGGTGTCGTCTACGTATCTCAGCCACAGTGTTGGTTTGAGAGTGGCCGTTTCTAACGTTTCGTTCTCGAAGTACTCCATGTATAGATTCGCCACGACTGGTGACAGCGGGCTCCCCATGGCTACCCCATCGGTCTGTTCATAAAATCTGTTGTCATACTTGAAATATGTGGTGGTTAAGCAATGTTTAAATAACTCTAACATTTCACTGCAGAACTCCTTTTCCAGTAGTCGTATCACTTCAATTAGTGGTACGTTGGTGAACAGTGATATGACGTCAAAACTAACCAACATGTCTGTTTCCTTTATCTGTATGTCCTTTATCTTATCTATAAAATCGAAGGAGTCTTTGATGAAGGTTTTGTTCTGGTTTACCAGTGGTCGCAGAAGTCCTGAGAGGTATTTCGCAAGAGCATATGTAGGAGAGTTAATTGCACTCACTATCGGTCGTAATGGAATAATGCTTGGTGCTCACAAGCGAAACGTTGGCAGACACGCCGAGAATTTACGTGGCCTAACAGCCCAAAAACCGATGTCAAATACTGAAATAATAGTTTAATTTATATAAATAGATTGCATTGAATGAGAAAAGAAAAAAATACGTTTCATCCTTCTTTGGGACCTGATCTGGAGTTTATAATTTTGTATATTATCCAAGAAAAATGTAGAGGCAATGGCCAACTCTTGAAATTCAGTTTTCAGAATTTATCTTTAATTTTTTTATTTACTCTTCTAATCTCGCTGAAGACCTTCGAATATTTTTCTCATGTTTTGATTTTATCCTGATATTGCTTTATTACTTATTGTATCTTCAGAAGGTGATTTCTCTGGCACACTATCTGTAAGATCTTTACATGATTGTGGTAGCAGTTCATCCACTTCTTTATTCCTGCTTTCTTGCAGTTTAGGTTTGGCTGATCGGGCTGTATTTAACTTGTGGTGTATAACGACGCGCACCGCGCAACTATTAAGTTGAAGACCGGGCGAGACGAGCGCAGCACAACATGACTTTCTGTAGAGCGCGAGAATGAATTAACCAGTGTGTATGGGAGACGTGACGTGAAGCAGCGAACCTCGAGATGGGACCAATCAGCGCAGCCGGTTGGGCGCGAAACTCACTCAACATTACTACACACATTATCTAAATTATTAAATGTATTCCTCAATACTTTTGAAGTAAGAAAATAAAATAAACTACGAAAAATTGAGTACTTATTGTGGTATTTATAGTGTATATTAGACATAAAGCAGTCGTTTTGGCGCGAAACTCTGTTAACATTACAAGACATATAATTTAATAATTATCAAAAAATTTAAATATATTCCTAAACACTTATATAATAAGTTACAATATCCAAGAGTTTGTAAGTCATTAATAGTAAAATAATCTAACAGTAAGAAAAAATAAAAGATAATGTTTAATAACAGCAGTTCGTACAAGACGTTTCGTACTAAAATTTGGAACCTTATCTAAAGTGAATAAAACTAAAAATGCAAAATAGTTATTTAAATATATTACGTATAATACAAATTTCTTAAAAAAGGAAAATTTACTCATGGAATCAAGGAATTAAAACGGATGAAAATGCATGTCGCAGAAATAACAGAAACATAGATACAAGTCCAGCCAATTCGTCAGCACAAAGTTAATATGTATTAAATCCATTTACGACCATGAGGCTGTAAGCGTCGCTGGACGAAAAACACGACACAAAATCATCTGCGTTTAAATATAATTTTCCAATTATAATTTACACAAATATGGACGAAGCGTCGTAAGTGTTTTCAAATAAATATTAGGCTACGTTTTTATGACAAATTATTTACTCATTGTACAAATAGTAACAATAACTCATGAGAGTTTTGTTGTGTTCAGAATAACAATCGAAATAGTTATACTCGAGTGAAATAGACATTTTCTAAAATTGGTGATTTAAATTTTGTTCGAATTACTTGTCTTTTTTATAATAATAATAGCCGAATTGTTAAGATGTGATGCACCTCACTCATCAGTCGAAAATAAATATTATATTTTGCATCTGAAATTTTAATATTTTTCTAATAAATTTTATAGTTATTTCAATATATGTTATATGCTTCCACAAAACTGAATAATTTTCTACATTGAATTTTAATTTTTTCAAATCCCATTAATGCGAATATTTAATGCGCGTATAGTTTGACCAATATTTTGACATAGTTTAAATTATTTTAAGGTAATTCGTATATCATAATTCATTAAGTTTGTATTATATTTTTTAATGTGGAAACTTGAACACGTTTTGACTGTAAAATTATTTTCCTCATTAATACCTTAATTGAATATGTTATATAAAAGTATAATAATGGTATGAAGAGGGTTGGTAGTAGAAGAAACGATAATTCTGAAAGAGAAATTAGGTTTATGTATTTTAGCTAGAGCATAGGCTCTGGCAATATTATCAGAAGTTAAAAACTAAGGATGAAAAGTGCTGCTGTCCACATAATTTTCTTTTTTAAGTCTTTTCAAATTAATTGATCAATAATTAAAGTAATGGTTTTAATTTTTATTGCAAATTTTATGTATTTGTTTGTCTGATAACTTTTCAACTTTAATAAAACAATTTATTCGTGTTCCTTTGGCAGAGTCAGTAAAGATTACATCTGGATTATTACAAATGTACATTTGGTAATAATCATATTGCACAACTCGTTATGATAATACTTCCTTGAACACAATTAACTCATTGTTGAATTTTCCATTGCGTTTCTGAAACTAACAATACGCATATGAGTTATTTTTTGTAACTGTTATCTCGGTATCGTTGCTTGTGCGACATGCACAACAAAAAATTTATCAATTTTAATTTCTTGTTTTCGTGATAAAATTTTCATTTTATAACGTAACTGTATTATACATATTATATTGGAAATATTTATTATCATTTATATTATAATCATATAAGAAGAGATGAAGTTCTAAAATTTAGGAACGAAACGTCGCTTACGAACTACTGTTAATAAAGTTTATATCTTTTTTCTGAAACATAGGCTGTTTTACAATTTATTAATATTATTATCAGATGTGTATTTGTATAAAACAACTTGTTTGAAATAAGTGTCCACGATATTGTCGTATATCGCCACATAATGTCCCCGCGCCCAACCTCGCGCCGAACTGGCCTGCGCCGAAACTGCTGCGCCCAACAGTCCTAGACCCGGCGCAACTATCTGCACCACGCACTTGCTCAGCCACAGTTTCTGTCCGACTGTACGGCGCACATACGATGAGGTGTAAGCCATGACTGTTCGACATGAATACCTCAAATCATATAAAGTAAAATTGTATAATTAGCTAAAAGTAACAACCTTTGACCTTTATTTTATCCCCAGAAAATTAAAAAATTTATTTGAGCCTATTCTTATCATTTAAAATTTGAAATTTTTTCAAGGGAGGAGAGAAAATCTAATGGACGAAATTGAGGGCTAGTTATCGTGATGCACGACGTCGACAACAGGAATGCATGAAAATAGAGCTGGTCCTGAGGTCATTAACCAATGGACGTTATAAAAAGAAATATCATTTTGGAACGATTTAAGGCAATTGGATCGTGTTAAAGTAACGTACACGACGACAGTTACGAGTCTCAACTTTCCTTTCCTAGACAAGAGAACCTGAAATTAGAAAAAGATATAGAAGAGAACCATGTCCTCCAAAATGATAGACTGAATGAAACGATACTTATTAATAAGAACGAAGGAGGAGGGGATGAAGCGTGCTGTTTAACCCATTTTTCCCGCCCGTAAAATGTACTTTTATGGCTTTTTATTTTATCGTAGTAAAACAGCTAAATTAGCACGAGGTCTTCTAATTCGTCACCTGAACCCGATAATAACAAAGACTGTTGTATCGCAATCGACATGATAATTCGGCAAGGACTTGCACGTCTCCTTTTTGCACGTTGCCTGAATACATTCTTTATCTCCCGTTTTGATTTGCACACAGCTCATGTTGCTCGCTTCTAGTCATGCTGCGCTCGTCATGCACGTCTCAATTTAATCTCAATTCCACTTTAGGAGCATAGAAAAGGAATTTGAAAGGTGGTATGCAGAAGGAAAGAAGACTACCATTAACTAGAGCCTCCGGGCTAGGTTAAGGATCGTAGCCGGTATTCACGTGAAAGAGACGCAGGGCAATCCTTGCATCAGGTAGGTTGGGAGAAGGGCCTTTCCGAAATTTCTAGCTATTGAAGTGGAACAATATTCTACAAAACATGCAATAAAATTATGTCTTTATTCAGATCCCACATCAATCTGCAAAGTATTCATTTCACACCACCTACTACTAGAAGCACAGCTTCTGTTCGGGTAAAGTCAATATGTTCCACGCATTCTTCCTTGATTAAATATTTCGCTTTACATCGGCGATGCGAGCCCGACACTCCTCCAAGTCATAGTCCAAAGCCACTGTTTTTCCTGAAAATTTTCCCGGAGCACCTGAAAGACCGTTGTTCCTCGATAACACTACTCACATACATCGCAACCAACACATAATCCTTTGTACTCACAGCGATTTACGACGATAACGGTCTTTAAGCATCGCTGCATACTTTCAACCGTTCGTATACGGCAACACGTAAATGATTAGGGATAATTTTTTAAATGTATGTAATGAAATTAATTGCTTTAAGGCATAATATGATAATTTCATTTGTATAAAAAATAATCATTTTAAAAAAGGGGTCCTGCGCACTGTAACAAATAAAGAAAGAAAGAACCCGTTTTGTTTTTATTCGTGTCGTGATGCAGGTTATTCGGGACAGGAACTTCCTTCTTCCGTCTGGTTGACTTGTAGACCCTCCCTCTGCCAGCGAAAAGTGGGATGAACTTGTTAGCCTTTCTTGTTGTTAACATCTTTTCACCAAGGAGGAACAACTCCCTTTTAAAATCCGTTCAACACTATCTTTCTCCTCTCTTCCACGTCTAGCACCACACTCACTCTGCCTCCTCGCAATCTCAACGTCTCACGCCATAGCTCAACTCCATATATCCCTCCTCCAATGGAAAACTCTAACCCACGTGACGTTTTTCAACCAATCCTCATGAGCCCTCCGTCCGGTGTGGGAAATTTTCCATGACGAAGGGAACAGTGTCCTTCGTAAATTTTGAGGGTGAATTTTCTTTCAGCCAAAAACAAGCTTAACGTTTTAAATATGCAAACAGGCATGTGTCGCGACCGCCAGGCTAGCGCCGGCGAAAACCCCTTACCTGTCGCCAGTTAGCATGTTCTTGCTGAAATTTTATATAATTCAAAATTCCCTAAATTCGCATAAAATTAGGGAGAGTCCTACTGTGCTTCAACGTCAATATCTTTATGTTAAAAAATAATAAGGCCTGTTCGATGTCGGGTAAATTACAACTTGACCAAGAGATCAGTCTCAAATAAAATACGGAACCCGCGTATATTAATATTTTATGCAACTTGATTCGTGGAAATTATTCATGGAAGTGAAAAAACTGTCTTGTTTGTGCGAATTCGAAGAAAATGGAAAATGGAAAATATGAAGCATGGATAGAGCTAGGCAGAGATATGTTTTCCCATTATGCTTCATTAATTTTTTTGTTGAACGTATCATTTAAATGATCTAAAATAATATGTGACTCTATAATAGAGGTTGTCTAAGGGCTTACAGAATTTTTCAAAAATGCTGGATTTTTTATGGTTATATATATAATTTTATGGTTATATATAAATTCCAGAATTACGAGGCACAAAAATTTATTTGAAGAATTCGAACTCATCAGCAGTACATACAGATAATCGTGTAAAAATAATTTCATCAGCAGTACATACAGATATTCGTGTAAAAATAATTTCATCAGCAGTACATACAGATAATCGCGTAAAAATAATTTATTGGCGGAAAAGAAAAGCAGTGAGGGGATTGGCACTTTTAATTATTTAGAAATACATTCATAACGAACGAAAAATAAGAATATATTTGCAACACATGAAAGAAAATTTCTATTAATGTTTTAATTTAATCGTTTAATAGAAAGTTTACCCTTCATCAAATTAATAATTTATGACAAAAGAAATATTAAATAGTGACGTCTTTGGTGATTTGATGAAAACGGTGGCTGTTTCGCTAATATGAAATCCTCTTTTCCTTTAAAAAAACAATATGAAACACAAATGAAAAGCAAATTAAATATTAATTTTAACCAAATAACTTAAACAGTTTGTAATGTTTTAATAGTTAGGTAGGGGAAATATATATTTACTTAAATGTATTAGCAGAAAAATTAAATTGACAACTATTGATATATTTAACATTAAAAAATTAAGCCTCATCCTCCTACTCAATCACAAAATCGATAGTGTATACACTGAATTTACACTTTATAAATTAAAATCAAAAGAATAGATTCCTTTTCTTCATTGAAGCCATTGATGCGGACACTGCGGTTTTGGCTTCTAGAAACCTCTGAACTGGCGATGCCCTTTGATACTTGCAGTCCACGGATCGTCGCTTAAGTCTCGGTTACCTATCACCATTTATGAACTCTAGACCGCCATTTATTTTATATTAACAACTGACTTTCTTAATCTTTTCCATCCACCTCTACATCCGAATGATCCACGACTATAGCCAATAGCCATTCATCTTACACTTCCCGGAGTTACAAATACGGGTTTCACATGTCTTTTTTCAATGTCGAAATTTCTCACGCACCAGGTTATTGAACTTTTCCTGTGGGATAGTTCAGACGTGTCAAAATGTTGAGACTGAAGCGCATGCCCCTTAAGGATTTACAATCCTTAACTTGCCAGTGGCTTATAATCCCCTTTAAATGATTATTTGTATGATTAAATGATTATTTATATGATTAAATGATTATTTGTTCGGTCTTTAATACCAACCCTATGGGTTCCAGAGCTCGGAAAATTTAGTCATTCAAAATTTTATCAATTAAAATGAAATAAAACCCCTTATTATTATCGTGGCCCTTATGTTCACTGCAAGTTTTACAAAATATTTGAACAGAATGAAACAGATATACATAATTTTAATTAATAAAAGATAGTTAATGCCGGAACTACTGAGGGAACCGGATTATCAATAGCCGGAATTTCGATAGAGTACTTTCAGATAATACAATTGCATATTATTACTAACTGTAATAATACAGTACACGAAGAACTTACTTGATGAGCTGGATTTATTTATTAGGATACACATTGGCGTAAATACTAGTAAATGTAGAGGGAAGTGTGGAGAGAGGAAAAAAATATTTTTTATATCTATATCTGCCAGGGTACGCTTCCCGTTTCTTAGCGACATCACCACGGAGGAATATTCCCTCATTAAATGAAAAAACACTGACGCTTATTGCATCAATGATGAAGGGTGTAGAGTGGTAAGTGTGGAAGTGTTGGAATATGGTTGTCACGTGTGAAAGGAACAAACAGGACGTGTATGGAAAGTTGACCGTGAGAATGGTGCTGAATATATTAAAAGAACGGCGACATCTGGTGTAAAACGTACTATAAGTCAACAGTTTTAGTTGCAACTAATAGTAATGCGAATACTATTTCATACTTACCTCAGACATGTTACAGAGGTGTTTCATTGATCTGGAGGTGACGACGACAATTTTTGTTGTTAATATACACATCCTTTGGAGAAATCCGAAAAAATTTTCTAAACTCTTAGACCTTAAAAAAGTCAAACCCTGATTTCAGTAAGTGGTTAAATAAATTTCTATGTTTTAGTTTTCAAATAAAAGTCTATTTATTTGTAGGAAATAAATTCTTACATCTCAATCATTATCAACTTTCAGTACGAAGTAATCTATTGTTTATTTTTCACAATTGTAACTCAATGGGAATTTGGAACAATGCTCATTTAATTTAATTTGTTGAAATAGATTTATTTAATAGCGGTTGAAGCTTATTTGGTTTTATTAATTTTGTCTCAAAATACATTTTTTACGATTTTATTTGCTTCACTGGCAGTATCAGTATCGTTTTTGATACCCTAATGAGCTGTTTGTAAATTGAATCGAAGTATCGCACGATCCTCTTAAGGATCAAAACACAAATCGTTTACACATATGGCACCTGGCAAGCAAGCGGAGCATGGATTCCCGATAAGGTACAGTGGTTTCATTGGGATATTCCCTAGAGGACCATAGTTGCATATGTAGATGCTGTTCACTTGACCATTGGACGTCCATTCTGTCTGTCCACATCCAATAAAAGCCGATTCAGCTGCCACCAGCTGCGTGTAGTGGCCGGCGCTGCCGATGGTTCTGCAAAGTATTAACGGGTTCAGACAATTTTTATATAACTACGTCCGATTATATTTATTAACAATAAAATTGGGATCCACGTCATTTACAATGTTTGTAGCCTGAATCAAATGACATTAAACTCCAGAAACCCCTCAAATTAATATAACGAACTATTAAAACAAAAAAGGGTCCTGGGAATGAGTGAAAGAAAACAAAACGACATGAAACAAGTAATTAAGAACGAGAATATTAATCGAGGCTAACTTCCTGCAACGAAGATGGAGTTTCTGACAAATAAATAAATATAAAATAAGAAAACTGCCCGTTAAAATTGTATTTATGAAACACTATCTGGGGGCCCGGTATTTATTTATATTATCCCGGTACATTATTGAATTCTTGGTCAGCGCGTGATTCAACCGGCATCGAAAACGTCAGAATATGAACCTCAAATATATATCAGTGTCTGTATAGATTCATAAAATACTCCCGAATAATAACAGTATTCTAATAGAATATAAATGCTCCCCCATATAAGGGGTAAATTTTTACTTAAATCGCATATTAAAAGGCATAATGTAAGACAGCAACTCGCATTACGCCGGTTTCGACACCAAACTTGACATGCTGCAAGGGGTTGAAATTATACACAAATATTGTAAGAGAAACACTATAAATGATATAGACATCAAGAATTTTTTTCGACTGACATAAAAGTTCCACCCCTTGCCCCTAGGGGTGGTAGCCGAGTCTTATCTCCAAAGTATTTGGTTTTAAGTCACGAGGAATATGGAAACAAAATTTTGTCAATATTGTGGTACGCGATTGCCTGTTCCACATAAATTCTAATTAAATTGTATTTTTATTTTCTTGTACATAAGTATTTAGGTCTAAGCAGGACGAAATCGGGAGCATGAATGAACGCGATAGGTTAATTAAATGACGAATTACAGTCATCCTCTCGGCCAGAAAACGGAAACATTAAGGTTCGGTAAATATTATTGTACGAGATAGCATCAAGTCTCGCCTGCGGAAGACATGGACAACAGATGTTATTTGTCAGCAATACATCTGTTGTCAGCCGCGGGAAAAATTGACCTGACGCCTGCTTCCTACCTGCTCTGTACCCCGATTCCCCGAAAGCCGGAACAATAGAGGCAAGTGACTTCATAACAACAATTTGTTATGCCCAAGTTTATGAAGGACACTTGCCGAAAATAAGAATCTCCAGAATCCTACCCTCCATATGGAGGAAGTAGGAAGTGCACCCCCACCAGGAGAGAATATGGGGCGGGGCGAGAAGAAGAAAACCAGGGCGCATCAGGAGACGGGGGATTCAGATTAGAAAATTCAGTTTACATGAGCAGATTACAAGTTGAGATTACAAGTTCAGATTACAAGAGCAGTTTACAAGAGAGTTTACAAGAGCAGTTTTAGAAGCCAGCATACCTCCGACGCTTGGAAGACGACGCCAAGCAGGCATCAGCTGAGTCACCTGCCAGTAAGGACGTCAGGGATCGTCACAGCACCGTGGTGATGTACCCACCTTATTGTTTCCTGCCTCTGGTCGCTTATATATAGTGTTCGCTTTCCCCCCATATTCGATTTATATCCACTGAGCATTTAGCTTTCCCTCAGTTAAAGAGTCACTCATGCTCCCGACGTAGTGAGCGAGGATCGCCCTTTATATCAAATTTAATAAACCTGTATTTGTTAAATTTTAAATATTATAATTTTTAATTCTCCCCACCTACAAATTAATAGAACCCCCACCACAATATTCTTCTATCCTTTAAGTGTATTAAGCAGAAGTGTGTTTTACCTCGTTCAATCCCCCTGTTAGGAGATGAACTACAATTGAATTCGCATTCAAAATGCCAGAATAAAGACTCCGATAGATCTTAGTTCGATACCAAACTTTGCTTTTTTTCATATGACGCCCCCTTCAGACCCACGATGAATGGGGTTGAAATTATACGCAAACAAATTAACCGATTTTCAAAAATCTCCGCTCCCGCCCCTAATTGTGTTGAGTTTGGTTCGCCAAGAACACCAGTTCAAAATGTGGTCGAAATTGTTCCATCCGTTTAAAATAGTTTGAGGAAGTCTGTTTTACCCCCTTCCAACTCCTCTCAATAATTTTAAATTCCTTTTTTTGTCAGAATTAAACTCAGTGGCTCACATTACAGCTGTTTAAAGCCGAATCTCGATTGTTTTCTGGTTATTTTCATGTGCTCCCCTCCACTTCCACCCCTAACAAAACTCCCCTTTTATTATGTATGGGATTGAAATTATACGCTAGCAGTGTTGGAGGAGACACTATCAAATTAATTGATCCAAGAATTTATTTATATGATAAAAATATTGGCCGCTTTTGTTATTTATAATTTTCCACCGTTGCCCCTAAGGGTAGTAGCCGACTGAATACCATGTGTTACCAAAAATCGATATGGTACGGGCAATATGGTAATACGGCAAAGGTCGTCCAGGTGGGGGAGACAGGCAACCGAATTCACAATGGAAATACAAACGCGCGGAACAAAAGTAGCTTCTCTTAGTTAAGTTTTTTGAAATTTTCCAATTTTCTGCGCAATTTTCTTAATTTTTATTTCCGTAAGAGCCTTGTACAAAGTATTATTAAACCGAGAGAAGGACGTTTGAGCCGATTCCGAGCTGAGAAGTTGGTCTGGAGAACGGGAGCAAAAGATCGTCGGAGATTTTTGGTCGATTGAGAGCTGAGAGGG
This sequence comes from Eucriotettix oculatus, assembly GCA_034510155.1. NCBI lineage: Eukaryota > Metazoa > Arthropoda > Insecta > Orthoptera > Tetrigidae > Eucriotettix > Eucriotettix oculatus. The sequence continues at coordinate 262,998,628 of CM067376.1, read as the reverse complement.
AAGTTGGACAGGAAGTCCAAAGCCATCAACCTGTTATACGTGGCGAGGCCGTCAGCAAACAGACAACCAGCTGCCGAGTCCAGCGACCAGAGGCCTTCCCTTCAGCGACGAAACAGCAAAGGGATCCTGGTTTCGTTTTCCCACACCACAGACGAACATCCGAGCCGGAGCACACAGCATTTATCGGCCATAATATGGAAGCAAACAAACCAATCACAATTTTTCTCACGTTGATGCAGTAATTTCGTTTTTTTTGTTGTTTTTTTCTCTAAATTCTGGGTACGGAAATGATTTCTTTTTCTTGTTTAATTTCAGAGGGGTTAATTTTAACGTCGTGGTATGCTTTATCTATTTAATTGGTTAATTGGTGTAAGTTTCCTTAACCACCACGGTCAACCTGAATTCATGCGGCTGGTCGGAGCAAGTAAAATGATAAAAGTTTTCTAATGGATATAATTAGTATCTGTAGTACAAAATTATTTTAAGCGTTATAAATAGTCATTTTTGTATATACTTCAAACATACATATATGTTAAAAATGGTCCAGATTCAAATATCAAATATATTAAATATAAACCTAAAAGTAAATGTGATGTAAAAGTTGATGCTCAATTGATTGCTAAAAGTCTTTTATCCACACCACATGTGGCAACCAGAATTGTTTCCGATGACAGTAAATTATTTAATCGATGAATTTATTAATTGTTCGCCTGATGAATTACAACAAAGAAACCGAAATATATATTTTGAAAAATAGTTATATATGTCACCAATGAATATTTTCATCTGACATAAATCTACATAATCATTGCATAGCAACTTGGTGTTCGGAGTACTAGGCCTGCAAAGAATATAATTCGACAGCAATCTGTAGATCATTTGGAAAACATGATAATTAAAGCTTTATCACCCCAACGCATACCGAAGGTGATTGAACACGCTACTAAACTGGAACGGGGTATCTCTTTTCATGAGAAGAAGGTATTTGAGACAAATACGTGCCACCAACACTTTTCTACCAGAAATAGGGGTGAGTTTTTAAATGCAACATTGAATGCCACTATACAAATTACCAAACCCCAACATCAGTCCTTCCGGACTGGGATTACTTGATCGTAGCCAGCATTGGGAGTAACGTTATTCGAGAAGACAGTTTGGGAAACTCTCGGTTCCTTATGAGAGTCTAGAAGTCCCGGGTACGCTAATATAATCAAAATACAATCGATACATTAAGCTAAAAAGAAAAAAGACCTCTAAAAAATGACCTGCGCTACTTAAATACGACAAAGTTACCCCTGGCACCTTAAAAGGCAAGGAAATTGAAAAGGGGGCATGTCGAAAGTAGAGCAAGGTAGCCAAGTGTTGACTAAGGCCCCCGGGCTATAGGTTAAGGATGTCTTTTTTTCCTCTTTCACCTACTATAGCTATTTCTTCCGAGACCCAGCGAGGTACAAACACACTGAACAACTGTTTGAATATCAGGTAAACGCCGAAACCTTCATGTTGTCGTCGTCCCTCTCTGGGTATTGATGACCCGTTATTTTCACAATTCTAATATACCTAAGAATTTTAGAAGACTTTAAATGCTCATTTTAATACTCATCCTTCATTCGTTGTGAAGACCTGAACACATTCACACTTACATTTTGCTTAATCACATTCTTACATGAATAATATGAATGATAGTATCTAAATAAATGATTCATTGAATTGATACCAATCTCCGATTCTTTACAATATTTTGGAGAACTTTACTACCGTTATGGATTCAATCTTGACTCAAATAAATATTTATGTAACATGTAAGTTACAGCCTCGATCCACTGGTGGCAAAGTCTGCCTGCCAAACGGCAAATAATTGTAGCGTAGCTTTTGAAGTAAGTAATTTCCACCGTAATAGCCCGCGTGAACGGGCACTCATATTGAGTCCACGTGATTGCATGTCGTGGTGTGAAGAGAGGTCAGCTCTCAGCGTGAACTTCGAATATAACACTAATATTACTCATTCTGAACATTTCAAATGTATTCACTCACATTTCCACCTTTTATTTTAATCAGAATGTGCTTGAAATTAACTATTTTAGGAGAAACTAAAGTGCTCCAAGTATAAAATTATTCTTGGCGTTATTGAAGTGTACAAATAATGTTTTCCCTTAAGGAGAACAAAATATTACCTGTACTTTAAGGCAATAAAAATTACATTACTTCTTAAAACGTTTCCAAACAAACATGAAACCATTACCATAAGGCAAGAAAATTCCCATGAACGTCAATCAGAAGAGCAGATTAGCAAGTATTTTCAAGCCTGCTTGCAGAGATTAAGTGACACGTCTAACACAAAATTTAATAATTGCCATTAAGGGTTAAAATATATTAAATGGAGGAAATTTTATATTCGAGGCCTACTAGTGACAACATTTCTGTACATTCGTACTTAATAATGTGTAATGATTATTACTCAAAGAATAAGTAATAAATATAAGCACGCTCTAATGTCTTATTCGAGAGAGATACTATTGTATTAAAATAAAATCATACTAAATGACTGGCGTTTGCTAAACACGACGTTTCGTAGACAACAACAACGGCGACATCTTCTAGGTGAAGTGACTCGTCCCAATATTTGACCGCCTATCTTTGTTTCGGGAAACCTGACCTGCAGTATCTGAGGATGTAATTGGATTCTACTTATCGCGATAAGACGTTAAGAGACGGTCAAATTCCATGATTAGTCACTTCACCTAGAAGATATCGACGGTGTTGTCGGCGAAACGTCATGTTCTGGAAACGCCATCTAGTTGGACATAATTGCAGCAGATTATTCACCAGCAAAACCAACGAAAATAAATTATAATAACCTACTTAATTTCAGAAAGATTCTCGAGGCTTATGCATAACCTCTATGGAAGAAAGGCAGCAGTAATTATATTTATAAAGATCATGAAAATAAGCCGTAATCAAGAAAGAAGCAAGACAAGGATGCAGTCTGTCGCCAATTCTGTTTAACTTATATATGGAGCAGGCGATGAAAAATTTTAAAATGGAATATGGAAATGGAATCATACTGCCAGGAAAAGAAATAAAAACCTTACGCTTTGCCGACGATATTGTAGTATTAGGGGAATCAGAAGAAGACTTGTAAACCATAATAAATGGCGTGAGTGGAGTCCTGGAGAAATAGTTCAATATGAGGATTAATAGAGGGAAAACCAAGGTAATGGAGTGTAGTTTTGGAAACAGTGAAATAACAAAGGGTGTTAGATTCGGAAGGGATATTTTGACGGAAGTTAAGGAATTCTGCTACTTGTGAAGCGTAATAATTAGAGATGGTAGAAGTATAATAGACGTACAGAGTAGGATAGCACAGGCAAGGAAGGCCCTTGTGAAAAAGAGGAATTTACTTACTGGTAATATAAGTGTGGATATTAAGAAATCGTTGCTGAAAATGTTCGTATGGTGTGTTATATGGATGCAAAACGTGGGCGATAGGAGTTGTAGAAAGGAAAAGAATAGAAGCCAGATGGATGGATAGAATCACAAACGAGGAAGTTCTAAACAGAATAGGGGAAAAGCGAACATTATGGAGGACGTTGACCAAAAGAAGGAATAGATTAATAGGCCACGTTTTAAGACACGAGGGTCCTGTAAAATTTGCATTAGAGTGAGGTGTGAAGTAAGAACAGAAGGAGGAGTAGGGATGGAATACGTTAAGCAGATTAGGAAGGATGTGGGATGTGATAGTTATGAATAAATGTAAAGGCTTGCGATAGATAGGAAGTTTCACGAGACCAGTCTTAGGACTGAATACTAAAACGACCTTCTTCTAAGATTTTGTGGTGCAAATTAGCAGAAACATCTAAAAGACGTTCCTGTTTATAAATTATGTGAATCGGGCATAGTATATAGCCAGACTAAGAGAACTACTAGGTATTGAAATAATAGAGAGTCCGTTACGTTAATTGTAAATTCAAAACCTTTATTGAGTCATCTTATATTATATTGAAAGTACAGAATATTTTGGCTTTCATAGCCGTAATCACCTGTCACTTATGCTATTTTCAGAAACATTACATTTTATTCGTGCCTGCTGACATTTCTAGTGATAATCTACTCGGCGAGTGATCACCCTTGATCCAACACAAGACGTTATGGGAAAATTAGTCATGCAGATGAATACGGCTATGAAAGCCTTATGACAAATTGAATACACATTTCAAAGGCTTCTATTCTTTCCTTTCCACAACTCCTATCGTCCACGTTTCGCACCCATGTAACGCCACACTCCATACGAACATTATCAGCAACGATTTCTCAGTAAAGGTTTCGAATGTATAATCATTACTATTATTAATTTTTTATTAAAAATGTAGAGAGATTCTCAAGTATATTGTAGACAGAGTAACGCAGTAGGACCCTCTCCAATATTAATTCCAATTTACGGAATTTTAAATTAGATAAAATTTCAAAAGAACATCTCGCTGGCCAGGAAAAATGAGTTTTTTCCGGGGCCGATCTGGCGACTTAGGGATATACCGGAGTGAGGGTTTTAAACGGTATACTTGTTTATGATTGAGGGAGCGTTCACCTTCGGAAATTCCTAGGGGCAGTGTTATCTGTGTCATGAAAAGTATCACATGCTTAACGGAGAACTCACGGTGATTGTCAGGAACACGTCACGCGAGATAGCGTTACCATTTGGAAGGGGCATATACGGGTTTGAGCTGCGATGGTGAAATCCGGAAAAATCGAGAGTATAAAGTATGGACTGATCAGTCCAGGAAGTAGTGGAAAAGTATAGTATGCATTGGCAGGTTGAGGAAGCAGTAGGAAAGTTGTGGTGAGACGTTCCAGGAAGCAGCGAAGGAGTAAGTGTTAACGACGAGAAAACAACAAGAGAAGAAGGAATAAGCTGAGTTTCCCTCAATTCCGGCAGCACGATTTCATACAATTATTTACCGGCAGATTCAGGCTCAACCCGAAGAAAGAGGGAAGAAGGAAGTCGAGTAGCACGGTAATCTGCACCGAGACACACATAAAAACAATGCAGGTTCGTCCAGTGAACGGAATATATGCAGCCTGAGAATTTTAAAATCGTTCCTTTAATTCCCTCATTTATTATGTATTTGTAATCTTCGCTCAGGATCCCATTTAAAATTATTGTGGTTTTTATATAAATAAATGTTTATATTGTATCTTAAAGTAAATTAATTAAAAATAATCCCCCCTAATCATTAAAATAAATTGCTCTCGTAAGATTTTGTACGGTACAAAAAGTATTTGATATGAAATATTTGATAGCGGCTGGTTAATTATTTTGAATTCCAGGATAGTCTTCAAAGATTATAGGCTGTGTCTGGAGGTTTGAGATTTAAACACAGAGTAGCGAGATCCAGTAATTGTAATTGATACGAGTATGCACGAACATCCTGGATGATGCATATTTACAAGCCGAAGTGTCATATGCTATGATTCACATTTCTCACCTTGTTCTCAAAATTCGATGGTTAAATTTTGTGTTGTTATGTTCACTAAATGCCCAAAGATCAGAGATTCTCACTCTAATTGAGTTAGAAAGTAGCCGACTCAAATTGTAGAAAAATTCAATTCTTTTAATTTATTATAAGTTAACGAATTATTAAAGATAGTTACTTCTCTTGACCTGGAAGGTTAAATTTGTACCTAATCTAAATTCAACGAAATACCAACAAAACCGTAATTTATTCTCAATTTGGTCAGACAGAAGAGAAACAGCCACTTTGATAACGTAAATCACGAACGAAGTTAATTTAATAGCATTAATAATACAGAAGGATTATAGCAAAATACTTTCAGAAGTAATAGATTTCACCTGTAATAATCGAGTGATATATACGATAAATGAAATTAATTAATACAGTTCTCCCTCCTCCCCCGGACACTCCCCCAATAAACTGTTTCTTTCACGCTCTTCACCTTATAAAAGGAACAAATAAATATATGATTGTAATTAAAATTAACGCATGACTTTTTGGGTGCTTAAAAAGTTATTGTATAATGGTGATTCTTACTTGAAAGCTAGTACATTTGATATGTCGAAATTTATCACTTCTGCATACCATTCCATGATTGCATGTTCCCAGTTCGGAGCTCCTGTTCGACGCCTCGAATGTTTTATGTATACATTCTGGCCGACATCGAAGCGTTCTGGAAAAGAAAAAATGTTTAGCACTTATATTTGGGAATACTGTATTTACTACTATTAACGACGGTATTATCCTTACGGTCCGAGATTGATATCTATCGCTTTCGTACTGATACTGGAAATGACAAATTACGGTAACAAACAGTTATTAAAAATAATCAACTATAAGTAATAAATTTCGGTGTCAGTATCCCGTCTCTATAGTGATGTAAACTGGTACAATTCTTGTTAGACTGAACAAAAATGTGCGTCACCAAGGAAGTTTTTGAGTATGGAGTACAATTAAAAATACAAACCTCTCAATTTTCCCATCATCAAGACTATTTTGTGAATTTGTAATATTTTATGTTAAATGGACGTAAAGCTGTACGTTTTAAAATAAAATTTTCCGTTCACCTTTGCTAGAAAGATAGAATAGTGGTTTTCGCGTTTATTGTGTTACTTCTATCTAGACAGTCGGTCAAATAAAATCCTTTAGCATTTCATAAAGGCCGACGTCAAGATATGCCTCATCAATGGAACCGTCCTCACTTACTTCCGAGCTGAGAAACCAACATTTTTGTTGGTTGAAGTGAGTAATAGTAAACCTATGTTTTTCTCATCTATCGGTACAGAAAATTACTTTAGTGTCTCATAATGCACACCAGTGGCTGCTGGTGTATATGTGCTACAGCACTTGAACTAATTTAGGAGGAATTATTTGTTTTGTAATCGAAACTCTAAAATAATAGTATTTTAAGAGTTTGAATTTCTGCTTCGGTTTCGAAGACTTTAAACCGTCCGTCTTCCAGCGCTCTCTCTCTCGTATACATCTTGGCTACATTCTTTACAGCACGAGAATCTTGTCCTGAATGAGAAATGCGCATGCGCAGTATTACCGTTTCTTCTCATGCTCGTCTAAGATCCAGCAATAGTATGAGCTACCAAACGCACAGCGCCGTCAGAGCGAGAGCGCTGACATCGTCAGGATACACTTTTAAATGTTTTTGACGAATTAATAAAACTATTACTGTTTATACACTTGTTGTGGTTTATTTGGTTTAATCAAAGTTTATTAAAAATATAAAACGTTTAACAGGCGGTATTTCGAAGACTTCCATAATTCTGAGAAAATTACCGTACGATCCTGCATACAATATTACTATAATATGTGACTTTTTCCTAAAATTATTTTCTTTATTTAAAATATATAATAAGTAAAAATACTGTCGTGTTAGGAATTCGCGCTAATATGTATTTAAACAATTTTAAAATTTCGTTTCTTTTACACGTGATGGAGACGAAATTAAAAATGTAGCATATTACGGGTCGTGGAGTATTAGAAACACTATAGATATTGTAGTATTATTAATATAATTATCCTCCTAAAAATTGTTTTGGGGTGATGTAACACATAACTTTAAATAGTCACGAGGCGCCACTGATGCACACCAAGTACTGATGGGAACGTGTCGACCGAATGCTTTCTGATCCTAAGACAGTAAGCACGGAAACTGTTAAGGAACTTTTCCAATAAATTTGAGTGTGGTTGTTGTGTTTGGACGTCGTTCAATTAAATTAACCTGTATGATTTCACGACTGCTTTTAAACACAGAAGCCCGTTGCACTATGGTGAAGAGGAGTCAACATTCACTTTTACGATCCTGAAACGAATATTGGTTGTCTTCAATGATTATTTTGTGAAGAATTATATCACTCTACAATACTGCATATTCTCTTTTACACCAACTCGCAACGCAGTTGATTTAAGCCACTGCCCACAGCTAACTGTTGGATAGATTTGCTAGCAAATTCAGATAGGCAATTGTGTTATCAGAGAAAATAATCAATCACGGCGAGACGGAGCACATTACAGAAATTACTTTTACATTATTGACTCCTCTATGAAACTAATTAAAAGTACTAAACGCCGTTAGTGATCAGTGAATTCTTTTATGAACCTTCATATTAACAGAATTAGATTTATAAACCAAATTATCCGATACAAAACAAATATTTACATTGAATCTGACACACACACAACATGAGGAAATCAAGTCTACATCTACATCATGTATAGTTTGCATCTTCGATGAGAAGTGTGAACGGACGCTAGTAATAGTTAGGAATAGCTATAATATAGTTTTATAGTTATCTAATAATTATATACCTATGTGCGCCCATTGGCAATCCAACCCCTCGTGAAGTAATGCCTAACGGTGGTTCCGCGAGGAGGTACTTTGTAAAGGGAGGTGGTTTTTAGTGGGTAAAAATCCCACACACCGTGTAACTCGGGTTTCACGGCGTCTTTTGAAGATTTTCCCCTACCCTCGAAAAAAAAAAGTCTACATCAAGCCGAGTAAGAAGCCCTAAAGTCTTGGACCAACCTTGATTACAAAAACAAATCCGGTTTTATGCTAGGGATACTAATTTGGATTTTTTATAAGAACAGAACTAACAAATGTATATAAAAATTATTCTATCTTTTTTGGTTTCCGAAATGAAGGAGCTGTTATTTAAAAATACGTATTTTATAATTATTTTTACAATTTTAAATTATTTCATTAGACATGATGTATGTATATATATTATTTATTTTTATAGAATTTTACTCATAATTTGAACTTATGTTTTGTAGGAAGGGGGATTTAATTAATTACAAGGTGATTAAAAATCTGAGGAAATTTATATACATAGGGGAATTAAACAGAGAATTCATTACTGAGGGTAATATATACAAGGAAATTGAGGGCTCGGTGAAGCAACCTGATCTCTTTAAAACAGGTTAAATACCTTGGGCGATTCCCCTAAACGACCTGTATTGGAAAGCTTGGCAGCGTACCTCTTTACAGCTTCTGTCCTCTTCAGCATCTGTTAAGTCCAGCCCAAGTCATCAGTTCCGACCGTCTTCTCTTAATGTCTAGGACCCAATGTATCTGCACAGCCTCTCCGCTGTGACCTCTACCTCGATAAATCGATCTTTTTCACTCGATTTATCTATCCACGAAGCCCATTGGCCGAGGCCACCACGTGGTAATTTTAAAATATTGTTTGCTTCGTTGATGTTTGGTATTTCTGAGAATAGCGCAGGTCATTTTATACGTGACCTGACAGAATCCCATAGGATTACAGCCTCCTTTCTCCGTTTCCCTGCCAACCTCGAGGCGCCGCTCAACCTTCCAATCCTTTGCTAATTTCACATTACAACTTAATAAAATAAATATCGCGCTACAGTTTGATTAATAAGAAAACATCTAGTATCAATCTTGTTTATTGTTCTGTCCTGAAAATTTAAAATAATTTTATCTCTTTATCGTTTTATTAAGAATAAGGAGTGATTTCACTTACCTTAATATTGCCCAACGTGTAGTATTTCTATAAATCTGATATACCAAATTATGTATGATTTAGTCATATGGCGTTCGGAACATCGATTGATGTTTTACCGTTTAGTCATTAGTTGACGTAGTTTCAATTTAGCTGAAGCTTTCGTGACATTCAATACAGTAAAAAGTCACTTACCTAAGCACATATTACTTTCTTGTGCTTCGTTTTGGATTTAATATTTTCATTTATGGCTTGAGGTTTTTTACTGTCGGCATGTTAAACTGTAGATGGCAGTTCTTTACGTTTAGCTATTGATTCTTCTTTTAACCGTTCTTCGACTTATTAGCCGTTCAAGTAATACCTTACCTCATAAAGATAAGTCTAATTCAATATGAATTCAGCAGGACTAAGAAATGTATACAAATAGTTACTTTCCTTTAGTAACGAAGGAGTACTAATATAACGTTTCAACCAGTTACTCTTTATAATTAAGATGTTGATTTAAATTTAGATCTTATTTACAATATAGAAGGTGAAGTAGAACTCAACCGACAAACTTGGATGTTCATGGATACCCTCTTTGCTCTAGCTGTACAATACAGTAACTGCACTTTGTGTAGTACTTTTGGTTATTGCAGTGTGGTCCAATCTGCAGCCTACCTCTTCATTTTTGTCGGCCCTTTCCCTTCTTACAGGAACATTTAACGTTTGGAAAATATTCGTTTGCTGTTCTTATCGCAACGGCCGTATTGAAATACTAGAAGCGGCTCCGCGCCCAGAAACGGGTGGTTGACAGTCGTTGGCTGTCAATTTGTCCTCCATCGTTCGTGTGCTGCTGAGGATATCCTGGAAGGTGTCAATTTCATTATAAAAGGTAACACAGTACTGTTCGAAGTGGTTGTTTTTGACGAGAGAGGTTATTCGATAGATTGTAGTCATCGTTGTTGCTAGAGAAATTAATTTCTTTCTTGAACATATATGTTTTATCTGTTCTCAAATCTATGTTTCGAAGGGTCCCCGCGCGACCATTTCCGATTTTAATAAAATTTAGACAGTTTGTACTCTGAAGCCTTATATGAACATATGCAAAATTTCAGTTCGAAATGTACATTTCTTACCGAGATACGGGTTTTTTCGTCGGAGCCTGCGGTTCGTCGGATACGACGTCGTTTCAAAAGTGCCATATTTGAGCTTCAATATTGTGGCAGTTATTAGAGAATAGGCTCTGAAAATTCGTTTCCAAGATAAATTGCATGCGCAGATTACGAAAGTAGTAATAAATCTTTCAACAAATTTCATCCCTGGCAGCTATGAGCCGACAAATTTAGCGAAAAAATAGTGCCAAATTTTTCTTTTGGAATTTTCACATGATCCTGGAGAGATAAATTCCCGAGAATAGACTTAAACCAGCATTCATCCCAAGGACGCTCATATTCAGGACACTTTGACAATTCCGCTCCATTCCTGCGATGACTCTTGCATCATCATCATAATTTTTCGCGTCTATTTAAGTGCGTTCGTTTTTCTTCTTGTGTTAAGGTTTTTTTAAATTTTATGTTTTGTTTTGCAGTCCTCTGTTGTGTTTCGTGGCCTAGCCCACTCGTGACATTCCTTGTACTACTTGTACTATTCGTATCCAATAAATGAAAAAATTCGACACGAGTATCAGTTAAAACTGGAAGAAATTCAGTTTTAAAATAATCTTGCTTCACTGACAGCATCCCATCTTAAGGCTTGTAAACCTAAACAAAAGAGGAGAAAAAATATCTCCCACTTTTACGGGAATATTGAGGACTTGCGCAAAAACTTGATGAAATGCAAATTGTTCACTGAATTATTTATAGCATTATGGATAATAGCTCACATATTATCAGTTCTATGTTTTTTCTGCGTTTGCATTTCGTCGGTTATCGTAGCCAATTATGGAGAATACAGAACTAAACGGTTCTGGTCTTTTAAGGCCCTTGATCAATCGGTGAATAGCTGTCAAAATACAAGTTTTGTTAGTTTCTGTTTTAAGTAAATGAAAATAATATAATTACCACAGGTTCCCATAAAAGTTTTCCAAATTTTTGTACCACAATAATTCATTTGGAGTATAAAATTCTTTACGAGTTGAATAAGATATTATTTATAACAATAATTTTCTCTTAAGTAAATTTTATGATAATGAAATGGAGTTGAATCCTAAAACATAATTGTTTCAGAAGAAACAGAAAATAATGTACTTTTCATTCAAGCAACAGCAGATATCAACTGTTTCATCAAAGGTCATCTATAAATGCAGTATTTATTGTACGACTGAAAAAGCTTAGTAATACGCAATTCCAATTCATATACCTGTAGAAACATACCGACGTTCCTGCAAGAATCATGACCGAATTTGCATTGGTCTGCCCAGCGCTGTGCAACCTCCATCAGTTCGGAATCCCATCGCTGTTGCGAAAAGTAACCACACAGTTTCAATACAGTAAAGCATGTTCAACTAATTTTTTTTTCTTAGTTACGAACCATAAACTTCATGTTAGCAGCTTGTGGTTGCGGTCCAACGAGTTCATGGCCGCGAGCGACTTTGGCACGAAGTGCATTGTGAAGTGCCAAAATCTCTTCTCTTTGCTTGTAGTTTATTCCTCTTGTAAGAAGTCCAGACGAACATGAATTATTACTGATTTCCTGCAATTATACAAATAATAATCTTATATTGGCACTTATTTTTACTACCCATATCCAATATACTTATGACAAACTAGACACATTTTTGAGTGCATGCAACTGTTATTATTAGATACAACCGAAGAGGTTCTTAAACATAGGGACGAAACGTTTAGTTTAAAGTTAATTTAAAATTTTAATAAATTCTCGTTTTTAGCAGTACATCCGAATTATCCATAACCTCTACATATAGCGGTCATCAGCAATTACAATTGAAGGGCAAGAAAAGAAAGCAGAAATCAAGGAAAACAAGGATGTAGTCTGTAGCCCATGCTCTTTAACTTATAAATAGAACAGGCGATGAAGAAGGTTAAAAAATAATATGAAAAGGGAATCAAACTACAAGGAGAAGATATGGTTTGCTGATGATATTGTAATATTAGGGGAGTCAGAAGAATACTTGGAAAATGTAGTAAATGGCATGAACGTGATTCTGGCGTAAGAGTACAACATGAGGATTAACATTGAGAAAGCAAAGTGACGGAGTTTAGTATGAGAAATAGTGCAATAACAAAGGGTGTTAGATTGGGAAGGGAAATTTTAAGGAGGTTAAGGAATTCTGCTACTTGGGAAGAATAATAACTACGGATGGTAGAAGTATAGTAGACATAAAGCAATTGGAAATTGTACACAATATTAAGTAATTGTAATATTTATGTATCGAGACAACTGAAGTAGAAGGAATGATTAAATGAAAACTTATAACGAAAGACAAGAATGATGTTGAGGCTGTAAGAAATCAGAAAGCGTAGTGGCCATTGAAGCTAACTTGCCGAAAGAGTGAAAGAGCTCTACAGTTCTTACCAGAGATCACCAACAACTATGAATATAGGAATACAGGAAGTTATTACTGAATCGCTAGATAAATACATACGAATGTGCAATATGAAGGTTGAACAACTTTTAGATTGAATACTAGGATTTGTTTCTAAAGGGACAGTTGTGAGTATTTTAAATAATGTAGGTGAAAAAATTATCCCGTAGTAGAATATTAGGACAACAGAATAACCTAACATGCAGCCGGATGGCGGTGTTACAATCGTATTGTAATTCTTTCTTGAGCAATTTAATTACATTATTTTAGAATTTATACAGACTTTATTAACTAAAATTGACAAGTAAAAATATTACAGTCAATAATCCGATATTCTTATATTATTAAACATATTAAACAACGTTTCGTCCACAGCTTTGAAACATGTTCAGTATTTATTTTAAATAAGATATTGCCATGGCTATCTATATCTCACTTGTACAGGATTCTAGCTGACTGAACACGTCCATACTTGTTAATTGTTACCCACGTTTCGTATTGTAGCTGGAAACAAGGAACACGGTTTCTTTGTTTCTCAGCGTTGTTGAATCGGTTCCGAAACAAGCTAGATACAATGAAAGGTGTGAGAGATGATTCCACTTACCCCCGTTAGATGCAAACTGCGTTTTCATCTTCAGAACTGAAGTGGTATTCTAACAGGATATTATAAACCATAGTATAAATAGAATCACTCGAAACTTTTTGCGGGACACCTATTCGGGGCCCACGGGCTACACTACAAGACGCATACTGAAATACCGCCCCTCGGCCCGTGGTAAGCATTAGTAAGGCTCAGGTCCGAGAACTAGTTCTTCAAAGTTACGATAAAGATCCTGACCTCGCACGTTTCGACCCTTGGCACACATTTAAACGGCTTACCGAGTTAAATAGCCGGTGAATAAAGTAATTCATTTGCTTCATAGTGTAATGAGGCAATAATTCAAAAGGTCCAATATAATATTTTAGGATTTAAATCTGGGCAGAGTAGCGTGGACTGTAAAGATGATTGTTCGAAGGTCGAAGGGGGAGGTAATTTATGGTTGTGGACACTTTTGAGGAGAGGACAGTGAGAAGATAGAATAGTAGCAGATGTAGGCACGACGTGCTAGAAGGTAGAGTGAACAGAGCAAGCGAGGTGATAATATTTAAGTCAAATAAAACAAAATGTTAATTCTTCGTAGCCCCTGGTGAGATTTTAATCCAGTAAAAACTTGTAAGCAGCCGTATTAGATATCTACGCTGGATGTGCGACCAGATAGGAAAGTGAAGTGAAATATTAGCGATTGTATAGAGCAGAGTATAGTGAATATTTTCAAGAAGGTGAAGTGATCTTGAAGAGATAAATTTGGCGAGAAGCACAGAGACATCACGCGGCCACATTCTGGACAAAGATAAGCATTTAATTTCTTTAGAAAATTCTATCTCACAAACTTAAACGCATACAGCCACCAAAATCTTTCCCTATAACTCCCCACTAATAAAGATCTCATTCCATTAAATTAAAAATTCTTGTTTTGTCTTAAAATAAACTTCAAAAATTTAAAAGCCAATTTAGTCTAATAATCATACACAATAAATCCTAAATCAAAAAACTATCATTACAATAGAGATGACATCGACAATAAACAGAGGTAAATTCTGAAACGCAGAAGGGTGCTTAGACTGGTGGAACTTGTATTAGGCTGAGAACATAGCGAATCAGCGAACAAAGCGAAGAGCAAATCAGAGAGGGAAGGAGCATAGCATCAATGATAGAGATGGGTCACATGCTGGAGCAGTGAGCTAAGCTGCGAGAAAAGCGAAGAGCAAAAAGAGAGCGAGCAGGGCATGGATGAAAAAATTGCGTATACATAGTAAAACGAAGAACGACTGGTTGTTACTTCAAGGCAAGTAAAAACACTTTTATAGATGTGATACATTTTATTCACTTCTAAATTTTATTTAGTAACTTTCGTGGCAATAATGGGATAGTACGCATTGCTGCCTTGTCAGTCCGTTAGTGTTTAATTTTGCGACATGTGGCTCGAAAATTCTGACTGAGATTGATGTGGTGATTGGGGCGGATTATCATAGACGAAGTTATAAATGAGTTCTTGCATTCGTATCTTGGCAGTCAGTTGTCCCTTCAATCGGACTGTGGAACGCTGCTATCATTGTTAAAAAGCATTAAATTGTATTCGCACTAACGGGATATGGAGACTGCGACAACACACTCTATACTCGTTATGTATTTCACTTTACGGAATAGTTTCTTAACGTACATATCCTGAACTGGCAGCACTATATTTCCTAGCCAATTTTTTCCGAATGACTTTTACACTACGAAGTTTATTTTACAAAACTGCAGTTAGAGTGAACTCCTGTCTACTCCCACTTCATTGGGTGACCACACACGAGCAGATATCATCGGCAGATCTAATCGGCCGACCAATCGCCGGATTGGGCCGCAGATATTTGTCTGAACGATCAAATCTGCGTTGTGTCTTCACGTACAAATCATATCTGAACAAGTCAAGCGCTGAAAATCAGCCAGAATCAGATTTATGTGCATGTTCAGATTTGTAATAGCTTCCCTATTTTAGCATAATAGATGTTTTATAGTGTCAGTTATTGGGTACATGGTATTACATTGTGTAGTTCAATTTAGACAATTTACAATACCTGAAAAAGAATAAATGCTTCTTTTTATTTTAAAGGCTATTTACATATTTAATTATAAATCAAGGTTTAGTAGGTTACATTAGATATTAATTTTAAAGACTTTACGAATGCCGAAAATTTATGAATTGCAATATTAGTTGACACACAAAACATATCACTGAAAATTTAACAACTATTCTTTAAATAAATTTTAATAACTTTCTCTCTGTTTTGGCGTTAATAATAATAATATTATCCGGAAGAATACAAATAATGAATTCAGGTATTCTAAACTTGCAAACTTTCTCTTATTGTCTGCATAGATTTATATCACCAATAACAGGAGGAAATAATTGTGTACGAGTATATATATATATATATATATATATATATATATATATATATATATATATAAGGCAGCATAAGTGAAGTGAAATAAAAATAAAAAGCACAGGAAAGTGTTAATGAACGTAGACTTTCCCGGTGAATAATTCGGATGAAATCTTCATAATGATATTGCTACATCTGAAGACCTGCAGTGATGGCAGAGCGGTAGCGAGCCGGACTGCAGACACGTAGACTCGGGTTCGAGTCCCAGCCGACCCAACCATTTTTATTTGTTTAATTTATTTACATTGCCTTTAGTTTCTAGTATTTTCTGTTTCTAGAATGTTCTGCTTCTAGAATATTCCATGTATGTATAAATAGGACTGGATTCCAAATCGGAGTCAGTCTTAAGCAGTACGAGCTTTGTACAGCACTTCACCGTTGATTAAACGCTTAAAACCTCTACGTGTGTGTGTTATTGAATCTCACGAGCCCTACGAAACGTGACATTTTTGGTGGAGGCGCCGGGTACATCTAAACTTAACACACAGTGGCTCCCATTGGACCTCGACAAAGCAGGAGACTCCAAGGCTTGAATCCGGAGTACGTACCATACACAAAACCAACAAGCACTGTGATGGATCGCCAGGAAAGGAGCTCACCGGCCTATGCTGTTGTTCAGCAGCAGATAAGGAACCCTGCCATCTTCGAAGGAGACGCCGGACAAGACCCAGGCAGATGGCTCAAGGGCTACCAAAAGGTCGCCAAATTCAATAAGTGGGACGACACGGTTTGCCTAGCCAATGCATACTTTTATTTGGACGGAACCGAAGACAGTGGTTCGAAAATGTTGAAGAAAATGTTGACCAGCTGGGAAACTTTCAAGGCCGAGATACAGAATGCATTCGGTGATTCTGAGCGTCATGTTCGGAAGGCCACAGAAGAGTTAAAATACAGAGCTCAAGAAAAGTGGCGAGAACGCCCAGTCGTACAACCAAAACGTTCTCGCATTGTGCCGAACGGTAAACCCAAACATGGGGGAAGATGAAAAACTGGCACATCTAATGAAAGGTGTCGCGGAGGACTTATATCAGGCCCTCCTACTAAAGGACGTAAAATCGACGGACGAGTTTGTAAAGCACTGCCAGTTCATCGAGGAGATGAACCAAAAACGAATTCGACGAAGGTTCGAGAGGCTTCCCAACGTTGTGCCGATTGCCTCAGTAGGAGAGGCGAATGATTTGTCGTCTCTCATCCGACAGATAGTAAGGGAAGAGATTCAGCGTGCTCTATCCCTTAGAAACGACGTGGCAGAACCAGAGGTCATCCAAGAGGCCATCCGGGAGGAAGTGGAAAGTGTTTTGGCGCCAATCTCCACCCCGACGTCCTCCTGGCGAAAGGTCGTTCCGAAGCGGAAGCCGACCTATGCGAAAGTAGTTGCACGGGAGGAAGAGGCAACTTACACCCCAAGGAAGAGAGACGTCTGGAGGACACGGGATAATAGACCTGTGTGTTTCCATTGTGGCCGTCCTGGACATGTAGTTAGATACTGCAAGGACAGGAGACGTGTATTCGCTGAGGCAAGAACTAGGCGAGAACAGGATGCATATGACGAACCTGAACAGACGGAGTTGTTTCGAGGAAGATACATGTCGTCGTCGCCGCATCCCGCCGCAAGGAGAGGACGCTCTCCGTCACGTCGCTCCAGATCTCCGTCGTCATTCGGTCGCTCCCCTAGCTGACGTAACCTGGAAAACTAGATGACGCGACCTTCCCTGGAGGTGAGGCCGCGGAAGAAGAAAATCCTCCGTCGACGACCGTCGCCAAGATGTCTGGAAATTATATAGACGTAATGTTGGACCACAAGTCGGTACGAGCCCTAGTAGATTCCGGCGCATCTTTTTCTGTTATTTCAGAGACGTTTCGATGACAGTTGAAGACGACCAAGATCGCTGATAACAGGAATACTATTTTAAGGGTCGCGGATGGTAAATATGTGCAACCAGCCGGAAGATGCACCATCAGGCTGAAAATTAATAATAGAATTCAGCCGTTCGAATTCATCGTCCTGCCGCAATGTAGCCACGACGTTATCCTCGGATGGGACTTTCTGAAGAGCTCGCAAGCCGTAATTGACTGTGGACGTTCTGAAATTCTGTTAGACGAATTCCAAGCTTCCGAAGAAATAGGAAATAAGGATTCGTGGCGGTTATTTGTTCTCGACGATGTTACCATTCCTGCGTCGAGCGCTACCAAGGTTACAGTCACGTACCCTAAGTTAAATGGCCACGTAGATCTTATAATTGAAGCGAAGAAGAAATTATCACAAGTCATTATTCATGCGTCGTTCATATCGTTCAAGAATGGCACTGGAGATTTATGGGTAGTTAATGGGCAGAACGAACCTCAGTTTCTTCCAAGAGATATGTGCTTAGCAAGGGCTGAGCTAATAACACAACAACATTTGAATGTCATGGAAGAAAATCCACCCAGCCGCAGACTTCCTACAGTGACGAAAAACAACGAATTCGAGTTCGTAAGTTACTGGCGCCGCAGTTAACCATCGATCAGCAGACGAAATTTCTTGAATTGATTCAGAAATATTCTGCGTGCTTCGACGCAGTAATCAGGGAAAAATCAACCACTGTGAAGGTGAAATATAAAATTAATACAGGAAGCTACTCACCTATCAGTCAGAGGGCGTACAGAGTATCACCAGCAGAACGACGCATTATTAAAGAAGAAGTGAATAAGACGCTTGGCCGAGGAATCGTCCAACCATCACAGAGCCCGTGGTCATCACCCGTCGTACTAGTCACAAAGAAGGATGGAACCTGGCGATTCTGCGTCGATTATAGGAGACTCAACAAGATTACGAAGAAGGACGTTTATCCACAACCAAGAATTGACGATACTCTGGATTGTCTAAATGGGGCAAAGTTTTTCTCCATCATGGACTTGCACTCAGGGTACTGGCAGATAGAAGTGGACGAAGCTGACCGAGAGAAAACCGCTTTCATTACACCAGACGGACTCTACGAATTCAAAGTTATGCCGTTTGGGTTGTGTAATGCACCAGCAACATTCGAACGATTGATGGACAACTTGCTGCGCCACTTGAAATGGACTATGTGCCTGTGCTATTTGGACGACATAATAGTTTTCTCGGAAACGTTCAGCGAACATCTGCATAGACTGCGAACTGTTCTCGAGTGTCTGAGTACAGCAGGGCTGAGACTGAATCCAAAGAAGTGCCTATTCGGTGCAAAGGAAATAAAGATCCTTGGCCATCTAGTCTCACGGGAAGGCGTACGACCAGACCCGGAGAAAGTCAGGTCGATAACAAACTTTTCCCGGCCAAGAAATCTACCGGCGTCAAGAGTTTTCTTGGGCTCTGCTCTTATTATAGGCGTTTTGTCCGAGACTTTAGTGGAAAGGCACGGCCACTACACAAACTGTTGCAAGGAGACGCCAAATTTATCTGGAGCAGAGAACAACAGGAGTCTTTCGACACGCTGCGACGAGCCCTTGTTTCCGACCCCGTTCTGGGGTTGTTCGACCAAAATGCACCGACTGAATTGCATACTGACGCCAGCGACCACGGACTTGGTGCTGTACTCGTTCAGATATTCGGCAAAAAAGAGAAGGTCATAGCCTACGCGTCGACAACACTTAGCAAAGCAGAGAGGAATTATTCGACGACAGAGAGAGAATGCCTTGTGGTTGTTTGGGCCATAAATAAATTCCGGCCGTATCTCTTTGGCAACCGTTCACGGTTGTGACGGACCACCATTCCCTCTGCTGGCTGACCGGACTCAAGGATCCTTCTGGACGACTCACTAGGTGGGCCTTTCGACTTCAGGAATACGACGTCGTAATAAAGTACAAGAGTGGACGAAAACATCAAGATGCAGACTGTCTCTCCCGAAAACCCGTCGACGACGAAGAACCGAAGAGTGAGATCCTGGATTGTCTTCACTCTTTGACAAATATTTCTGTGGAACAGAGAAAGGATCCGAAGCTGAATGAGATTATACAGGCTTTGAACTCTTCCCAAGGTGTGAAAGGGGACTACGAAATAATTAATGACGTACTACACAAGAAGAAATTACGACTCATTGGGAAGAAGATGGTTAGTAGTCATCCCCAAGCAACTGCGTCTAGAAATTCTGCGGGAGTTCCACGACGCACCCACCGCTGGTCATCTAGGAGTCGTCAGGACGTATGACAGAATCCGTCGGCGATTTTATTGGCCGCGACAACTTAAGGACGTCAGACACCATGTAAGCCACTGCAGAGAGTGTCAGAGAAGAAAGACGATTCCCCAACGACCACCTGGGCGACTACTGCCGATTCCTCCGGCCGACGCACCATTTCAACGCATCGGAATTGACCTGCTTGGAAGATTTCCAACATCATCCCGGGGAAACAAGTGGAATATTGTCTGCACCGATTACTTAACTCGGTTTGCCGTCACAAAAGCCGTAGCATCGGCGGAAGCTTCCGAGATCGCCACCTTCGTCGTCGAAGAAATAATACTTAGGCATGCAGCTCCAAGAACTATAATCACAGACCGGGGGACGGTATTTCAGTCTAGACTAATACATGAGGTCAATAGACTGTGTGAAATAACGCACCGAATGACGACTGCTTACCACCCTCAAACAAACGGGCTTACCGAGAGGTTAAACAAAACATTGGCCGACATGTTGTCCATTTACATCGACGTCGATCAGAAGAACTGGGACGCCGTACTTCCATTCGTGACGTTCGCCTACAACACCGCTAAGCAAGAAACAACGGGATTCACACCATTTTTCCTGGTTCACGGTCGCGAGGCAGAAACGACAATGGATACGATATTACCTTTCAATCCCGACGATGTGAATGACCCTTAGATTGGTCACTTAGTAACGAGGGCCGAAGAATCCCGACAACTAGCCCGAATACGTACGCTCCAAGCTCAAGAGAAGGACCGACAACGATACGACGCAAGACATCGTCCAGTTTTGTACCAGCCAGGGGATCTAGTCTGGATCTTTACTCCCATTCGCAAAGTCGGTCTCTCAGAAAAGCTCCTCAAACGGTACTTTGGTCCGTACCGTGTGCTAAAACGTTTATCCGACGTCACATATGAGCTCCAGGATTATGATCCTAATTCGAGACGGACCTAGGGTCTATGGTTTGCCCAAAATACACAAAGATGGTTGGTGTCCCTCTGCGTTTGATTGTAAGTACGATTGGGTCTCCAACTTACCATTTGGTCAAGTTCTTGGCCAATAAACTAGGATCACGTGTTGGGAAATGTGAACATCATGTAAGAAATTCCTCGGATTTCGTACAAAAAGTATAAAAGAATTTAGAAGTTGGGCCAGAAGACTTACTAGTTAGCTTTGATGTTATCTCCCTGTTTACCAAGGTACCGATTCTTGATACACTACGATTACTAAGAAATATATTCCCTGCAGATATCACTTTACTGTTCGAACATGTGCTTACCACTACTTACTTTCAATATTCAGGACAGTTTTTTGAACAGACCGATGGCGTCACCATGGGCTCTCCACTTTCACCAGTAGTCGCCAATTCTCATATGGAATTTTTCGAGGAGCAAGCCAAACTAAAGCCCAAATGCTTTTTTAGATATGTGGACGATACGTTTGTTATATGGAGCCATGGTATTACTGCGTTATCGGAATTATTACAACATTTAAATAGTATACACCATAACATCCAATTTACAATGGAAATTGAAAAGGGAGGCGCACTACCGTTTTTAGGCATCCTCATTTACATGAAACCTGGAGGAAAATTAGGGCATTCAGTGTAGAGGAATCCCACACATACGGATTTATATTTGAATGCCAATAGTTTTCACCATCCTGTACATAATAAAGCGGTATTGCATACAATGATACATAGAGATACATGCAGATGAACAAAATGTGGCCTCTGAAATTGCACATCTGCGACAAACATTCGTCAATAATGGTTGCTCGACAACAGAAATTAACAGGGCTCTGAACAGAAAGAAAACATGAATTACAACAATTAGCCCTGGAATTTCTTCCGTATGCAGTAAAATATCATCAAAAATCAGTAGAATATTGGCCAAACATAACGTAAGAACAGTTTTCCGTCCACATAATAAAAACATAGAATAGCTTCTGGGCTCCGTTAAAGATGACATTGGTTTAAAAACTGCTGGAGTGTACCAAATTCCATGTGACTGTGGCCGACTGTATATTGGTCAAACCCTGAGGACGATAGAGCAACGTTGCACTGAACACCAAAGGTACGTTCACTTGAAACAACAAGACAAATCTACTGTTGCTGAGCATGTTTTGACAACGGGACATAAAATGCATTTTTTGGAGACAAATTAAAACACGCTCATAAATGGCGTGATAGTGTGATATTGGAAGCCATAGAAATTAAGACACATAATAATCTCATAAACAGAGACTCTGGCTGCCATATCAGTAATGCATGGGATCCCATTATCAGAAAAATACGTGATATACAAGCTCAGTTGACAGACAGACCTTCCACAGGTGACGCACAAGGACCAATCGGATCGCCGCATGGATCAGGTGACTCCGAAGGTATAAATACGGCGCATTCAACGCATGACGACATATAGCCTGAAGACGGCGGCAAAAGTTGGCCGCAGAAACGTTGACCCGGTTGGTTAACCGTGAAGTTTTCATCCACAGGAAAGTGTTTTTATTCATATTTTAAGTGAGATCACGTGAAAATGATGTTATATGATACAATTTAATAGAAAAATTTATTCAAATGGACAAATTGTAACGGTAAAACGAAGTATTTTATAACCTCACACACTACGTATGGCAACCATTACTGACCCACAATGCTTTTCGATCAATTACTGTATTGCACATACGAGAATCTGCCCCTATCTCGAACGTACGAAAAATGTCGGCAGACCTACACTAACGTGTAAACGATCTTCAGATTTCGGGGCAGATTTCTTAAATTTGCCAGATATCTGCTCGTGTGCGCAGACTTGTCCACTGTGCATCGTGTTGACACACGACTAGCTAAATCTCCCGGACAATACTTTGGTTTATTCGCTGTTTTTGAATATCAGCGCCAATACTCCCCACCAGTGGCGACGGGTGCATACATGCTACAGCATATAAATTAATTTAGTAGGAATTATTGTTGTCTTCATTTTAAGAACCTTTACAATAATAATGTTAACAGTGAGAATTTCAGCTTCGACTTACACGGTGCGCTCGCTCCCGCCAAAGTAAAATGTTCCACGACGAAGGAACTCCGGCCATTATATAAGAGGAGGCAGGACCTCAAGTAAGATGTCACCACAGCTTTTTACACTAGAGTATCGAGCAAAGAAAACAAACTTTCTTTAAATCGCCCTTGCATCTCTGCTGGACGATGGTTTGATTTAGACGTCCAGGCGCTTGATGGGATGACACTCTTTACACAGGACTACATAGTGCCTAAATTTAAATAAGTACCAAGAGTACATATCCTTCTGATACAGTTGTATGTCTCGACTAAACCTGAGTGCTCAACAAGTAGAGCATCAAGGAAGTGCCGCACAATCTCAAGTTGCATAATAATTTTCTAGTGTAAATATTAGAAAATCTCTGTTCCCACTCTGCAAAAACATTCAAATCTTTGAGCCCACTGTCGGATCTTCATAAAGCTCCGACAACGCCTTAAAGCTCAGACCCATCTCTAGTCACGACTATACAGGAGACTGGACCAAAGCAACTGGATGCTGACTTTAGAGGACCAAGAATTCACTTCTTGGTCCTCTAAAGTCAGCATCCAGTTGCTTTGGTCCAGTCTCCTGTATAGTCGTGACTAGAGATGGGTCGGTGCCGCTGTTTGTCGGCAGATAGCTCTTCAAGTCCCGCTCCTTGGAAAGAGTCGTTCACTGACAGATGTTCAAAGGAAAACTCTGCTCCTCCGCATACCCTCATGTTTCCAGAGTTTACACAGCATTCGATATTTCTCTCTTTCTCGCCATATATATGTATATATATATATATATATATATATATGTGTGTGTGTGTGTGTGTGTGTGTGTATAACTGATGGATGAAATAAATGGGAAAATTACTTTTTATTTGAATACTGCATTCATTTCGTAGTATATAATTAATTACGTGTTGTAACAAGCCGTTCCATTTACTGAAGAATTTCACTTTTTTTCTCATATTTTATTTTAATTAACGGCTTCTAATATATTTTGGTGCCCGGCGACGTTTATTGTTTAACGAGTTTTCATTTTATTCGAGATATGTGACAGGAACCTTGGCACAGGCTAATTGCTGCATATACGATGCGACGTGTGTACCTACACGACGCATTTTTGACCAACTGTCGGTTGTAGAAAACGTCAAGGATATTATATATATAATCTATTACTAAAAATGCATTTCGTTTTATCATCGATTTGCCGAGGAAAATAATAAATAATATTTTCAGTATTCTTGAGGTCATTAATTTTCGATCGTTGCATTCATCTCTCGCTAAACAGCGTTTTTCCCAGTGACTCATTTACTCTGTGACGCGCGATGTCAGAGGGGAGTCTGGCGTTGCACGTGAGACGGTATGGACCGAGAGCCAGAGACATCTTGGACCAACGGGGGAGAAACACGGTTTACTACACTGCGGCCTTCTTCCTTAGTCCGTAGCTGTCGCACATTTGGTCTTTTGCCTGGCGGCGTTCAGAGACGCAGTACCAGATCCTGAAGACGTGTTGGTGACGTACATTCGTCTTGAACGAGAATCGAATCGCTGCCCGCTTTGTCAGCGCGACGCGGAGGAGAATGACGCGATCTGGATTCCAGCTGTCATAACCAGATGTAGCCTATCCTATTTACTGTGTGTCTATTTTATATTTTGTGTCCTTCTACAAAAGACCGATTCAAATATTATATTCGCACCTTGTTTAAATGTGTTTCGTTTCTATATCTGTAAATGCTTGTTTCTATCTAGTTTCTCAACTGTTATGTTTGTACATTAGAACTAAATGTTTTATAGCGAGTGAGATCTTTTGTTTTAGTTTTTATTATATTTATTTAAAGATTTTCTACTTCCAGAACAAATCTTTGCACCATAAACAGCTGATCCTTGCTAAACAGCATGCATACTGAATCAGCTGCTTAATAAAGTGGCGTCTGTGTTCGCATTAACCGTCATATTATACGAAAGTATCGTACGATACTGTGATTAATTCGTGTTTTAAATGCAGACATAATAATATTGTCGTCGTATTTTACGTGTATAATTTACAAGCTCTGCAGTATTTACATTTATTTCAGTTTCTTTTGTTATATCGAGGCCCTGTGACGCCTTGAAATACTATATTGTAAATATTTACTATTGTACAATAATACACATGTAAATTACTATTATTTTATAAAAAATTGTATGTTTTCACTTGAAAAATTCCTTTCATTCCCTTTATTTTATCTCGCTTGGACTTATTGCTTACCTTTGAGGTACACCTTGCAGGTTTGAACTGGCGACCCTGGGAGCCTATCGACTGGTTAGTTTCGGGTAAAATTACAAGGGTCGTGAGGACGTCATAGTATTGAACTACTTTGATTATTGTAATGGCTGTTGCGTTGATTTCCACAAAAAAACACCTACAATATTTCATTAACATCCATGAATGGAGTACGTGCTAGATCCACGATTTAAAATGTATGGGTTCACTGACCAATAGAATTTCGAGAAGTGCAAACTGGGCATAATCCATGTTTGCCAACTTCTTGAATCAAATGAACCGCATTCGTACAGAGAAATTACTTCTGCGTTGCGAGATCCGGTAACTGATTCAATTATATGGCGTGTTTTTGACAAGACAGTGTCAAATTTTATCACTAATACAAATGACAGTTCAGCTGCCATTACTCAGGTTGAGAAATACCTGCAGGAGCCCTTGTTGCCGAGACAAGAAAATCCAATTTTTTGTGGTCGAAGGAAACACTCGTTTACCCCCGCTTAAGTAAACTGGCGAAGAAGCGGTTGTGCGTTGTAGCAACTTCAACGCCATGTAAAAGGATTTTTTCGAAGGCAGGTCAGATAATTACAGACAAAAGAAGCCGACTGACAGGCAAGCGTGTGTCGCAAATTTTGTTTCTGAACTCAAATATGAGTGAATAGTTTTTTTATTTTTGTGCATATGTAAATATACATTTTTAAATAACTCTTGAAAACATTAGCGAGGACATATTATTTCCTTGGATTGCGACATGGACTGATTGGAGTAAGGATTCAATATATTTTTTCATGTCAGATTCAATATATACTTGTATAACTTTGTTCTATTTGTAATTTCAAAAGTTCTATTTCTTTCACGGCGCTTTTCATTTCGTCAAAACAATAGTTCATAAAGTCCCCATAACATCTTAAAAGCTCTTCAGTTTTATTCGAGGTTGACATCATGGTTGCATAATGTCAAGGCGATGAATGGGAAATACTGAATTCGGTTGCTTACGTTTATTCTACGGCATCTGGTTGCACACACTGTACTTACCGGCTACTTTTAAAGCAGTAGCCAAGAACATACGTTTTTATACGTTCCAACTAAATAAATGAAAGTTTCCAAAGAAGAATATTATATATCAAATCAACACAACATAGAATCTTCAAAACTGAACTACAGAAATACAAGTAGAGAAATAATTTAATAACCGAATCAGAAAATGATATAATCATAAACAAGGAGTCTAAAACAAAAATGGGTGACTTATTAAATGACAAAGTTACATTTAGATAATAATCAGACCGGGCCAAAACTGTTTACTAAAAATATTTAGTAGAATACAAATACTTCAACAATACCACTTCAAAGCCATTTTTACTATAATCTAAGGCTACAATTAAAATTTTATAAAAGTATTCCATGCAGACGGAATCAATTTACAAATACTCCGTTAAAAAGTTATACGATTAATTTCTAAAAACAGAGGTCATCCCACAAATAACCAACACCTCCATAAAAGCATGTATTGGTATAACTATAGAAGATGCGAAACTTGGTACTTATATGGTTATATCCGATATAACACTAAATATTAGAGACAAACAAACGGAATATAAATCACTACATAATCCTAATTGGTAGTTCTAACCCCTTAACACAGCATTAGAAAGTGCACAAACATTTATTAAAATAATCACTAAGTTTTCTTTCGACTAATTTATAGTATTATAGAAAGTTAGCCTCTTAGATTTATAAACAGAAATTAAATTCAGTTACGTTTTGGAAAAAATAATAAAATTTATTCAGATATCTCCATGGTTATGCCCCAAAATAATTGAAGACTAAATTATCAGATGATTCCATTCATATCTTTTTGCAATAACCCTAACCAGTATAAAATAGACGTTGAAAAAATTTGGGACATCATTAACGGACCCAAAATATTATATCAGAAAATGTAACCTCCATCGACACAATTTTCGATGGGGTGCCTCTAAGAATTACCCCAGATGAATAATGATTGAAAAGTTACTAGATAATAGAGACGCCGTATAACTAAACAGTGCAGTTTATAAATGTATATAATATTGTCAAGGTAACTAAATCCACAATAGACGTAACGACAGTATCTCCGAATGAAGCAGTCAGGTTGAACAGGGAAACGCTGGACAACAATACTTTGAAAGGTCAGACTTATGAGGATGGGTGGGAACTAGAGGGAGCGAATTGGATTAACTTCAGAAAGCAAATACTGGAAAACAGTGAAATAGACGGAGACTTAGACAGAAGGCTGTACACTACAGTTAATTTCATGAGGGCATCATAAAACCGAAATTCATAGTGATAAGAGTGGGTTGTGACAGGGAGTGTAGAGCCTAATGTGACAGCAATTAAAAAAGGCAAGAGCGAAATTCAGAAGTCATATTAAAGGAAGGCTGGGCACAAGGGCTTTGGATACAAAAGATAAATGCTTCGAAACATTAAAGATTTATGGGCGCCTATCAAAGGTGAGTGGAAATATCAGCGCACTGGTTGATAGGAACAAGGAAAATATTATTGAAGTGGGGAGTATAGTCAATTTGTTATCAGAAAATATTTAGAATATGTCAAAAAAACATCACGTCTGACTCAGAGTTCTTTAAGCGAAGGTAGAACAGTAAAAGTTGGGATTATCGAATGCTACGGCATTAGATATATAGGATTGTCTGAAGTAAGTAAATCGATCTCCCGAACAGAATTCTAAATCGGGTGCGCCAGGGTTAGAAAAGATCTCAAACTAGATCCTAAAACAATTGCCGGAAGTAGCAGAACAAGAATAATTACACAATACAACAATGTTTGGACAAGGCAAGTTTTCCCCAAGATGTGGCGCAAATCCGTAATAACACCTGTATTAAATCAAAATAACAACAAAAACGACCAGAACTCATATGGCTCCAACTGTAAAATTGGAACAGTTTTTCAAAAAATTTATAGCGGACAGACTTACATGTTACCTGGAAATCAATAATCTCCTCGACCCCAATTAAAATTGCCTTCAGAAGAGACAGAGATCTACAAATATCTTCTTGAAGCTAAAGGAGTAGATAAGGGAAACATTCAATGTTGTTGTGGTATTCAGTCCTAAGACTGGTCTGATGCAACCCTCCATTCTAACCTATCTTGCTCAAGCATTTTCATTTTCTTATAACTAGCACAACCCACATCCTCCCTAATCTGCTTAGCGTATTACCATCCTTCGCCTCCCTCTTCTGTTCTTACCCCACACACTTCCCTCTAATTTTACAAGACCCTCATGTCTTAAAACGCGGTCTATTAATCTATCCGTTCTCTTAGTCAGCGTAATCCATATTTTTCGCTTTTCCCCTATTCTGTTTGAAATATTGTACAGTAGACTTAAAATATCATATGTGTAACCATTTTCATAGCAATAATATAAAAGTCAAGGTAATTTCACGAAGTTAGAGAAAAACATAAATTTACTACGAATTAATGGGATGGATGTAGGATGATGGTTAATATGTCTTATAACAGTGGACGATTAAGTTTAATAGCCTTAAGAGATTCATAAATTAATCTATTCTAACATAAAGTGTATAAATTTCAGTAGACGGTTAAATTTAATTGTATAAAAGTTGTTACTTAGATATGAGAATAGGTTAGTTGGTTTCGGGCTGCTAGATTATGAATCATCCTAGTACATTTTAGTTTATATACAGTATATGTTTGTAAAAGTTGGCTCAGTAAATAATGCCTCCTATTTTGTTTCTCCTTAAATAAAATACTCTTGTGAATTTTTTTAAATTGGCGCGATTCCTCATCTTTCTTCTCCTATACACTACGCTTCCTAATTGTGTGATAGTTCTTACATGCGGACGGTGACGCCCATTGGCATTCGTGAAAGGCTGAAAAATGGGTATGGTGATGCTACTGTGGATGTCAGCACTGTTCGGCTATGTTTTCATCGCAGTAACGAAGCTGAAGGGCAAACACCGAAATGGTAGGCCGGCTACTGCAGTAGCTACGTAACATTCAGCGAATCGATGAGCTCATTCGAGAGGGCCACAGGGTAACAAGTAATGAATTGTGTCTCACTGTCACGGATGTTCTTCCTTTGCATTACAATGCAAGGCTACACACCAGACGTCACGCCTCCGAAGAAGTTCTGAAAATTGGATGGAAAGTCGTCGTTGACCCGCCATACAGCCCTGACCTAGCAGCACGTGACGTCTGTCTGTTCGAGCAACTTGCGCGATTCATTTTGAAGCCGTCTAGACATGGAAACCGTTTGTTCGTCGATGGATTACGAAGCAAGACCACGATTTTTACCACTGTGTATTCCATGCCGTTGTTAAAAGGTGGAAAATGTCGTGGAAAAGAGCTTAAAATGTATAGAAAATGAAAATTTAATCATTTATGTTGTTGGTTTACGCTCTGTAAATTTTATTTAATAGACTTGACAAATATCGAAAAACTGGGAGTCATTACATATTGGACCAAACTTGCAGAAAGAAAACTATATTTATTTTATATATATATATATATATGAGTCAGGTAATGACATTGTCATGTTAATTAAAACAATTAATACGGAAAGAACAGAGAGAGAGAAAGAAGGTGACTTACCTGAGGTTCATAGATGGTAGTCGCCTTGTGAGGTTTAGAGTACTTGAATTTTCGAAGGCACCGCCCCCTTCATCAGAAACTTCGGAAGATATTTCCAGTGATCGGCTAACCGACGACTTGAATGAAACAAGAATTTTAACTTAAAGTTTCGCGTACGTTTCAATTTAATATTTTGCAGAGTTCAGAAGATATTAATAAAAGTCGTCTTTGATGCTCCGAAACGGGTCGACGGATTTCGATAAAAATCTCAGGGAATGAAACAGGAATTTTAAACATAAGTTTCATGTACGTTTCATTTCAATATCTTGAACAGTTCAGAAGATATTAATATAAATGGATCTACCACGGCTCTGGAAGAACCCATACCGTCGGGTTCAGGGTAGAGGCAAAAAAAGTGACGGTCAAACATAACAATTACCTATGAACGTTTGGTTTATAACGTCCGAATGACTCCCCTAGAGGGAGGGGTGGAATAGGTGGAATTTTTATATCTAATAAATGCTCATAACTGAGTCGAAAAAGAATTATTGAGGTCAATTACATTTGTACTGTTTTTCCCGACAATATTTGTGTATAATTTCAACCCCTTGCAGCATATGAGCGGTGAGGGTGGAAATGAGTCATTTGAAAGTGATACGGAAATTATCAACTTTGGGGTCGAAACCGGTGTAAACTTATGACATTTAATATGCGTTTTAAGTAAAAACTAATCCCTAAAGTGGGGAATAAATTTTATTCTATCAGAGTACTGAAAATATTTTTAGTCATGTTATTGTACCGGGAGTATTTTTGACTGTCGAGATACTGGGTGTACATTTGAGGTACATATTGTGACGTGTTCGATGCTGGTTTAGTCATGTGTTGACCAAGAATTAAATAATGTACCGGGATAATATAAATAAATACCCGGGCAACGCCGGGTCTCCAGCTAGTGAGCAATGAAACAGAATTGCTTCAGTTATAGAAGGCAGATAATTGGGAAATGAGCTCGGCATGCGAACAGAAGGAAGAGAGGAAATGGAGATTGAACAGTTACAGAATTGGAAAATGAGCTCGGCATAAGGACATTAAGAGGAGAGGAAATGGAGATTTAGCAGCTACAGAACTTGATTACTAAGCACATTATCAACAGAGATAGAAAGCTTCGGCCTATAGACTAAGGGTAAGGACACGCAGAACGCTGGTTGCCAGCTCTGGAAGCTTGTTTTCAAGTGGAGGCAGAGAGTCAGAACTTGTCTTTACCTGCGCCAAGCGCCCAACAGCCGACCACAATGCTCAAAGCATCATTTACCGGCCTCACTAAGCATTCTCCGGATTACATACTTTGCGTTAAATTTGAATATGTTTGATATCGAGCAGATGATAGCTTCTGTGTATATTAGACGGAATATTTGGGGTAATATTACTATTTGTACATAATGACTAATTAATTATTTTCTATACAAGATTAAAAGCATACGCGGAAGCTATATGTTAATATATATTCAATCTGAAATAAAATTTTATTTTTTTTACAATTATTACAAACAATAGGAAACGGGTAAAATGTATTAATTTTCGTGCTTTCGTTTACTAGTAACAAACTATTGTTATTATTAATTAATATTCAATTAAAATTTATTTTACGATGACAATTTTATCAGTTAAATATGTTGTTGAGGTGGTATCACAACTCACATCCTCCATAATCTGCTTAGTGTATTTCATCCTTACTTCCCTCTACTGATATTACCCCACACACTTCCCTCTAATGCTAGTTTTACAGAAGTTAAATACAATATAACCATAATTTTCTTGAAAATTCATTTAATAATGATTTATAATTATACTACTTGTTTCAACATATTTCATTTATAAAACTGCCTTCGTAAAAGAATTCAAATGAATAAAAATAATACATCTTATCTGTCATTAACATCTTTAATGATTTGAATTGCAAACGTTTTAGATTATTATGTTGAACTACATTGTATCACATTTGGATATTTTATATTATCTATACTCTGGTTTCCCAAACTGTGTTCCGCGGGGCCTGAATAGTTGTTCCGCAAAAAGTTTCGAGCGGTTCTATCTATACCAGTGATAGACAAACTTTTTAAAGAGGGGGCCAAAGGAAAGGAAAAAAACTTTAAGCGGGCCAACAATTTTTTTTATCAAAATAACAATGATACATTTGACAAAGTACTTTCATTTTTTGATACTAAACCCTATTAATGACTGAAAGATTATGAAGAAGAATGTGATGAATAAAACTATGACTGCATTTATAAAAGTTTTTCATATTTTGGTTCTAACTGGGATGCACTTATTCTTAGAAGAGCAGTCAAATCCTCATCTGTCAGTCTGTCTCTAAGGCAACTTTATCAAACTTTCGTTGTAGAAAACACCTGTTCTCATATACATGATGAGGCAAACCTATCAATAACTTTCTGGACATGAGATATAAGAATTTAGAAGGTGGATTTCTATAAATACTTGTAGAACTCTAATTTTGAAACATTAAGGAACAGCTGTTTGAGTTGTGTTACATTGTAATTCAATCATTTTAAGTTACAAGTCCGGTTTCACAGTTCACATTAAAATCCATATTGAAACTTTCAGTCTTTTTCAATGTCTCTGAAGTCTTCGTTGAATTTCACCATGGAGTCTCCTCAAACTTCTTTGAGATGGGCCCACCTATAATCCATAAATTAATCTTTGCCTTGCATCTTGGCATTCAACTTGTTTTTGTAGCAGAAAAGATGCGTAAAAACTGTAGTGTCCGAATGCCAGGATTTTATACTCTACAGACCCAGAGCTGTTTCTCTATTAAGAATGTCACTATTTCGTCCTTAAGCTGCCAACCTCGTTTGAAGACGCTTACTTTCGAGTAATACAATACAGTATTCAGACTGCAAGGATTCTAGAAACTCCCGAAATTGTCTGCGAGTAATCCCTCGAGATCGCATATTATTAATCAGTTTCACAATAACGTCAAACACAAAGCCGATTTACACAAGTCGTCTTGATGGATGATGCAATGTAGAAATATAACATTTTTATCTCGATATTTTTCATTAAAGGTCCCAACAAATCCAGGTTTTTCCCCATGATATTTCTCACTCTATCTGGTGTTATATTGCATATGCAAGTTATATGTATTTTCAAAGTTGAAATTACTTTCATAAAGTCATTAAAAAATCTGACCCTGTTCTAGGTTGCTTCAACGGCCTCAGCATGCTAGTTCCTCTGTAATAGAGAAGTTTTCATCAACACCTCTTACAAATAATAGCAACTGTGCAGTATCATTTATACCACAGCTTTCATCCATAGTAATTGAGCAGAATTTAAATTGGTCAATCTTTGATTCCAACTGTGATACTATTTTTTTATCTATCATCTATCATTTTTTCAAATCTTTTATTTTGTTATGATATAAAATATCACAAACATGGGGCATGCAGTATTTAACAAACTCTTCATCAGACAGAGCTTTGTTACTTTTAGTAATATTTTATGCTACAGCATACATAACTTTCATGTGTAGCTATCTGCTTGCTGACAACTATTGCCTTTCACAAAAATACTATGCGGGCCGGATAGAACATTTCAGTGGACCGCATTTTGCCCGCGGGCCGTAGTTTGCCCATCACTGATCTATACTATGCATTATAACAGCACTTCAGAAAACTCAGTTTACATCTAACGGAAGAATGTTCAATAACTTCTAACACCTTTCTTTCCGTTTAGCTGGTTTCGGAACTGATTCAAAAACGAAACATGCAAAGAACATGGGTAACAATGAACAAGTGTGGACGAGTTCAGTCAACCAGAATCCTCGAGTGTGAGACATAATAATTTATTTAAAATAAATTAAAAGAAAATTCAGAAAATTGTATTTGAATATTTTATTTAACATGACAATGAACAGCTATGGCCAACAAATGAACCATCTTATACAGCTTTGTTTGTGCAATGTAATTCAACAGCGCATAAGTGTAGTTTTCAACCGGAGGTCCGAAGGAAAATTTTGTGGTTCGGTAAGATAATTTTTATTTTATTTGCTAACAAATTACATATAGTCACAAAAGTATATTAATTTACGTATTTAAGAAGCTTTCGATATATTCTCATAATGATCCATTTAAAAATTGTCTCCTTATTTAAGGCGTTAATTTCGAATTTTTTAAGACATAAATTATATCGTTTTAGGTAAGCTCACAAAGCAGCAAAAAAAAGCAATTTTAGTGAATGAAGATCTGTAATTGGTTTCAGATGAAATACGACAAAAGATTTCCACAAATTTGAAAAATGTTATGAATGAAGCCGTGAATGTTATAAACTACGTAAAATCAAAACCACTGCAATCTACATTTAATAAAATTTTATTACATACTGAAGTGAGATGGCTATCAAGAGGAAAAGCACTATTAAGTCTTTTTCAGCTTCATAGTGAGTTGTTAGTCTTCTTGAAGGCACAAAATAATTCAGCACAATATTTTGTTGAAGTTTTAACAAATCCTTCATGGTTGATAAAACATACATATCAGGCAGATATTTTTACAAAGTGCAATTAACTTATTGCAATGAACAAGTATTACAATTTTTAATACAAGAGATAAAATTGCATGTTTTGAAAACAAAAAATACAATTTTGGATTTCATCAGTTTAATATAATGATTTGTTTTCCTGATTTACATGAATGATTGAATGAATTAAATTTTTAAGTAGACGTTGAAGTATCCAAAATGTTTTATAACACGTACATTAGTTGAAATAAACTCTTTTTCAGTATTATATGTATTATTAAATATATCATATAGTAAGGACGATTCCTGGGTTCAGAATCCATTCTCCGTGACACCTAAACCAGTAGCTTAATGCAAGTGACTACGAGAATCTAATTTCAAACAAAACTGCAAATATTTCTGGGCGAGTTTGTCAGAAGAGTACCCAATATTTCAAAACCAGCTATTACTGTTTTACTTCAGTTTTATATAACCTATTTATTCGAAGCGCGATTCCCTTATGATGCTGCAATGAAGTCAAAGTGCAGAAATATGCCTCACCACATATTAGAATTCAACATATAAATATTTTGTTTGATATGCAGTTCCAGGATCCAAAATCATCAAAGTCATTAAGTGAGTTATTTATTCATATTTATATATTATATTACAGTTTTATATTTAAAAATAATGACTGAATTTTTTTTTATATTTACAAGTAGGAATTACCCAACCTAAAAAATAAGCTAGGGGTTCAGTTAAATTGTTTAATTTTAGGAAGTGTTCCATCGAAGAAAAAGTTTGGAAAACCCTGATCTAATAATAAATAGAACTGAACTGTCTGTCTTCGTGGAAGTTTGTCTCAAATGGGCGCCGAAACGGCTCAACGGAATTCAATGTAAATTTGCAGGATTAAAACAGAAATTTTAAATTAAATTTTCGCAACTTTAATTTTGGCAGCATGAGAGAGGGTGAGCATTCTCACTCCATCTATTATTGCAACTGGAGTTTTGTTGGTCACGGCATTTTTATTGAGACAATTGTTAGTTCAGATAAAGGACTGTCAACATATGTTCCGTTTTAGTTTTAACTGCACGCAAATTTGTAAATTACTAATCATATAAAATTAATGGTTTTTATAATAGATTCTGGCGATATGAATTACATGACTCGAAAATTAATAGAAGAATATTCAAAATGAGGATTAGAAGTAAATGTGAACAAGACTGAATACATGTGTATTGGAGGAGAGCAACAGGACCTAGAAATTGAAAATGGGCAACAAATAAAACGATAATATAAATATTTGGGAATAAAAATATCACAAAAGAGCACACTGGATGAGGCGATTCAAAAAAGAAATGTATAGGGTAGGAAAGCGATAGCCATGCTAAATAGTATTTTATGGGACAAAAGTATTACGAAATAGAACAAACAAAGAATATATCATACATTTGTAAAAAGTATAATAACTTATGGCGTGGAAGTCTGGCCACTAAACGAACAAATGGCCAAAAAGTTATTAGCGACCGAAATGGATTTCTGAAGGAGGGCGGTAGGCAGATCAAAAATG
Source organism: Eucriotettix oculatus (assembly GCA_034510155.1). Taxonomy (NCBI): domain Eukaryota; kingdom Metazoa; phylum Arthropoda; class Insecta; order Orthoptera; family Tetrigidae; genus Eucriotettix; species Eucriotettix oculatus. Next base: position 262,962,468 of record CM067376.1, on the reverse strand, counting down.
GACACGATACCAAACACAAAAAATAGAGAAATTATAGATGTGAAACACAACATAATTGATGACATAAGAGACAAACAACTGGTCTGGTTTGGACACGTACAAAGGATGCCAGAAACAAAACTACCGAAGCAAATTCTACAATGGAAGCCGGAAGGAAGAAGAAAACAAGGCAGGCCCAGAAAGAGCTGGATTAGTGGCATCAATGAAGTAATCCGAGAAAGAGGAATAAAAGAAAATTTATGGAAAGACAGAAGAGAGGAGTGGCGTTAGGGAATCGAAGACGCAAGACGTTATAAAACGATGTATATATTTTATATATATATATATATATATAATAGATTGCTACAGGTAACCTAAATATCCATCCTCAAAGAATTTCTGGGCATGCGAACGAAGTCATAGCTAATCTGTAATAATTGTAATATTTTAGGCGATTAATATGACTAAAGATACCGAAAGCTATCCTTAATTTATAAAGAAAAATGTATAATGTGACTGCATAAATTATTATCTTTTATAATACATAAACTTTACATGTAAACGACGTTAAGAAATTGTTCTATTTTGTTTGTTTCTATAATTATAGAAGATAAACTGAGGAAAACGTGGAGGTATTTTCATGAAAGGTTCAATAATAGTGGCGCTGATTTCCAGGTTTTCTACCTGTACACCTAAACCGTTAACAAGCGTCGGAAATATTCTGTGGCATGTACAAAAACAAGCAAGAAGCGAGGAAGCCTTCTGGGTGTCCTTACTCTAACACCTGAATATTTAGAGCCCAAGTCTGAAATTTTTTGAAGCTGACAAAAGGTTGACTTCTATAAATTGCCAAGTAAATATCCAGGGATTACTGAAGACCGTAAGATATCAATAAAATGAACTACTTTCATGTAATTAACTACAAGAAAAGTCATTTTCAACATCAATAATATAATGAGGATCAATAACTTTAAGCTATAAAGCATTTCATAAATAATTTTCTTCGCCTGGTAACCAATTATTTGTGATCATTAGAAATTTTGCTATTAATAACCAAGAGTGATGTGATGTGATAACTGCACAACACATTTGTAGGGTTCTCAGGTGGAGTTACCTTTTCTTCTCTCCCATCAATGTCAAGCAGTAAATAGTAATGTTCTTGGTACTAGTTGCCAATAATGTTAATGATGATGGGTATAAATCACTCGCTGGTATTTTTAGTTATCAGTAACTACAGACCTCTGACATATGAAGCCACTGTTACTGCTCTCGCAGGGAAATGATGCTGCAATATACTCAGTAAAATGTTTAAAGAAAGTACCGTTAAAACTATACAGGCTTTTATGTTTCTCGACAGACGATCTGCGACATTTACACAAGAATTTCATCTGCATACGTTCCAGCTATTTCCAGTTTAGAGGGATTATAAATACTGGTTTTCGTAAGATGAAGTTACATTGATTGTAATAGCTAAAATCTTACCAAATAAAGGTTAAAGAAACTAATTTGCGAGTAATTTCATAAGGAAACGCCTAAAATTCATATTTCTGTAAGGTTAAAGGTTAACACTTTTGGAACCATGTATCCAAATATTCATTATAGAATAAAGATAAAATAAGAATATTGATTTCTGGAAAAATGCGCATACAAATATACAATTAAGTAAACTTTTAGTATATTTCAAACATGATAATATTTTGTAAAATAGTATCTTACTCCAGAAAAATAGGTAGTAACTTTTTCTACTCGAAGTGTATTTAATATACACTAAAATAAATATTGGCGTCAGATAATCGACCACTTGGAATGAGTATATCGGAAAATGTTCCCAAGTAAAACTATTTGTAAGCAAATTCCCACTGTCATATTTTCAGTAGAGTGATATTTTTATGCACAATTAAATGAGCTCATTGGATCAGTTGGCTGTCTTTTAAAACTGTTAAAGGCACGGAGAAGGGAATGCTGCGACCCCACAGTAAACTAATTACCCGTCATTCGGAATGGCGTGAGAATAGTACCTAAAAGCCCGACCTACCTGATGCAGGTTTTCTAGGGTTTTTCCTGCATCTCTAGGTGAAACACCGGGTAGAATCATTAAACTATAGTACGGGGTCCCTAGTCAACCTTGGCTATTTGCTCTACCTTCCACATCCCCCTTTACAGTTCCCTTTCTATGCTATCAAAGGGGAGATGCCTGTTTCAGGATCATGTTAACCAAAAATACAAAACAAAGATAATTACAGATTCAAGTAATGACAACAAGAATTTCGTTTACTATTGATTTCACTGTGTACAAAAGTCTTTTGAAGGTATCCTTAATAAAAAGAAAACACCTCGTACGTTCAAATCAAATTTCTAATCATAGTTATTCAGCTTTTTAATTTGCATCCAGAGTGGTAGACTATTCTTAAGTTTATTTGTCTTTAATTATTTACTTTATTTTGTTCATTTTTAATGTTTAATGTATGACGTATCCTATTTCCTCAATCGAGGATTAATGGAAACAACAATAAATCTAAAATCTTCGCATTGCTCAAACATTCTCAGATACAACAGACCGTAGAAATTTGACACTCGTATATCAATAATGGGCTTCGATTGGGATAGGTTTTTCTATTTAATACGTTTATGAGATCTGAGCTTCTAAATAACATTCTTTTCTAATAGTTCTGATGTTCATGGCTCAATACAAAAAAAAATGTGAAAACACGTACAATAGCGCAGAAAGGTGTACATTATTTTGGGATCTCCATCTTTAACAGTTTGCCACAAAAAATTAAACAGTTATCCAACTCAATTTCAAGTCCAGTTATCTTCATTTTTCCTTAGCTACTCCTGTTCAGTAAAAGATTTTATAGAAGAATTTGAGTTGTATTGTCGATGATGATGGTCGGGACTACAGTCCTTGAATAACCTTGCCAATCTTAATCAATTGCCTCTATTCCCTTCTATCCTCTGCCTTTCTTCTCCAGTTTGTAACTCATAAGATCATCCTCCAGCGTCCACTCGGTCTACCTCTTGCCATTTTCCCGTCTGGTCATTGCGTGAACATTTTTTTGACAGGGTTCGTTTCTAGCATTCTTTGTTCATGCCTTGTCCATCTTGTCCTCCCATGCTTAATTTCACCACAATATCTGCTTGTTTGAACATTTCCTTCAATCCATTTGTACTTATTCACTAACTTTCCATCTCTCGAACCGGTCCAAACATTTGTTTTAAAATTTACCTTTCCATCTTAACGGCCAATCTTCTTCTCTTCTGTCAGTACCAAACATTTCTATCCGTAAATAACTATCGGTCTCAATATTGTGGTATAAATTTTGATTTTAATATCCCTACTAAAGTTTCCCGATTTGAAATTGTATTTCTACCTCTATTCTATTATCTGCTGTTATTATGGACCCCAGATACCGAAATGTTTCCCATTTAGATTAATGTTTTTATTTATTTCTATGCTTTTTCTCTGTTTTTCCCTTCCTAATATACTTAGTTTAATTTGTGTTCTCTCCTAATCCCAGATTTCGTTCTTTTCTTTTCAACTGAGTGTAACTCTCTTATAAGATCATGTCTCCTTGTCTCAACCACTCTCTACAGCAAATTCGTCTGATATCTCTCGCTAACCTTGCATATCGTCTTTTCCATCGTCTTCTTTGTCAGTGTGACCAGATTTGTGGGTATTTTATATTCTTTCATAATTTTGTGGATCTCCTTTCTCTCTAAACTGTCGTAAGCTTTCTTAAAATCTATGTACAACTGGTGTTGGTGGTAACATTACTCCTAAAACATTTCCAACACTTGTCTCAATAGAAATATTTGATCTGTTGTAGAACGTTGCTTCCTAAACCCGATTTGGTAATCCCCCAATATTTCTACCCAACGCTCCAGCCGAAAAGCTAAAATTTTGCTAACCACTTTGTATGTTACGTCCAACACAGTGATTCCAGGATAATTATTACAAATTGTTTTATCTCTGTTCTAAATAAGTGGGAATATTATTCCTACACTGCAGTCGCGTGGCATTACTGTGTTTGTCCACTCTTTTTTATTCATTCATATGCCCCTTTCCCCACCTCCTCTACACCATATTTTAAGAGCTCAGCTTCTATGTCAACTTCCCCCGTGGCTTTATTTTTCTTTAGTTTTTGATTGCATCCCTTACATCTGAGATGTCCAATTAAGTTATAATGTAAAAGTCAGAACGAAATATTAATCACAATCCTCGTGCCTAACATGAGCTATTCATAAGTTTTTTTTATAGAATATTATTACTCATAAACAACTGATTAATAATAGTTGACACATAGTATTATTGGAAAATAAAACTACACTCTGATTCATTCTGCACCCTTGAAGCTAAGCTTCTCTACAGGATCTACGGAATATGATATTAATAATTAGATATGATAAACAGTAGTAAGATATTATTATGCATTTTTGTGGTTAAATGTACATCAAACAGGAGACGAGTTAATGAATTTTGTTTAATTTAATGTGACGAGTTCGAATTCTCTGGAAACTCACTTCAAATAATTTTCATGTATCACTTGAATGATTGACTTATTAATGAACTTGTTATTTAAGTATACTGTTTTTCAATTGGGTAGATATGATATTTATAAATTAAGAAACTTAGGTGTAATAAATTAATTAAAAATAACTAAATGAAAAATAAATTATTTTAGTAAGTTATTGATATAACCAGTAATAGAAATATATGTAATGGAATATGATTATAACGTTCCGTTTATCGTAAATGAGACTTATTGTATTATAAATGATGTTGCTCGATTTTCACATTAAAGAAATAATCTTCTTTATCATAAATAAAAATCTACATTAATTTATGTTTTAACTATGAATTTATTATTTGACTCTCACCTCGTAGATACACAGGGTATGGTCAGTACATATCTTGCAGTAGTCAGTTTTTGCATATGAACAAGATACATTCACAACCAGAATCACGATTCCAAAACAAATTGCCGCTCGGACAACCAGTGCCTGAAATACGTCACAAATGAACATAGTTACAATCGATTTACTTTTCCTACAATAAATTTACAACAATGAATTACATTTGCACTCATTTCCATCGCCTGTTATATAATTAATTAAGGAAAGTATTCAATGGAACTGGGTCAGTATAATGAAAACATTTAATTAAGAAAAATGTTTTCTTTATGATATGACAGGTTTTAAGATAGTTAATTAATATTATCATGAATAAATTAAGTGACTCTTTTCTATATAAAAGTTGTTTCACTTTTTTTCTAATTTGCATAATTTCAATATTATTGTTAAAGAATTTATGCCATTGTCCTTTAGTTTACGTCTACTACCTTTGACAGTTTGGCATCATAAAATTTTATCAGTTTTCTTACATTTTTCTATAAAAGTCTCGCAGAAGAAAGTAAAATTATAACACCACCCACAAATTCGATGAGATTCATGGGCTGTTTATGTTGTTATTTTTCTCTCCTCGTAGAAATAATAAGATAATTATTTATAAAATAGGTGATGAAGATTTAAGTTATCAATGTTGAACCTTTTTTCCGATACGAAACTGATTTAGAGCCAGGATAAAAATCGCCTGACCGTTTGTTGTCCGTGTCTGCATAACTTTCAGTCAAGAATGCAAGAAACTTTCTTAGAACTTCCCGGTCGGTACTTCAATTTCACGAGTCTCAGAATCACAAGGAGATTATTCCAGTGGCATCAGCCAAGTTATCAAGCTTGCGTCTCAGTAAATATGCAGCATTTAACTGTTGGTAATTTTACGTTTTCAGTTGTAACACGTTTTTAACCCAATTTTCGTTCGAGAGCATTGTAAAGTAACGTTTACGAAAAGTATCTAATACCATATGTAAATTAAAAGCAATTATAGCCTAAACCTGATAAAATGGTGATTTATTAATATTTGATTCTCATCCAGCTGAAAACACGAGTATATAAAAATGTTAAAAAAATAAATAAGTCTGCGTTATTTGTACGATTAATTTGGTTACCTTGATGGTAGTGAGTGTAGCCATATCTGCACACTGGGAGAGTGGAACGTTATCTCTTAAGCCGCATTTAAAAGTTTGTTTCATCGCTCTGGCCATTGGGCCGAGTGAAGTAAACGCCGCTTAATAGCGCTCCGCTACTTTAAATCGTGGCTGAATGAAATGATATTACGAAGTAATTTTCTTTTTAACACCCGGTTACATTATTTGTATTGTACGACAGTGAATGTTTAACGACAATTTGAGGAATATTTTTATTGCTACTTAAATTGAAGAACCGCTTATTTGCAGATATTTTTCATATTTTCTTTAAAAGTCAGCATATTAAGTTAAATGGTTTTCATTTAACATTAAGAGCAGAGAATTTTAAAAAGTTTGATTGGTTATCCTCAATTAAAAAGTAAGAGTAAGATAGCCTCGAATTAATGTTTAATTATAATTTATTTATGTATTTCGAAGAAACAGTAATAAATACTAGGTTAAATATCTTTAGGGGAATGGGGACGCTCACAATTTTACCCGAAACTAACTAGCCGATAGCGCTCCTAAGATCGTCAGTTCAAACCTGCAATGTACACCTCGAAAGTGAGGAATCAGCCAGAATGAGATGAAGAAAAGAGAATGAAAGGAACTTTTCAGGTGAAATAACACAATTTTTTAAAAAATAATAGTAAAATTACATGTGTATTAAAATATAGTGGAATATTTACAATGTCATGTCAGGCGCCACAAGGTTATAATATAAAAACCTGGAAAAGTAAGATGGTAAAGTTGGTTAACGCTATATTTGAAATAAATTACAAAATAATTCAAAACAAGGTTACATATTCACAATATGTTTTGACAATCGATTAAAATGATGAACTTATGAAATAATTGCAGAATAACAGCTGTTCGCGATTCGGTGATTAGCACTGGTTCATATGTGCAAATATCTGGGGATATATTTCAACAACAGAATTGGGTGGGAGGAAAAGGTGAATTTCATGGCCCGAAAAGCGTGGAATTCCTTACATTTCATTATAAGGAACTTAATAAAGAGAAGTTGAAAATCAAAGTAGGTGACATATTTATCCTTAGACCAGTTTTGGAATACGGGACGGCTTGTTGGGATCCCTATAAAAAAATCATGTAGAATCATTAGCGAAAGTTCAGAAATGGGCTGCTAATATTGTGCGAGTAGGGCCGGATCATAGGAATGGAAAAGTAGAACAGCTAGGTTGGGAGATATTGTCAGAAAGGAAAGAGAAAGCAAGGTTGCATTTGCTATTCAAAGCTTATACGAAGCAAAAACCATGGATTAGAATTAGCTCCAAAATGCAAAAGCCCAGTTATATAGGTAGATGGGATCATTAATTCAAAGTGAAATGTAGAAAGCAACAGATGTTGGCAAATTCTCATTCCTAAATAGGACCATCAACGACTGGAATAATTTATCTGTGGGAGTGTTTGGAGGAAATCCTCTTCTGGAAAATAAATTCAGGACAAATAAAAAACGTATGAAGTGGGTATTTTGAATAATATAAATGTATATTCCAATTTAAAAATTAAAGTGTTAAGAAAATATAATTATTGTAGTGTTTCTCTTTTCTCTTTCAGGGCTATAGAAATTTTAAAGGACTGTGATTTTTTTCTATATATTAGGAGTATTTAAGTTTAAGGAGCTTCATTTTGTATCTGCCACCGGACTTGCACCCAATTGTAGACTAACAATAAATACAATACAAAATTAGTGTCTCTGTTTGTACGGTTAATGTATCTTCCACACACAACTAATGAGAACGACTTTACCTGGTTATGAAGTCCTCATATGCAGGAACACGTTCGCGTCCCTCCTCCTTGGTTGCGGCAAAAGGGAATCGGGCAGCAATTCGTCAGCTCGTCTGGTGAACCTGCATCGGGGTGGCAAAGTATACGCGTCCATCGACTTCGTTAGTACATGGCTCAGCATCTCTGAAAATGCCGTTCGGAAACAGCCCAAATTAGTTGCAGCAGGGCAAAATGCGAGATTATATTGTCACGTTTGCAATGCAAATTTGCTGGTGCATTACACAAGCCAAACGGTATAACGTTCAATTCGTAGAGACCGTCTGGTGTAATGAAAGCGGTTTTCTGTCAGTCGGTTTCGTCCACTTCTATCTACCAGCAGTCCATGACGGAGAAAAACTTTGCCCCCTTAAGACAATCCAGTGCACCGTCGATCCTTGGTGGTGGATAAACGTATTTTTTAACAGAATCAACCATTCGAATTGAGCGTCCTGCTGCAGTATAGCCACGACGTTATCCACGGATGTGACTTTTTGAAGAGCTCTGAAACCGTAATTGACTGTAGACGTTCAGAACTTATGGTGATAGATGAATTACAAGCCTCCGTAGAAGAAAGAGGAGATACGGAAATGTGGCAGTTATTTATGTTCGACCATGTGACCATTCCTGCGTCGGGTGCTACCTAAGCTACAGTCGCGTGCCATAATTTAAATGGCCACGTAGATCTTATAATTGAAGTAAAGAAGAAATTATCACCAGTCATTATTCCTGCGTCGGTCGTCTCGTTCGAAACGGCACTGGAGAATTATGGGCATTTAATTGTCAGCATGAACTACAGTTCCTTCCGAAACATACATGCATAGTAATAACACAAGTACATCTGACTGTCATGGAAGAAAATCCACCAGGCCGTAAACTTCCCACAGAGACGAGTAACAACGGATTCGAGTTTCATAAGCTACTGGCACCGCAGCTAACCATTGGTTAGCAGACGAAATTTCTTGAATTGCTTCTGAAATGTTTTACGTGCTTCGACGCAGTAATCAAGAACGAATATACGACGGTGAAGGTGAAACATAAAATTAACTCAGGAAGCCATACACCAATCAGTCAAAGGGTGTACCGAGTATCACCAAAGCGACGCATAATTCAAGAAGTGGATAGGATGCTTGGTAGAGGAGTTGTCCAGCCATCAAAGAGTCCGTGGTCATCGCCCGTCGTACTTGTCACAAAAAAGGATGGGAACTGACGATTCGGCTTCGATTATAAGAGAAAACATGATCAATAAAACAGACGTTTATTCACTGCCAAGAATCGACCATACACTGGATTATCTAAAGGGAGCAACGTTTTCCTCCATCATGGACTTGCACTCAGGCTACTGGCAGATAGAAGTGGAAGAAGCCGCTTTAATTACACCAGACGGACTCTACGAATTCAAAGTTATGCCGCTTGGGTTGAGTAATTCATCATCAACTTTCGAACAAATGATGGACAACTTGCTGCGCCACTTGAAATGAACTATGTTTCTCTGCTATTTGGACATCATAGCTTTCTCGGAAACTTACAGGGACCATCTGCACCGCTGAGAACTGTTCTCTCAGCAAGTCTGAGACTGAACACAAAGAAGTGTCTATTCGGTTCCAAGGAAAGAAAGATCTTCGGCCGTCTAGTCTCCAGAGAAAGTCAGGTCGATAAAAAACTTTCCCGGCCAAGAAATCTGCACGACTTGAAGAGATTTCTTGGACTCAGCTCTTACTATCGTCGTTTTGTCAGAGTCTTCAGTGGAAAAGCACGGAACTAACAGCGGGACGCTGTTTTTACAAAGGATGGAGCAATGCCACATCTCAGAACGTGTAGTCGTGGCTGAGGGGTATCGAGCTTGTTGCGTCGAGTGGGACTCGAACCCGAGTCCACATTTCTGCAGTTCAGCTCGTACTCCTCAGCCATGAATGCACGTTCTGCGATGTGGCAATATTGGCAAAACCGTGATGGATTAAGACAGCAGTGAAGTAATAACAGCGTTTCACTTCCGTTTTTCCAAGATGTCTCCAGCCCTCGGTCGACACCGTTTCACGTGCAACGCCCCGATCTTTCATTTTTTTAAAAAAAAACATTAAGTAACCTTGCCGTCACGCGTCGCGGAGTAAATGCAACGCTGGGAAAACGCTCATTAGTCTATCGGCAGACGCCTACGCCAATCTAAATCAAAAGTCTGCGGGAATTGCAAATAAACTAGGAGTTTTTATTTTACAAAGGACAAATGGTCGTTTATTAAAAAAATATTTAAATCTAATAGTTAAAATTAAATTTAAATAACTGTGGGTGATGGCGAAATTCCGAATACATATTTTAAAACACGATAAAAAACTGCATTAGGTACAACTATTGGTACTCAAGAGACAAAAATCATGTTAACCAGTGTAATTGGAATATGTAAGCGGAACAAACACTCGAACCGAAGTAAAACCTAATGAAGAAGCAAGTGTATTAGCCGCCAAACACTGAGATAGAACAGATCTGAAGCACAATCCGATTTAATTTAAGCGTTTATTTCCAGCGTATTACTAAAGATAAAAATTTCAATGCGTCACACTAAATATTGTCGGAAATATCAAATGAATTCGATTCGAGTGGGGCTGCAAAGAAACTTCTCTTTGGAATAATGGAGAGTGACAACATCTACACCCATTTTGAATAATTTACAGAGTAGATAAATTAGAAGGAATGTGTTCTAAGCAAGATAACGCAATGTTATTGGTTATTTTATTATGTAGCCTACCTCCAAGTTACCGACTATTTCGTTGCACCATAGAAACTATCCGGAAATGCAAACAAGAATCGAAGGAGAAGGCGGATTTAAGTTTCAATGTCATCGGTGTGGAAAAATCGGCCACAAAATAGCCGACGGCAGAATGAGAAGACATCCAAATGAATGAAGCTACATGAGATAGCACATTTTGCACTTACATCTAATGAATATAGTTCCCCGAAAACAACTTGTATTTCATATGAAACAAATAGAAGTTAATCAAAGACAAATGAAAATTGCTCAGTTGAAATGGCTGCAAATGCTGCCAAATTGGATCATGGATAGTGAACAGTGTACGACTACATCAATGTGTGATATGTCTGCAGGAGAAGTTAAAATTCAACTACGAAGTTAGAAATAATACATTCAGATGTTTGTGGACCAATTTGGGTGGTACGAAATATTTCGTAGCATTCATTGATTAAGCAACCAGATGGTCTGAAATAAGATTTCTACGAAGTAAATCCGAAGTGTTACAACAGTTCGCGCTCTTCAAATCCTTGGTTGAGAATCACACTGGATGCAAAATTAAAATTTTACAATCAGATGCCGGAGGGTACATGATACTGCAACAATGAATCGGATAGTTCGTCGGGTAACTACGCCGTACACCCCCCACCCCCCAACCCCCAGCAGAATGGAATTCCCGAAAGAAAAAACAGAACTCTTGTCGAAATGCCCCGCTGTATGAGGCTACAATGCGGTCTACCACCGTCATTTTGGGGTGAAGCAATCAAGAGTGCCACATATATTAGAAACCGCTGTCCATCTAGGAATTCTATTCACATTATGGACTCACGAAAAACCGAAGGCATTCCCGTTAAACAAAAACCCGGACAAGCACAAGTTCGAAGTAAAGAATGCGTATTTGTTGGATACGATAACGTAGCAAAAGCATTTCGACTATGGGATCCGAAAGCTAACATACTCATCAAAAGCCGAGATGTGCGATTTTACCTATCATTTCCGAAGATCGGCGAATACGAAAACATATTTGAAGAGAGCATTTGGTAACAGAAGTCAAATAAATAAAATTAAACCGGTACCCATTTAAGTTACTCTTACGTATGAGAAGAACAAACAGTAGTGGAAACACCACTACCACAATATTTACCTGGCAACGAACTCGAACGTGCACCAGAAGTTGAGAGTGATTAAACAAAAAGCGACCAGAATAAGAACTGGGCACTGAAAATTAAGCCACACATATCTACTGGATAGATTCATCCCACCCTCAGGCTTGTGATCTGTATAATTCTGCCTTAAATATAGACCATATCATCAATCAATGCCCCAAATACCACCAAAACAGAAAAAATACCCACAGGGCAAAAACTACAAATCAATTTTGGACTCCAATGAATACCAAAAATACATTAAATTATGTAAGGCCAGTAATAATTTTTATTTAATTTAAATGTATTGCATTGTGTTCTTTCGTTAAAATCTAAAAATCAAATTTAAAGAAGATAAATAATTAGTTAGTGGTAACGAGAAGAAAAACAGATGTTACCAGTATTTTATTTTGTAAATTCATAATATTAAATAATGTGTATATAATTGTATAATAATATGTAAATAGTTGTCACTGTGGTCGCTAATGACCAGGCAGTCGATGCGACCGTTCTAAATTTTTTTTAAAAGCGACTAGAAACAAAATTCAAGTAGTTCATGCATCTGGACGTCCTAAGACCGAAAAAACTGGAAGACCTCCAAAGTTTATCATTCCCGTGAAGTTAAAATCGTATTAGTAGAAGAGGAAATTCCAAAAGACGTCGCACAAGCTTTATAAGGGGACTTCTCAATGTCGAAGGATACGAATGATATTGAAACACAAGTTTAGTCCAGATAGATGTATTGATCGAAGGAAGGCAAGACTCGTCGCCCTTGGATTCATACAGCAGCACGGCATCGACTTTGAACAGACATTTGCACCTGTTCTCGACTTAATTCAATCAGAATGGTGGAGCTTAATCATTAGAGAAAGATTTTGTTATTCACCAAACTCGATGTTACAACAGCCTTCTTGAATGGAGACATTCGTGAAAATACTGTTATAGAAATTCCAGACTACTTGGACGTACTCGAAGACATCGTTCAAAATCCAGAAACGTATGACACAGAAACACTGAAAATTGGATGGCCGTAAGTCTGTCGTTTACAAAAAGTCATATATGAACTGAAACAGGCTTCTCAACGATGGAACGAGACATTAACCAAAGAATTAAAAAAGATAGGTTTTTGTCTATTGCATTTTTATTTGAAGGGACAAAACAATCCTTGCAATTATAGCAGTCTACGTTGATGATTTACTCTTTGCATCAAAGTCAGAAGCAGTGGTTGAAGACGTGAAAAGACAACTAAAGAATTCTTTCAACATGCGAGACCTTGGAGAGTTAAAATTCTGCTTGGGCATTGAGCTCATCCACACCGAGATCGAGGGGAAGAGAACCATTATCATGACACAAGTGAATTACACCCGCAAGGTGTTAAAAATATTTGGTATTGAACACACACATCTTGTCAACACCGCTCGAAGTTGGGAGAAACTCCTGAAACCTGAAGCAAATTGAGCAATTTTCCTATCAACAAAAAAAAATCGGTTTGTTGATGTATCTCGCTGTCGGAACTCGTCCAGACATTACACACACAACAAGAAAGCTGTCACAATTCAAATCATATTATAACGAAGAGATCTGGAAGTTTGCCAGGATATCTTCAGACTACCATCGAAGACGGAATAAAGTTCGAAAAAACCTCAAGAACTTTAATTGGATACGCAGAATGCAGACTGGAGTGAATGTGCAAACGATCGAAGATCATTCACCGGGTTCATATTCATAATGGATCAAGGACCATTCAGTTGGGAATCACGTAAACGACGATCAGTAACTATTTCAACATGCAACGCTGAAGCGAAGCAAGCAGAGAGGCAATCCACTTGAGAAGACCCATTGAAGAAATCAACGGTCAGACTTCAGGCAATCCAGTTATCCACAGCGATAACAAAGGGGCAGAAATCCTGTTCGCCATTCAAAATACAAGCACATCGATATCCGTCACCACTACATTCGTGTGAGAGGGACAAATCGACGTTAATTATATGCCAGCCGACCAGATGCTGACAGATATCTTAACTAAGGGACTGTCAAACACTAAACATCAAGATCTGTGTAAATAAATCGGGATGGTCGTCCTCGAGGAACGACCAACAGTCGGTATTGTGGTGACTCATGTCCCCTACATTGAATCGGTAAAGAAAAAATAATTTAGTTTACTATTTTACTGTATTATTCTATTGTATTACAATAGTATAGATCTTATCATCATAATTAAATTAATAATATTAAAGTTAACTATTCTTTCTTTTATAATTCCCTTATTATTGTAAATATATTGTCGCTGTAAACAACAGTAACACCATAGTATGAATGACTGGGACTAACATAATGAATCTTTGTACTATTTTGTAAACAATCTTTGTGTCTTGAATAAATCGTTGAAGTGTAAACATCGCGTATTTCCTTGCTCTGCTACAAGAGGAGGACAACCTTTTTATTAATAAAAGTGTTTGCTGTTTTGCTTAACATTTAATTTAAATTATGGTTTCAATTTTAATTAAAAAGAAAAAATTAATTAGGTGAGAAAACAATAATTATTTACTACTTTACGTTTTAATACTGTACTTTATTGCAATAATTAATCACAAAATACAATGCATAAGGGTGAATTATTTTAATTACTACTGCACTTGTAATAATCTGTTAACAAAGTTCAATTTCTCAGCTTTAAGACAGAAAACCAGTGTTTCAAGGTGAATCTACATGGGATTTAGCTTTTCTAGTCGCTCAGAAACTTCTTTGTTCAGTAAGGCCTATTTTAATTGATATCTATATTTCAGTGATTCAGAACAATCTTCCATTGGCGAAGTGCCGATGAATGAATTGGACACTTGCAGGTTTCCTGTCTCAATCGTCATGGATATTGATGCTCTCTTCAACCCAATATTTGAATCAAAATTGGCTAATAGATCCGCGAGTTTGTTTTAAATTTTCCCTGCAATTGTTCTGAAAGTTGAAAGTTAGCATGTTCTCAAAACTCCCGCGTCTTTAAATCATTTTAGGACAGAATCAGGTTCCACCTCGTAATCAAAAAAACTACATTCAAAACAGATACCGATTTTGTTAACTATTGGCAGAATTTGCAAGAGTTAGTCTGTGAAAGAACATGTCTAAGGAACAGCTTTCTGTATCGTACTTTAAAGCTGCGTATAATTCCTTCATAAATTGGCTGTAGCATCGAAGTGGCATCAGGAAGTATGGAAATGAATTAACATTTTTGAGCTGTAAAGCATGAGGATAGAAAGTAGCAGTGTCCATGAACATTCTTTCTCGTTAGTTTGTTTATTTAATTGTCTAACTACACCAATCAAGCGTACATTAGCTCAATCGTTATCCACGCTTTTTTTTAATTTAACCAAACACTAGTTTTCGTACATCAATATTCTTGAAACATCTAGACGTCTTAACTTTTCCAATAACAACTCCATTTTTGAAGTCCCCCAGCATATTGCAGCACAGAAAAAGAGTGAGCCACTCTTTCGAAACTTTCCTGACACTTCAATTTTCATCCTTAAAACATAAGGTCCTGTCCGGAAGGACGCGGAAAAAGAGGACAATCTCATCGGCATTGAAAATGTCTCTATTTTTTATCCTTACACAAATATTTAAACTTTACAATCCAATCTGCTAGTTCAATTGAATTTACAGATTCTTCTTCACCACAAATCTGTTTAAAAGATATGTTATAGAGTGTCTGGAAATTTTCCAGTAATACATTGTGGTGCGCGTTCTATAAATTGGTAGGTGGGGGAGAATGAATTTAAGTTGTTTGATTAATACGGGATAAAAAAAATTATAAGTTTTAATTTTAACAAATACTGATTCATGAAATTATACATTTAAGGGGGATCCTCGCTTACTGCATCGGGAACATGACTGACTCTTTATCTCAGGGAAAGCTAAATGCTCAGTGGATATATAAATCAAATTCATAAGCGAACACTATGTAGACAAACGACCGGAGGTGGGAAACAATAAGGTGGGAACATCACCACGGCGTCCTTGCTGGCTGGTTACTTGGCTAATGGCTGCTGGGTGTCGTCTCCCAAGCGTCGGAGGTATGCTGGGCGTCGCCTTCTTCACTCCAGGGCTGCTCGTCGACTCGATATTTCAGGTTTCTCAAAGATGGACGGATGGTTTTCGGATTTACGTCCAGTGAAACTGACGTAACTATTTAAATTTTGCAATGTTGTTTTCTAAAATGCGTCCGAAAATGTTTCTGTAGAACTGCTTTTCGTCGCCTAGTGCACCCTGGTTTTGTTCTTCTCGCCCCGCCCAAATCTCTCCTGGTGGGCGTGCACTTTCTACTTCCTACATATGGAGGGTAGGATTCAGAAAATTGTTCTTTCGGCAAGTGTCCTTCATAATCTTGGGCACTGCATAACAAATTATTGTTATGAAGTTACTTGCCTCTATTGTTCCGGTTTTCGGGGATCAGGGATAAATACTTGACCTGTTTAGCAGGTAGCAAGCAGGTCCAGGCGTCAGGTCATTTTTTCCTTTTCCCACGGCTGACCAGATGGATTGCTGGTAAATAACATCCGTCGCCCATGTCTTCCGCAGGCCAGCCTTGACGCTACCTCGTCCAATAATATTTACCGAACCTTAATGTTTCCGTTTTCTGGCCGAGAAGATGACTGTAATTCGTCATTTAATTAACCTATCGCGTTCATTCATGTTCCCGACTTCGTCCTGCTTAGATCTAAATACTTATGTACATTAAAATAAGAAATAAAAAAATACAATTTAATTAATCTAATGTGGTACAAGGCAATCGCGTACCACAACATTTTCAATCAGTTGCACCTATCTATTGCCTTTTCTTGGAGGAAAACACCGCTTAGAGCAGCTGTTCTCAAAGTGTGGCCGTGTCCTATAAGGGCGGCCAAAGAACTAGAGGGGGGAAGGGGGTCTAATAAAATAAATTCAGGCGTCAGATATATACTTTTATATATTTCAAATATATTTACAACGAAAGCATTATTTGAAACATTTACTCTAAAGAATATCATACGCCTGTTTTGAAATACAGGGCCTATCCAGGTTTGGTTTTATGATCCAGATAGTAACACTGAGCTCTCTTTCTATTTGAAGTTTGATTCTATTTTCATATTTTAAAGCAGCTACAGCAGAAAACCGAATTTCACACAGGTAAGAAGTGGAGGCGTTCGATAATGTGAACTGGAACACGCTATTCAGAATTTTGAAGACAACTAGAATACAATATCGAGAAAGCATCTACAGAAGACAGGCAGCGGTAATTAGAATCAAAGATCAAGAAAAGAAAGCAGAAGTCAAGAAAGGAGTAAGACAAGGATGCAGTCTGTCGCCCATGCTGTTTAACAGGCGATGAAGAACGTGAAAACGGAATATGGAAAAGGAATCATACTGCAAGGAGAAGAAATAAAAACCTTACGCTTTGCCGAAGATATTGTAGTATAAGGGGAATCAGAAGTAGTCTTGGAAACCATAATAAATGGCATGAACGTAGTCCTGGAGAAAGAGTTCAATATGAGGATTAATAGAGGGAAAACCAAGGCAATGGAGTATAGAATGGGAAACAGTGGTATAACAAAGGGTGTATATGACTTCTGAATTTCGCTCTTGCCTTTTTAATTTAATATATTTTCGTCTGATCTGTTTCTAGGAAACATCTTGACTGTCTTCCTATACTTATGATGTATCTCGTCACATGAGCTGTCCCATCATTTGTCAAAACCCACTTTGATCACTCTGGGTTTCAGTGTTATGTTAGCTCCATTCTTATGCTATCCGTCTCCGTCCATTTCAGTTTTCCGGCATTCGGTTCGAGACCTCTTTTCTGAAGTTATTCCAAATCGTTTCCTCTAGTCTCTACTCGTCCTGATGAAGTGACCTTTGATGTATTGTCCGAGTCCATTGGAGTAACCTCTGCATATAACATCATAATAGCCCTCCAACTCAGTCTGGCGGCTACATTGGGAGATGCTGCCGTTACGTCTATCGCTGATTTAGTACCCTTGACAATATTATGATATGTATAAACTCCACTGTTTAGTATTACGGCGCCTTTATTGTCTAGTAACTTTTGAATAATACCCCAGTTGGTCAATGGCTTCTTCTTTGACCTGTATGTTATCTGGAAAATACACATGTATGTTTTAACAGCTATCCTTGAAAGTATGGTAATCGCAACCGCTTCCAAATTAATGTTAATTAGAGTTTTCTGGTATCGTTATATAATGATACTCCTCTACATACATATGCAGGGTGATTTCAAGTGTTATGGAATGCGTTGAACTCTGTCAACTTAAAATTCGTTTCCTGATTACCAATAATTTGGGGTTTAATTTAATAATATTGTAATATTTTAGCACTAAAAATTAATTACATGATACATCTTGGTCTGTTTGATTGTAACTTGTTAATCATTATTGTTTTTGTCTGTTATCTAAATATTGTGTCGATAGGCTTGGAGCTGTTGTTATTTTATGATTCATTTTCCAAATTCATTGGGTTGGTAATGATCTTAATGTTATAGGGATAATTCTGCATCTGATATTTCACAGTTCAAGCATATCTTGATCTTTTTGGATAACTTAGTTAAACGGTACCGCAAGATTTTGCCATATATTAATTTTAACGTTTAATATTGCTGGGTCTGTGGGGTATATTTGACAGGAGACATATTAATTGATTATTCCAAACAGGAGACATATTAATTGGTCAAAGTTGATACTAAATCTGGCTTCCGTCCCTGTTACTTGCTCCTCGACCGAATAGAGTAAATATTCCAGGTTGTTTATTTTATTATCTTCAGTTGATGTCTTATTTTTCTTTGAGTTAGTGGGCGATATTTTTTGCTCTCGATTTAACAGTTTGCTATATTCTTCTCGCTTGTCTCTTTTTATCCACTATTTCTTCCTTATTGGATGCCATTTGGGTTTTGGGCGATGGTTTTGTTTTCTCAATTGGTCTTTTTTGGGGTATGTGTCCCAGTCTTGGGAATTATTATTATTGTTCACGAGATGTGTTAGATGACTGTTAAATATAATTGAAATATTGGGAATCGTGTCCTTTTCATCCACTGTTTGCTCTATCTAGGAAGGATGCGATTCGGAGGTGTTATCCATTTCTATTACAGGTTTCGGATTGTACCGAGTGGCGAGACAAGATGTAAGGTGATACGTCAGCGTAATCAGTGCTTTGTTAAAATCACACGTGTACGAAATTTGGACTAATCCTTCCTGAAATTGTGTTCCCCACCTCTCCCAAATAAGGCCATTATTAAAAATAACATTAACTTTTCCCTACATTTAAAACATTAAAACTCCTCCATCTATATATATACTATAGATACTATGTAAGTCTTCCCTACAAAGTTTTGATAGGAAATGATTCTTATTGGTCATCCCTCCTCCTCACGATTCACCTGTTCTGAATCCCTATTTGTAGAACCTAATACAGGGTGCGGCAGCAAATCGGAAGATTGCGAAATAACTGTCAAAAAGTCATTGAAGTCGTTTACAAAATAAATTATTCATACTATCATAATCTTCATAAAAGCATTTATATTACTCTTACAATATTGTTCAATTTTTAAAAATGACATCGAGTAGCTGATGTCCTTTTCGCATGAAAACTGCCCACGACATCCCGTAACATTTGTTGTGGTATTCTTGCAATCTCTCGACGAATGTTTTCTTTCATTTGATCCAATGTCGTCAGACGTTGTTGGTATGCTTTACTTTTCAGGTACCCAACAAAAAAATCGCAAGTGAAGAGGGGGCCATGGAATCCCTTTTAAAGGAATAATGTTTAAGTGAAATATAAATGCTTTTTTATATCGATTATGATGGTATGAATAATTTTTTGTAAACGACTTAATTGAATTTGACAGTCATCTCAAAATCGCCGGATTCGTTGCTATACCCTACAAACTAGGTAATTTCACAATTCAAAATTTGGACCTTCTATTTTGTGACATTAGGTAAAACGAACTTCCCGTCTGCTGGGCTAATCCCAGACGTTCTTTACAACGCCGTAACGAAAGGAGAAGTAGGTTATACACTGCATGCACCACAATATCGTCATTTTCATAATGCAAGCTTGTGGAGACGCCAAGAACCTACGAGAAAGTCAACTGGGACAGGTTCAAGAAAGGAATCGCCAACGCCATCCCAGCAGCTCCGGCTCCAGAGGAAATCAAGTCTGTGGTGGTGTTCATCACCTGTCTACGGCGCCAACGAGATGTCCGGGTCCAGACGACCCGTTTGGCATAGGACAACCGAACTCCCCAAGAGCATCATCAGAGAAAAGAAGAAAGTCCGGAAATTCTGGCAGAACACTTGGCTAAAGCCGGTCAAAGCCATGATGAATACATAGAGATGAGTAACAGGGAGCACGGCTTGTTCAACTGACTTCTCCGGCAGGCCACGAGACGGTTCGTCAAGAAGAGAACAGGGATACCTCCACTGACAGGAAACAATGGTACGGCGTACAGTCATTACGAAAAGGCAGAGGCACTCGCAGACACCTTAGAAGATAACATTTGCCCTATCGACAGTCCTAAGTTGATAATGTGAAAATGTTCTTAATTATTTTTCCAAGGAAAGGAAGAAGGACCACGAGATACCCGAAATCATAACCGAAGAGCTCGAAGGAAGCTGCCGGTCAACAAAACCCCGTGGTATAATGGGTTGCCTAAGATCCTCCTTCGCAACTTACCACCAGAATCCGTCATCTACATTCGGGATGTGTTCAACGCAGTTCTACAATTACGGAGATACTGTCAAGCATGGAGGAATGCTGTCATCGTCGCCATCCCGAAGCCAGCGAAGGACTGGAAGGACCCCAACAATTATCGGCCGAATGGTCTCAAAGTTCTTTGTGAAGCTGCTACTGGTAAAACTTCAGGTGCATGTAGGAGAGCTAAATCAAATTCCCGGCTTTCAGTTTGGTTTGAGGAAGAAACGCTCCACGACGCAACAGATAATGGGGCTCGTCGTGAAAACATCGCTCGCTCTGAACAGTAGGAAGCACTGTGGATGGTCCTCCTTGATGTCGCGACGGCCTTCGGCTCCGTCTGGCAGTCAGGAGTTATGTTGCTGGTTCGGTCAGGCCTGCCAAGTTATTACGTGAGCATCATTGGACAACCGTTGATTTTTCAACATATATTCAGAAAAGGTTATTCATGTAAGAGTCACATCACCTTCTTGTACCAGAACATTGCCGATGAGATTGACAAAGGAGGAAGATTTGATGCATTGATCATAGATTTTGGAAAGGCTTTCGATCTTGTACCTCTTGACATATTCTCACGTTTCTGTAGGATCGTGAGATACAGTAATATACACACGTACAGGTTATAGTTGTTTAATTAACAACGAAGTGCTGTGCAAAGGCTCGTAGTGCGTAAAACTGACTCTGATTCGGAATCCAGTACAATTTATACATTCATGAAATGTTCCAGAAACAGAACATTCTCGCAACAGAAAATGCTAGAAATGAAAGGTTAATAAAGTAAACAAATAAAATTGTTGCCTCGGGTGGAACCCTAGTCCGCATTTCTGCCATGACTGTTAGTTTTCAATTGTGGCAATATTATTGCATAAAATGTCCGAAATGCGGTTGATAGTCAAGCGGTTTTATAGATTAGGGAGGTTATACGAGCCCGACAACAAATAGTTAAAGAGGGAAACGAATTATCCTCAGTTGCGAATGTTCAACGGGGAGTCGGCTATTATTTCTATACGTAAATGACTTAGTTTTTCACAATAATTCTCAGTTGTGACTTTTTGCTGACGACTGCATAATATATCGGAAAATCGATGAAGAATTTCCTCAAAAAGATTTAGATAAAATAACAGATTTGGAACTTGATGACTAAAAGAAGATAAATTGTAACAAAAGCAAGGCAATGATTTTTTGTACGCTTCACGTTGAAATAGTACTAAATTATAAGCTCGGTTGTAATTAAATAATACATGAAAGTTTGCTTACATATTTGAGCAGTTGGGATAGCAATGGGTGTTCCGTAAGGAAGCGATTCTACTACATCAGCTACATAATAAGTAGGGTTGGTAAAAGTGTAATAGACATGAAGAGTAGGATAGCACAGGCAAGGAAGGCTTTTGCGAAAAAGGAGAAATTACTTACGGGTAATATAAATGTGAATATTAGGAAATCTTTGCTAAAAATGTTCGTATGGGATGTGGCGTCATATGGGTGCGAAACGTGGACGGTAGGAGTCGCAGTAAAGAAAAGAATAGAAGCCTTTGCAGTGTGGTGTTATAGGAGAATGCTGAAAATCAGATGAAGTTCTAAACAGAATAGGGGAAGAGCGAACAACTTGAAGGACGTTGATAGAATAGGGATAGAATAATAGGTCACGTTTTGAGACATGAGGGTCTTGCAAAATTAGTATTAGAGGAAATGTTTGGGGTAAGAACAGAAGAGGGAAGGCAAGGATTGAATACACTAATTGTGTGTCCCCTGCTAGAGTATGATGTATTTATTGGGATTACTTAAAAAATCAGGTCGAGACACTGGAAAGAGTAGAAATGGAGGCGTAAAAAATTATTAAGCGGTGTCCTGGCCACGGAAATTAGAGGTTTCAAGAATTAGGTTGAGATGTGTCAGAAAAACGACGACAAAATTTACGTCTCAGAGCTTGGGAATATAGCATCAAAGTCTTTGGAAAGAAATTAATACAGCAGAGGAGATCATAATTGTAAAATTGGACAAAGTAACTTTAAAACTGATGCTGGGAAATATTTGTTTCTAAACATATGCGAGTCCAACAATTCAGCTGCAGACGTTTTTGAAACACTTCCTCAAAATTGCAAATTTTTCGAGGAATAAGGAAGCGCAAGTGATATTGAAGTGTAAGTTACAGTGAAGTGTAAGTAAAAGTGATCTGCAAGTGGTAGTGAAGTGCTAGTGTAGTATAGTGTGACAAAATACTCACTTAACAATGAGTATTTTTACATTATTTTTAATTATATAATTGTTTATGTTTTTTGTTCTATTATTGCTGTTATTATTCATATTTCTTACATTCTTTGTGACTGTCACCGAATGTAGTTCAATTGCAGGCTCAATAAATGCATTCAAAAATTCATAAATGAATTCGAGCGGTTTTTTAATGGGGTTAAACGTCTCAAGGTTGTTGCCCCCGAAAAAAACACGCACAGCCAGCATGAGAGTCTACCACTTTCTACACCCCCTCTGCACGTACTGTTGGTAAACTAAGTTAAACACAAGGAATAGGAACTTAGTTTTGATTCGTATTTGAGCTAAATACCTGTTAATACAGTCTTTCACGGGGATAGATGATGAGAGGGAGTACTTTTTTGACAATTCGACCTGAAGGGTCTCCCTACCCGAAAAAAATCAGCGATAGTTTGGTTGGTTGATGGACACATTAAGCTAAGATACAGATCCTGTGCGACAGTAACATGTGATTTGTTAGTTTTGAATATAGTTAGTAGTAGTTAATAGTCTTCTTCACCTTTACGTCAGGACCGCCGAGCATGTCCTGTATTAATCCGTTAACAAACGTAGTCGGTAAAATATTTTTAGAGAATAAGGGGAGGGGGTGTCGGGGTGGACGAGGAGATACTTGGGCCATTTGTGTTTGGTATCCGCGTGCTATCAAAGTTTGTCAGACGCTTTATGATAGTGTTGTGTGAGAGTTGTGTCTTGTACAATCGTACAGCATGTTCTCTGATAACGTCCATTAGTGGCAAAGTATTCAATTCGCGATGCGTGCCCTCCAAGGTGCCTTGGCGATGATTTTAAGGTCCTTGTTTTGCACAATCTGGAGGTTACGTAGGTACGTCTTCTCTGCAAAACCCCAGACTGTTCCTGCACACGTCAGAATTGGCCGTATGAGTGTTAAGTATAGAGCGCGAACAGTGTATGTGTTGATTGTGCTTGTTCTGTTAAGCATGGGGTGTAGCTGTTTTAGTTTGATGATTTCCTTTCTGATTGTGTTCGTGGTATGGAGTTTACATGTCAGGGGTGGATCCAGTGACACTCCTAGATATTTAACCGTGTCTCTGAATTGAATCGGGCGATTGTGGAGTGTGGGTTGATGACATTCTTTGTGTAGGCGTGCGTGTCGTGTTAGTAAGAGTGCCTCGCATTTACCAACGTTAACTTTAATTCACCGTCGTGTTAACCATGGTTCGAGTGTATTGAGTGCACGTTGTAATTTTGTAATTTATTGTTAAGGGCCGATGGTCGCCTCGACTGGAAAAAGATGGTGGCTTCGACTGCGAATATGGTGACCTGGCTTTCTGGTGTGGTGGGGACATCGTTTATGTAGATGTTGTGTATGACAGACCCTGTAATACTTCATTGAAGCAGTCCTGATTGTATAGTGGATAGTGGATTTTGAGATGTGTAACAGGTATGAGTGGAGCAGCTGTATGAGTCCCAGTGGAAACCTACAGTTATTGAGCCGCTGTGTCAGACCTTTATGCCATCTGTTGTCGTATGTCTTTCCGACGTCATGGAAAACGGCTGACGTAGTCCTTGTGGCTTCTGTGACGTATTCATCTACTCGCAGTGGCTGGAGCGTTGTGGAGTGATGGTGGCAAGTCGAATTGCTCCGGCCTTAGGAGATCGTTTTCTGTGCAGTGTTCAAACTTCAAACTGTCAATTATTACCAAAACGTGACGGAAATTTAGGTATAAAATGAATTTAATATAGTTTTGTTACATAAATTAAGGAATTAAAAATACTGTAATATTAATTAATAATAAATTAAAAGTTGAATAAAACAAACATCATTTCAAATTATTTATTTGGGTTAACAGGCTACATTAGGGTGATCCTGAAACAGGCAACTTCCCTTTAATAGCATAGGAAGGGAATTGAAAAAGGGGGGATGCGGAAGGTAGAGCAAGGTAGCCAAGGGTTAACTAGGGCCCCCGGGCTTTGGTTTAAGTATCCTACCCGGTGTTTAACCTAAAGAGATGCAGGGAAAACCCTAGAAAACCTGCATCAGGTAGGTCGGGCATTGGGTACTATTCTCACGCCCTTACGAATGACGGGAGACGAGTTTGCTGTGGGGACGCAGCATTCCCTTCTCCGTGTCTCACCAATTTCAGGAGGCAATTGGCCGACTGATCCAATGGGATCAGCGGACAACTCTTGCCATATGCCCAAGGTCTTTGACCCCAGTACATATACCTCCTAAAATAGGTGAAGGTGTCTCGGCATATGAGAACTTTGATAAAAAATACCCAGAGAGAGAGAGCGAGGCATTCCCGACATGATCAGGTAAGCCCGGCAGTCACTCTGGGCTGAAGCGTCTGCGAGAAAACTCCCGCAGCGCCTTCCGACCGGGCCCCATGGTAGAGCATTTTTTTTTTGTTAACAGGCTACATGAGGGTGATCCTGAAACAGGCAACTCCTCTTTAATAGCATAGGAAGGGAATTGAAAAGCGGGGATGCGGAAGGTAGAGCAAGATGTGCCTGCGATTATTAGCATATAAATATTGATGTTTTATTCTCACTGTTTTGTTTATTAATTTCAAATCATTCCGAATGATGGTGTTGGTGTCAAGATAAATTTACCGGGTTAGATTTATGCAAGCTGTCAGAATCATTAAGTTTTTAATTAAGAAACTAGAGATCCATTTCGAGGCGAAACGTGTCTCCAGGGCTAATATAAAACTTACAATATTCCAATACTAGGACGAAAGCATTGTACCATGAAATGAAGCAACCCTATGTATGATGCACGTGTAGACAAGAATCCAGTACGTCACATAGAAATACTGAATCAGCGATGAATAGAGATGTAAAAATTTAAACTTATCTCGATTATACGAAATGCTTGTGACCGGAGTGCTTTTAATTGAAAGTTACTTGAAAATTATGTCTTTGCTACTATTTTTTTTGTTCTATTTATTGGCTTTATTTACTTTGCCCCGGCCGTGTCTTTCTCGCCGACTCGACCTTGTGATTTTCTTGCTTTTTTGCTTACATTATGATTATGCCGTTATTGCTATATACTATATTATTATCACTGTATATTATAATATTTACTAATATGATTGTATCTCACTGTTCAGATTATTAAATAGATCGCATTTTGTTCGTGTTACGTGTGGCGTTGATTGCATCGCCTGTCTCAGAGCTGATTTGCGAGTTAGTAAGTATGTACTGGGGTCGAATACCATGGACATACGATAAGAGTTTCCCGCTGATCCCATTGGATCAGTCAGCCAACTGCTTTCTAAAACTGGTGAAGACACGGAGAAAGGAATGCTGTGGCCGCGCAGCAAACTCGTCATCCGACATTCGGAAAGGCGTGAGAATAGTACTCAATAGCCCGACCTACCTGATGAAGGTTTCCTATGGTTTTCCCTGCATCTCTTCAGGTGAAACACCCCGGTAGGTTCCTTAAACTATTGCCCGGGGGCCTTAGTCAACACTTGACTACCTTGCTGTACCTTCCACATTCCTCCCTTTTCAATTCCCTTCCTATGGTATTAAAGGGGAGTTGCCTGTATCAGAATATCCCTTATGTAGCCTGTTAACCAGAAAAAGCGCAACAAATTTAAAAACCAGCCCAACGTTTACAGAAACTCACGAAATATTAACGAAGAAAATTGTGAGAATGACAAACTTCGTGTCTAAAGCTTGAATCCTTTCCTTTCCTCCTTAGTTCTAGAGCCCATTGAGGCCCTGGGCCTACCGAGTCGACAACGGACTGTCATCCTGCATGGCACATTCCGAATTTGTAGTGACACGTGGTCAGCGTATCGGTCCTCCAACAGTCTTAATCCCGGTCCTCGCGACCATAAAGCTTGAATTGATTTTATATTTAAATAGTTTGAGTGTTTATATTTACTTTTACTTTCATTATGTATAAATAACTTATTTAAACGTTGTGCGTGTTATTTGGCTTCTATACTTTAAATGTAAAAGAAATGAAAATACGATCAACCTCAAAATTTTCAATTTTAACAAGCCGTCGCAACTAGAAATAAAATCAACAAAAACGAATCGCCAAGTTACCTTCATTCTTCTTGTTTCTCATCCTCTTAGATGTACAGCGCTACGGTGCTAGTGATAACATCCGTTCTGTACGAAATTGCTGAGTATTTCAGCTGTAGCTGAGGATTCAAGGGGATCTTCTGCTACTGTAAATAGGTGTTTCCGGAACTGATGTTTCTAGTACAGCTTTTGCTGCGGTGATGCTTAAGACGATCGAAAAATATTTTCTTTTCTATTTGGTAGTTTTACTTTGTAGTATTTTGCTGTGCGGTTGACAATTGGAGATTGATCATCATATAGAAGCGTTAATCGAGCTTAACACGGCTTATAAATACGAGGTTTGAAATTGCAAGTTCAGAGCGAATAGAAATCTGCTGTATCCGAACGTATAGTACACATTTGAGATCTTGGCTGGTCTAGAAACGTTGAAGGCTGAAAGCGATTTCTTGTGTTGTACGAATGGCTTGAACCGTTTACAGCATATAGATTGATGTTGCCCCATACAAATTTTAAAATTTCTAAAATATAGGTTCAAGGCAAGGTTCGAATTCCAAAGGTTTACAAGTGGTATTCCACTCCTCGCCAGATACTATTTGTACGGCCCGCTTTTGTAGTTTAAAAATGTGAATCACGTGATGCGAATGACCCCAGTTTGCAATACCGTAACACATGACAATCAAAATATGCAAGGTACATCATTCTTGATGTAGCTATGTCGGCTTTCCGAGCTAACACTCGTATTGTAAAGCAAATTTTGTTAAGTTTTCCCGATAGTTTTTTAATGTGGTGAGTGATTCCATTTCAAATTATTGTCAATCAGCAGACCAAGAAAGGCGCGTGCTCTGATATGTTTTCCAAGTTAGGAGATAAACTGCTTGTGTTTGCTGTGAAGTTAACTATTTTGGTTTTCTCTAAATTAAGAGAAAATTTGTTTGCAGTGAACCAAAGATTGAGACGGCATATCGCAGTATCAACTTTGTCGCATAAAGTTGCCGAGTCGCAGGCCGTGATAACCAAATTTGTGTCGTCACCGTAGAGGACTGATTTTAAGGGATCTAAATAATTAGGTAAATCGTTAATGTAAATAATGGAAAGTAAAGGTCCCAAAATTGAGCCCTGAGGGACACCGCAGGTAATTGTTTCCCAATCTGACGGATACTCATTCCCATCCGTGTTTTCAATCGCAACTTTTTGGCGTCTGTTTTGCAAGTACGATGCCAATAAAGGAAGGGGAACTCCTCTGATTCCGTAGAAATCTAATTTTATGAATAGAATATTATGATCTACTAAATAAAACGCTTTCGAGAGGTCAGCAAAAATATCAGTCACTTTAAGTATTTCATCAAGTGCGTCATGAATACTTTGAACGAAGTCGTATGAAGCCGTGTTGGTAGATTTTCCGCTGATAAAACCAATTTGCGATGTGGAAATAAGTTTGAATTTTGTAAGAAAATCTTTATTTCTCATAAGTAATGCTTTCTCAAGAATTTTTGAGAATATTGGTAAGAGGGAAATAGGGCGATAATTGGAGACGTCTGTTGTACTATATAAGGGTAGGCTATATCTACCGTGGTTCCCAAATGCTTAAATTACCATTATCTTGTGTATATCACCAAATACTGCCAATGTGAAAATTCAATATGTGCACACTAAAGAAAGACTGTAGGTGGAATGAGGATCCGCCTGTATGTATTACGTGCAACGAAAGAGGGAAAAATGTAACAAGGCTGGCAATAATTTCAAAGAATGTGAAACCTATAGATGCTTTTGAAAATGGAGATATGAAAGAGACGACTATGAATAGAATAGAAATAGGAAAAAAATGGGGAACAAATAAAGTAAATTAACCCTCCTTCTAAGATTGCCAGAGATAAAAGAAGAATGGAACTTTACGTATAAAAGAAAAAAGTGGATAGGGTTCCTACAAAAGATGAATGTTTCCAAGCAGACTCGGAAGACCACCACAGATCCAATCACAAAAACACAACAGAAATTTTCTTAGATTTGGTGTAAAACTTGACATTAAGGAATATCGAATAATGATATAACTTAATAAGATGCTTAAGATTTACAACCAGATGCATGCACCCTAACGGCAACTGGATCCTCTTCCCATTCCCGGAGGCTTATCAAATTTGAGGGACTTTCAACCGTCCCATTGACGTCTGGATTGTATTACATAAAGAATATGAAGGAAGGGATGAAGGCTTAAATATTAATTCTGTATACGAGGATTTTGTGAAAATAATTGGTAAAAAAGCCTTCGATCAAGGCCTGTGTGACCTAATCCAGAAACATAAAAATTTACAAATTAACGTCATGAGAAGTGTTACGGTACTTCACGAAATCAGATTAGTGGATGAACGGTACTCTAACGGCGGGAGTATACCAGGACTACGGCCCAAATTGTTAGCAGGGGGAAAGACTAATAGCGGCGATCATTGTGTACACGACGGGAATCACATCTGTGAAGCTCAACCTCTATGACGAGCACGTAACATGCGTATAAATTATATCCACCCAACGAAGGTTTTTCCTAGTTAGTACCTTTTTTCAATTTAGACATCATATTGAACCATACCTCGATAGAATAAGACGTGTAAATGACAGCTATAAAAATGTAGCAGTGGTGTGAGCGATGGATGCCAATTCCAAATCTGAACTGTGACATAGCAAAACAACTGATGACAGAGAGGAATAGTTAGTAGGTCTCCTTCAGGAATTAAAATTGGAAATTGTGAACCTGGTAGAATCCACACACACATTCGAGAATAGAGCCGGCGCAAAATCGAACACTGATGTCCCGGTGGCCAATAAACTTGCAGTAACTGGGAGGTTGACCATCAGTGATCATAGCATCATAAGCTTCAGGTTCGAAAAGCAACCTCGTGTGAACTTAAATCCAGATACAGCGAACCCCACGTACAATGTCATATACGCAAATTGAGCTTTGTTTAAAGAAACATTCACACCTGCGGAAATGGTAACGGAATATAGCGATGTAGATAATTCGGCTATTCACGATTCTGTGAAAGGGGCAGTCATGATCAAAAACGAGAGCGGGAGGTCTACTTTCTAAGGCTTTTAGTGCGATCAACTTCAAGTCAGAAGGAAAGAGGTAAGGAACGCCAGAGCTGAATATCAGCGTTCGCAGCCGAATGGGGAAAGGTGATGGCTACTAGAAAACATAAATCAAACAAAGAAATATCTTAACCAAGTAAATTGGGAACGGTACGTGCGTGATTTCTTTATGATGGACCCTTTGGGGAAGCCATACAGGATTGTTTCAAAGAAAATAGGAACCCCGAAAAAATTTTCGACCATGATAGATGAAGTGGGTCTTATGACCATAAGCTGGCATTCCTCGCCGATGATCTTGATGCGGAGACTACTTCCAGATGATAATTCTGATCTAGAAAATGAAGATGAAAAATGGGTCAAAGAAGGTTCAAATAACATTCTAGTAAAACCTTTTAGCGATGATGAGCTACGGCAAACCGTACTAATCTTTTGATCATATCACTACATTGCGGTCTACAAGTTTTATCGATAACCAAAGTTTCGCTACGACTGATTTGCCATGGGATAAAAGTTGGTCCTTTCAGCGGCGCGTTCAGGTTAACCAGATGACAGTCAATTGTACAAGGACTTGTAACTTCTGAATCAATGTACAATGAGCTCTAATATTTTTCACGGTTTCGTTTGGAATCTACTGAAATTTGTAGTGGGAAGCCTCTGGTGATTTGAAATGGAATGACCCAATAGATGTTTAATGTAAACACAATGCAGATTATTTAAAAGGATCCGTCAACTCAGTACTGGACAATTTATAAATTCTTAGATGCCTGCAAACGACATGTGCACTGCAACATAAAGCGACCATTTTGTACGGACTCTATATAAATCAAAAAAAAATTATTTTTAAACTAGCAAACCTTGAGGAGATTCCGCAACAAAATATAATTTTTGTTTAGATGGTGCGGCAACCAATTTACTTTTTTCTGGGTTATTTGGCCTGGATTGACCCCAAGTCTACTTATAAGTTGTACTTTGCATTACTTAACACACTTGTTCATTTCTAACAAGAATAGAAGTCTCATTGTAAAATATCTCTTAAGTCCGTAGGAATAAGTAAAATCCATCAAAAGGTAATTATCGCACTGCATATTCGCGTAATTATATTTAATTGCTTTAATTTTCACATACCCTTCAAGAGGGTTTTGCTTTAGATACGACCAATCAGATTAGCGATTTAACTCAAATCATGACCATGTCCTTCATTTGCACATCATTTTTAAATGTCGCCGATTCTAGAGATACTGAAAATATTTTACCCGCACATTGTAAGACATGTAAAGCTAACGTGGTTGACAGACGTCCGCGCATTTCACACGAAGCTGGTCCATTTACATGTAAAAAATTATTTAATATGTTTGGTAATTTCTCCTCAGTACCTATAATATTATATTATTCCATTAACTTTTGTATTTGAGACATGCAAAGAAATCCTGTCAGGATTTGCTTGTCTCAAATACAGATAAGTTAATGGAAAAGACTGACTTAGAAGTTTGAACATTTACAAATGTTGCATGAAAATTTCAGAACGCATCAAAGTTTTTGTTTCACCATTCACCATTTAGTCTCAGTTTTACCGAGTTGGCTATAATATTTATTAGACGCACGTATAGGATAGAATCTTATCGGAAACTGTTCAAACGTTTTTATTGTGAGACGAAAACAAATTCTGCATCACAGCCAATCAGAAAATCAGGTAACATCGGTTTCGAGTCCCCTGATGCCAGAAACGTAAAGATGTAGCTTCTTCTCAGCATTTTACAGACCAAAGTACTACTTTCTTTATACTGTATAGATTAGTTGTATAGAGAATGAGATTCATACTTGTTGTACACAGAGAAGCCATTTTTATTTGTTTAGTTTTCGTTTCTAATATTTTCTGTTTCGAGAATGTTCTGTTTCTGGAATATTCGAGGAATGTAAAAATTATACTGGACCTCAAAGTGGAGGCAGTCGTCCGAAGTACGAGTATTTGTAAAGCACTTCGTGTTAAATAAACGCCTATAATCTCTAGCAGTGTGTGTTACTATATCGCACAGCCCTTCAAAAACGTGACAATATGATGGTAACCTCTCGGGTAAAATATTCCAGAGGTAAACTAATCCCTCATTCGGATATCCGGGCGGAGACTCGATAGGATGTTATCTGAAAGACAAAGAGTGACATTCTAAGAATCGGAGCATGGAATGTCAAAAACAACTGAGCTGGTAGATTAAATAACTTTAAAAGGGAAACGCAAAGGAATTAGTGAAGTTACGTGGTTCAAGAATCATGAATGATGAAAGAAGACTGTACACGTGGAAGAAGCCGGGTGACTCTGGTAGGTAACCATTGGACTACATAATGGTGAGACAGAGGTATATGAATCAGGTACTGGAATGCAACACCAACCCAGGAGGACATGTCAATTCGGACCATAATCTGTTGATTATGAAGAAATTCAAGAAAGGAGATGGGAATTAGAGAAACTGTAAAAAACAGGAGGTGCTTTAGAGTCTCAAAGAAGAAATAAAGAGTAGATTAATGGAGAAAGGAGAAAGAAACAATATAGAAGAGATATGGGCACTCTTGAAGATAGAAATGACTAGAACAGCCGAAGATTTGTTCAGACCAATAGGAAAGCATGGGGTAACACAAGAAATAATAAAAATGATTGACAACAGACGCAAGGGATGAAAATGGTAATGAACCGTACAGACGCCTGAAGAATGTGATATAGGAAATCCAAATCAGCCAAAGTGGATGGCAAATATGTGCAAGAAGCCGGAAGATGAACCATCAGGCTGAACATTAAAACACTAAAACATGACTGAAACTTTTATTTATCTCCTTTATTGTTGATTTCAATAAAATTGTTTGTCTATCATTTAATTGTTTTACTTCTGAATTTTCAGTTCATAATTGTTTAATTTCTTTATAGTACATCAAAGCATCACTATGATCCATGACTCCAAACAAAATAGGTCCTGCTAAATTTCCCAATCTACGCAACAGGATCAAATCTTCACAGTTCGGGATATGTATAATTTTTGTAAAGAAATCTTTAATATAACTACGTATTCCTTTACGAGTTCTCAGCACATCCGGTAAATTAGTTACAGGAAATTGAAGAAAATTACAAACTTTTTTAATCCAAAACCTGTTTAACTGAACATTCCTGACATTTGCCCATTATACACATTTAATTATCTGTTGCTCATACAATAACTTCTGAAAGATCTTTATAATCAACTTTGAGATTAACACCAATAATCATCAACTTTGCATTCTGGTGATAAAAACACACAAATACTTTGAGTGCTAGACACCCCGCAACATCACACCACTTTGGTATTAGCTCACAAATTTTCAATCTTCCAATTTTAATATCAGGTTACTTATTATAAACTCAGAATATAGTTAACTTAAATTACAAAGCACTAACTACTTTAATTTTTATACCTCAGACCTGTTTTCTTTCGATGACACACAATCTTTTCTTACCGGAAATCAAAAACTATTTTCATCATATTTATAGAAACAATAGTGAAAGAATATCAATCCCAAATTATCATATAATATTATATGTTGTTATAAAAATAGTTTTCTTAGTTTAACATGTATAATTACTTGAAGTATTATATTGATATACTCACTTATCCTGCATGTGGAAATCGACCATTTCTTGCTATGTTTAACAATTTTTTATAATATCTTCGATTAAAATCTCAAATTTAAAATTTATATCGTAGTTTGCTACTATACAGACACATGTAAACAAGTCTTATATTTTTGTCTACATGCCCAACCGAGATATAGCGTCCAAATACTGAAAAAAATTGAAAAATCCTATTTTTAAAGGGGTGTGATTTGTAAAGGGAACGTCACTTACCATTGATAATTTATATAGAGTAACTACACTATTGTGTGTAAAATTAGAAAAATTATTGAGGTTTGCAAACTGTTTCTTTTTGCATAAATTATCCTCCTATGAAAATTGAATTTTCTTCATTTTTAACTTGTAGGACTGAATGTACTGAACGCGATGCAGTTTACTTGAAAAGGATACATCATCACAGTCGTGGATTATTTAGAAATTCGTAGATACCTGCAAAGCGAAAAACGGCGTGCGCGATACAAAAAAACGGAGGTCATTTTTGAACAGGACACAATATAAATTAAACAAAATTAGTTTTGAACTGCCAAAATATGAGGAAATACACAAACAAAAAATTAATTTTTTCTGAAATGGTGCGGCAGCCAATTTCCTTTTTCCTGGATTTTTTAACGTAATTTTGGGGGATTATGAGTTTCTCTTTCTCTCAGGGGACACAGGCAGACTGACAGAAAAAAATTTTGAGACATACTTAGCGTCTCTCTATCGCTTCTCGCTCGATCCGCGTTCTCCGTCGTGTACGCCAAAAGGGTCGGAGCTGTAGACGTTCACTCCCCTCCGGCGTGACTTTACTTCTCCGCGTTCGGACCTCAAACATTCCGTAAAAATACACTCAGACGTGTCCTGATCATGGACAGCCGAGCTTTGCACCCCGGCCGAGTTCTCACCCCGACTCGGTCTGTCCCTACCCCCCCGCGCCGAAACTTTCTCCTTTTCTCTCAATGTCCAGCTTTTGTTAGAACCGTTACCCCAAGGTTTTGTGCGATATCTCTTTTTGAGAAGCATGAAAAAAATTTAATTTACTAAAATTAATTATAATTAAATACGCACGCTACACACTATTTAATCTGGGCAAGAACTTTTATTTACTCTTGCTAACAATTTATCTTTTGCGTCTCTTACAATTCTTGCTTCAAAAAACTTTAAGAGAACATTATGCTTATTAGGTCTCACAACCTCAGATGCCGATTCTACAGTCTCGATGAACCTCTACGCTCTATGGAATCAGCGGAAACTTACCGGGTATTAAATTTACAGTTTGTGCTATGGAAACGTATTTTTCTTCTACATATTCGACCGTATTTTCGTGCTCATTTGACTTATTGAAAAGTGGACGAAAATGGTTTTGACTCATCGAAAATAAATGAAAAGTGAAGGGAAGATCCAATTGACCGATTCTCGGGCTGCTGCAATGTGAAGCGCTGGTCGCAGGTACTGTTGTGAAGTCTCGATGGCGGATACTGCTCCTTGGGGTTACAGCACGCCATTAGACGCCAAGGACCTCTCCGTAGACGACTCGCTGTTTCCGCTTCGCTGAACTCGTACACACGCCGCAATCTCGAAGCTCGTTGATGTTCCTATCTTCGGTTACTGCACTCCACGTTTTAGATTCGCGTCGTGAGTACGTGTGAATAGTGTGAATTCTCTATCTGTCTTCTGTTTGCGGATATGCTGTCCAGACGATCTTAACTGCTTATTCCTTCCTTCAACGTTGTTCGTTTTATTATTATTTATATTATTTGTGTTCCACGGGAGATCAGGGAACAGTAAACAAGAAAAGCAGGGATCCTTTGCAGCTTCTAGAAGTTGTAGAATCTGACCTTGACTCTTCAATGGATGCTGGATCGGAACGTAGAAAGGGAATGATATGTAAAGGTTGTAAAGATGCAAGACAAGTCAGGAAAGTTTTATGTAGTGTACGTAGGTACACGTGAGTCTGGTCAGGTGAGAATCGGAACGTTGAGGATTTTATCCGTTAACACACAGGCATATAGTTTTAGATATTTGTATGATTACAATGGTAGTTAGATTTTCAGGACAAAACTGAATAGTACCAGCACCAGGCCTCGTGTATTCCATAAGGTTTTACTGGGTGGAAGCGCGTATATGGCGTACAGAACCCCGAAGGACCGCTCGCCTAAGGTACAGCTATACGTGAAAACCGGTTGAGTCGGTCAATATTACACACTTAAAGAAGTGGTAAAGGAATAGAAGACTTTTAGGTTGAAATATAACAGTGAATCGAACCGGAGCCTTCGGCCAAGTTATTTGTAATCAACTTCCTTGAACTCGTGAAGTGAGATGCGTGGTGGATGTGATTGCCCTAATATATATACTGATATGTCAGTATTCATCAGCATTTATGCAATACTGTTGGTTTGTTCACTTGTACTGCAAGCGTCCTAGGGAATGCATCCGACCACCAAGGCAAATTGCCTATGCTGTAGCGACGAAAACGAGATTTCTTTGCATGTGCTTAATAAGGGATGAACCAATAACATAAGACTGTCTATGAAGAAAATTCACCCAGCCGCAGACTTCCCAAGGAGGCGAGTAACACCGAATTCGAGTTTCATAGGCTACTGGCACCTGAGCTAACCATGGAGCAACAAACAAAATTTCTTGAACTGCTTCAGAAATATTCTACATGTTTTGGCGTTGTAACCAGGAACAACTCAACCGCCGTAAAGCTGAAACATAAAATTAGCGCAGGAAGACATACACCAATCAGCCAAAATTTGTACCGAGTATCACCTGCAGAACGACGCATTATTCAAGAAGAAGTGGATAAGATGCTTGGCCGAGGAATTGTCTAGCCATCACAGAAACCGTTTGTAATCATCCGTCGTCCTTGTCACAAAAAAGGATGGAACCTGGCGATACTGCGTCAATTACAGAAGACTTCACAAGATCACGAAAAAAGACGTTTTTGCGGTTCCGAGAATCTACGATACACTAGATTGTCTAAAGGAAGCAAAGTTTTTCTTCATAATGGACTTGTATTCGGGCTACAGGCAGATAGAAGTGGACGGACCCGATCGACACAAAACCGATTTCATTACATCAGACGGACTCTACGAATTCAAAGTTATGCCGTTTGGGTTATTCAATGCACCGGCAACTTTCGATCGAATGATGGACAACTTGCTGCGCCACTTGAAATGGACTGTGTGACTCTGCTATTTGGACGACATCGCAGTCTTCATGGTCATCATAATCGCAAAGTCGGACTCTCGGAAAAACTCCTGAAGCGGTACTTTGTTGACCCGTACCGTGTCCTGCGTCGTTTATATGACGTCGCCTATGAAGTCGAGGATTTCGATCCCCATTTGAGGCGACTAACCCTGGCACCGTCCACGTACTGAGGATAAAGCTATATCACGGATCTAGGGCAGCATGGAACTAACAGCGTGACGCTGTTTTTACAAAGGAGGGAGCAATTCCACTAGTTAGAACTTGTAGTGGTGGCTGAGGAGTACAGACCTCGCGTGCGGAAATGTGGACCCGGATTCGAGACCCTCTCAACGCAATCATGTTCTATTCCATTACTTTATTTACCTTTCATTTCTAATATTTTCTGTTTCGAGAATGTTATGCTTCTGGAATATTCCATGAATGTATAAATTGTACTGAGTCGCAAAGCGGAGTCAGTCTTTTCGCAGTTCGAGCCTTTTTACAGCACTTCCTATTAAATAAACCTCTATAACATCTCGGTTTAAGTGTTGCTGTATCTCAAAATCCCTCAGAAACGTGACTTTTGTGTCTTTTTAAAAATAAATTGTTGTGGTATTCAGTCCTAAGACTGGTCTGATGCAACCCTCTATGCTAACCTATAGTGCGCAAGCCTCTTCATTTACTTATAACTAGAACAAACCACTTTATTCCTAATCTACTTAGAGTATTCCATCCTTTGCCTGCCTCCCTCTTCTGTTCATACCCTACAAACTCCCCTATTAATACTAATTTACAAGACCGTCATGTCTTAAAACGTGGCATATTAATCTATCCCTTCTCTTAGTCAACGTCCTCCATATTGTTCGCTTTTCCCCTATTCTGTTTATAAATTTCTCATTTGTGATTCTATACACCCATCTGATTTTCAGCATTCGCCTATAGCAACACATTTAAAGGCTTCTATTCTTTTCATTTCCGCAGCTCCTATCGTCCACGTTTCGCACCCATATATCGCCATACGAACATTCTTAGCAACGATTTCCTAATATTCACACTTATATATTACCCATAATTCAATTACTCTTTTTCGCGAAAGCCTTCCTTACTGGTGCTATCCTCGTCTAGTTATTACGCTTCCCAAGTAGCAGACTTCCGTCAAAATATCCCTTGCCAAACTAACTTCTTCTTCTTTGTATAGTATTCTAACCCGCATTCGGGCCTTTGCCTACCAGGACAACTGCGAACTGGCATACATGACACATTCCGTATATGGAGTGATACGTGGTCAGCGTATCGACTCTCCATCAATCTTAACCCCAGTCTCCGTAACCATGACCACAAACATCCACGCCACCCGGGACCTCTGGGTTGTGAGGTAGCAACACTAGCCACTACACCACACTAACACTCTTTATTATTCCACTGTTTTACAAACTACACTCCGTTACCTTGATTTCCCCTCTATGAATACTCATAGTGAACTCTTTCTCCAGGACCACGTTCATGCCATTTATTATGGTTTCCAAGTCTTCTTCTGACTCTCCTAATACTACAATATCGTCGGCAAAGCTAGTATGATTCCTTTACCATATTCCGTTTCAACATTCTTCATCGCTTGTTCTATATATAAGTTAAACAGCATGGGTGACAGACTGCATCCTTGTGTTACTCCTTTCTTGACAACCGCTTTCTTTTCTTGATCTTCTATTCTAATTACTCCTGCTGTCTTCTGTAGAATCCTTAATAGTGTGTTCCAGTTCGCATTATCAAACGCTTTTTCTAAGTCTACAAATGCCATGAATTTAGGCGCAAATTCAATATTGATTCTCTTTTCTCGCACTCTATTTTACGTTACATTCTCCTATACACTATTTTAGTTAATATTTTGCATAAATGTGATACTAAACTAATTGTCCTGTGCATGGCCAGCGCTGCGGGAGTTTTCTCGCAGGCGCTTCAGCCCAGAGTGACTGCGGGGCTCACCTGATCATGTCGGGAATGCCTCGCACTCTCTCTGGGTACTTTTTATCAAAGTTCTCATATGCCGAGACACCTTCACCTATTTTAGGAGGTATATGTACTGGGGTCAAAGACCTTGGGCATATGGCAAGAGCTGTCCGCTGATCCCATTGGATCAGTCGGCCAACTGCCTCCTGAAACTGGTGGAGACACGGAGAAGGGAATGCTGCGTCCCCACAGCAAACTCGTCTCCCGTCATTCGGAAGGACGTGAGAATAGTACTAAATGCCCGACCTACCTGATGCAGGTTTTCTAGGGTTTTCCCTGCATCTCTTTAGGTGAAACTCCGGGTAGGATCCTTAAACCATAGCCCGGGGGCCCTAGTTAACCCTTGGCTATCTTGCTCTACCTTCCGTATCCCCCTTTTCAATTCCCTTCCTATGCTATTAAAGGGGAGTTGCCTGTTTCAGGATCACCCTCATGTAGCCTGTTAACCAAAAAAAAATTGTCCTGTGCTGTTTGCATATATAAGCCCCAGTTTTCTTCGGTATGGGTATATTATG
The DNA here is from genome assembly GCA_034510155.1 of Eucriotettix oculatus. Taxonomy (NCBI): domain Eukaryota; kingdom Metazoa; phylum Arthropoda; class Insecta; order Orthoptera; family Tetrigidae; genus Eucriotettix; species Eucriotettix oculatus. Next base: position 262,923,367 of record CM067376.1, on the reverse strand, counting down.
TTTTTACTAAAATTTTCTCGTAGATTTCGCAAACTATTCTGAACTGTTGTGATATTTATTCGGCAGATGATCTTATCAGCTCTGCTGTAATGTTATCAATTCCTGGCGCTTTACAATCACTCAGGTATGTTAGCGCCCTGTCAAACTCTGACCTTAAAATTTTTCCCCCAACTCTTCAACATCCACCTCCTCTTCTTCTTTTAATTACTGACTGATCAAGATTTCTACCGTGATACAGCTCTTCTAGTCTTTTCACATCTTTCCGCCTTTACTTCTTTATCCAGAATTTGCTTCCCATCCACTCTTTTGATGTTGTGCTAATATCTTCCCTTTTCTCGAATGTTTCTCTGATTTTCCTTTAAGCTGCGTCTATTTTCCCTTTCACCATAAAATATTCAGCCGCTTTGCTGCCAAGCTTTTTCGGCTGCTATGTACTTCCTATAAATCTTATTCTTATGGCGTCTGTACTGCTCTTTACCTTTTCTATCTCTTTCTTTTTTATATTTACTCCATCAATAAATTTTATTACTTCTTCTGTTATACTTTCCTATTGACCTGAGCTGTTCTTTCTATTTTTTCTTCTGCTGCTCTAGTCATTTCTTCCTTCAAGAGTGCCCAATTCTCTTCTATATTGTTTCTTTCTCGTTTCGCTATTAATCTACTCTTAATATCTTCTTTGAAAATCTGAAGCACCCCCTGTTGTTGCAGTTTTTCTATTTCCCATCTTATTATTCTGATTCCTTTCTTTAGTTTCTTTATTTTCAGTAACCAGTAGATTATAGTCGGAGTTCGTATCTCCTCCTGGGTACGTCTTGTAGTTTAACAATTATATAATCTAATTTGTACCTGCCCGTGTCCCCCAGTTTTCTTCCATGTGTAGTCTTAAACCAGTATTCGTCACGACTAATTTGTGCTCAATGCAAAATTCTACCAGCCTTTCCCCAAGTCCATAGTCCGCAACTACATCACTTTCTCTTCCCTTTCATATTACTGCGTTCCAGTCACCCATTACTATCAAATTCTCGTTTCCTTTGACATACTTAATAATTTTCTAAAAAATATACTTAAGAAAAAGATTCAGATCCATGTACTTATGTACGCGGGACTTACTGAGCGCGATTAAATAATAATCAAAGGACCTGACTGAGATAATAAGTTGGGTTGGTATATTTTTAATTTAATTAAATAATTAATTATGAAAATTAAAATTTATTTTAAAAATTAAAATGTGATAACACGGTTATTTGTCCCTTTCTCATTTGAATTTAGGTGTATTTTCCGAAATAATCGCTTATTTTGTAAAGAAAGAACAAGTTTCCTTCTAAGACAAATTAGTGTTCGAGAGATCCAAGCTAAAAATGCCAATTGTATATAGTGAGATAGGCCTGGTACACATGGTCGCGCGGCAGCCGGCTGCAGCAGCGTAGACATGGCGAGCGACTTGAGCCATTGTTGACTGTCGGACCAAAGGCAGACTACTGGATTTCCAGTATTAATAGGATTTCACTTTATTTCAAATATGGAACTAGAAGAAAATAGATGTCTTTGGATTCTCTTTCGTCATAAAAAATAGCAGAAACAAAAACGTATATTTTAAGTGACAGATTATCTCATTGTATTTTTGCAACACTACCCAAAATTGTGGTATTGAGACACGAAATATTTTTAATTAAACGTTATTATTTACATTTAGGAATTATTGTTGCGGTTTATTTTGCTGCTGAGTAATTGGCCTCTAAATGACGTCGGGACAAATTTATAAGTCGACTTTGGCTTGAACATATATCAATAACGACCAGCTACACTACCACATAGTTCATACCACTATATTTTTGGCTAGACGTTGTATCGATAAGCTAAATTACACCACTTATCTGGCCTCTAAAACTGATTTGTGATTTGACAAAGTTGACCCTTTCAGCGGCGCGTACGAGTTATCGAGGTGACAGCCTGACCATTGATGCTGGATCTTCTAACTTCTGAACCAGTGTACAATGAGATTTAATATTTTACACAGTTTCAGTTGGCGTCAGGGTTTACTTCATGAGATTTAGAGAGGGTCGATTGGTAGCTATAAGTTATTTTTGATCCAGTTTACTTCATCTAATTTCCGCATTGTCTCATTGGAATACAATATTATTTCGTGCTGGAGGATAAAGTACCGTGATAAATTAAAATTGTATAAATTCTAAGTAGTATTAGTAGTGTGTACATTTATCAATATTATTCTTTCCGATAAAAAAGTATGAGACTTTAAAACTAAAAATAGTTTGTAGAAATTTTCTAACAATTTCGATCATTTATTCCCAAGAATAAATCTCTGTTCCTGTAGTCCACGATTTTCATGTTTAATATAGTTGGCCGTTTTTGTATTTTATCGACTAACAAATCGATATCAACGTGTGACACAGAAGCGCGCTCGAATAATGCCACGTCTTGTTGAATGTGATACAATTTTTATTTCTAAAATTCGAACATACAGGAACGTCCAATCTTTAGTCAGATGCTACGAATCGATTCTGTGGATAAAAATCTGATTAGCTTCATACGTACGTTATACTGTCTGACTTTATAAAGCTTGATTTATAATGTTTAACTGGCGTATGACTGAACTCGAGTATGAATAGATTTTAATCCAGAGAATCGATTAATATAATCTGACTGGGGATCAAAATCTCCGTTAAGTTAAAAGTTTATAAATAATTGGGATTCTACAAATGTTGAATTATTTGTTTTACAAAAATTCTCAGTCCTCGTTAAAATACTCACCGGTAACAAAATAGACAGTGTAATAAGACAAACATTCAAATGACCCATATATTTTTTTATTATTATAAAGTCTTAACCGAGTGGTGTATTAAGCACGTCTTGCGGCCCTGTCATTGTAAAGAGGATTATTCGAAGATCAAAGATGTTTGACGTAATTTATGACTGTGGACCGTTTGCCAAGTGGGCAGTGAAAGGAGGACTGTAGCAATCTACCAGGAAGGCGATGCTGGAAGTACAAGAGCACACGTGAAGTGAATTCAAAAAGCAGAGCACGGTGATTTATTTTACAGGAAAGTGAAATTTTTAAGAAAACGCTCGCGTGAAGGAGGAAAATTTGCTGGATAAAGATAAGCATTAATTTTTTTATAAACAATTATCTAAGAATCTTTTACGTATATTTGCCTATATCTCTCCACGAGATTATACCCTGAGAAAAAGATTTCATTTGTATTCTTGTTAAATAAACTCCTAAAATTATAAAACAATTTAGTGTAATAAACATATTAAGAAATCAAAACAAAAAAAATCATTACAACAGTGCTGTCAGGATTCTTGTATTTTCCTAGTGGAATTAGCATGTTACGACAATTATTAATGAGTATAATTGATTTGTATATATTAAATTTTGTCCGAAACATTATTGTCACTATAATATCCTGAAAATACTCAAAGAGGACCGCCGGCAGTGATACAAACATCGTATATATTTAATTATACTTTATGTAACGTACTTATTCATTTAATTACTTTTTCAGAATCATTTGGCTATTACCTTTAAATATTATATTATACATTAAATCGGAGCAATATACATATCCACATCATACAGCTGGGCCGTTTTGTATTTCGTCATGAAACAGCCTCAGAGCATTATCGTTTCAGGTAAAACAGTGTACTTGGAGTCGCGCGACAGCCCGGCGACAGGCCAGAAATCTGGAGACACCATGTTTACGTTTACATTTACCACAATGTACCTCGAATCGCGCGACCATGTGTACGGGGCCATACCTCTCACTCGTCAACAATTCCACGTACACATTGTTATCCGTACGTATGTAATACTTTGCTTGATACTAGCGTCAGGAAAACTTAATAGCCTTATTTAATAGACAAACCTTGCATATTTAATGTCTTTATAAAAATTGATTAATAAAATATCGACTTTATGCTAATAAAGTTTTAAAAATTATTTACATATTTATTTAAATATGTTCATTTAAGATTTCGGTACGGCATTCTGCCTTTCTCAAATTTGTTTAAAATACTTATTTTCAAACAAAAAATTCGCGTAGAAATCTTAAAATTATATTTTCGTAATTTCAGTGTTTATAATTAGTTTTATATCAAAATGTTTAAATCACGAATTCGAGTATTTTATTGGTAATTTTAAAAATGGGACATTTCAATAATTTAATAAAAAGTGTTTCATTATTAAAATTTCATTCGGTCTGTAGCGACAAGCATTGAAGTTCAAAGAGTAGCGGAGCAAAGAACTTCAGTGGCTGACGCAAGGAGTGAAGCTTCTTTGCCGCAACCAAAGAGATTTATAAACATCATAGAGAGGCTACGAGGACGTTACAGCGCCCTGGGTGGCAGCAACTAACAACAGGGACAATCACAATGTCTACGGTCAAGAACTTTGACCGTATGTACTGTGTTTAAATGACTGAGGTTAAATAATCGTGTATTTTTGTGATTAAAATATATTGTTTTTCATCCGAAATCATGCCAAATGTGTGTTCAGCGTACAATTGTACTAATCGTAGTTCAAAAACAACTGGAATATCGTATTTTAAGTAAATATCATCATATTTTCACTTTTGACAGCACGTGTTTGTAACTTCGATATTTACCAAATTTCTGATCTTCGTCGTGCTCTAGAATGCAAGCCAGCTCTCTTTTTATGAAAGTAGTTCCCTGTACTGTAATTAATGAATGTGTTTTATTTCGTTTAACCTTGATCCCTAACAACTTTCAACTATATTTAATGTCAGTCTAGATGCATTTAGATGTTACTTGTAAAACGTACAATTGTATAATTGTAAAAAAATTAAAATTTTAGATATTGGGAGTAATCTTTATTATAGACTGATGAGCGAGATGCTTCATATCTCATCTAATAATTCGGCATTAATATCAGAAATGACTGATTTAAAACAAAAGTTATAAATTAACTATTATAAAGTTTCCTGTTCATTAACTGTCAATGTTTACAGGTTGTATTTAGCATTGAGATGATGTTAATGAGCCTATCCGTGTTAAGTTTAATTTCGGAACTTTCCTTGTGTGACAACAGAAATAATTTACAATTTTTAAGTGATGTGTTATATATATTACATGTATGAAACACTTTATAGCTGGTTTCCGCTCATTGTAACTTTAATACAAATGTATATATAGTTTTTAAATATTGATTTACGAGATACGCTTCCTGCACGTATTCGTAAGTCCACCTCAATTCAATGCCAGCAGACGACAGGACACGCCCACCTTACCATTCAAAAAATGGCGCCTGAGCCTTCAATTTGCTTCAAATATGGCGGCGCCTTGTCCAGTCTATGTTGTTTATATATGTCTTTGGCCGCAACCATGAATCTAAAGCTAGGTTTACACGGGCAGTGATGTTCGTCGAAGTTGGGTTGGCTGTGCACTGCCTACCATTCACATCTTAGGCAGATAACTGCCCACTTCTTCACTGACAATTCTGTGCAAGTGCTGCCCTCACTACAGAACGGACAGAGAACTCTGATGCATGTTTATACTTCTCTGCTATTTTTGGCAACTACGACCGGTTGGAATGTTGATGTTGCATAGTGTCGATATATTGTTTGTATCAATTTCAATATTTTTCCCCTTTGTTTTTTCACGTATGCATAATGTCCATAAACAGGAACTAATCACTTTGTATTTGTGATAGAATAGACGTAACGAGGAAGGGTTCCTGAAAAAGTCAAACTCAGTATTACTATAGATACATAAAAATGAAAACAGCTGTTTAGTAATATTGCTTTATATTATTACTACAGAAATCAAGCAATAATAAAAACAGCGCCTGTACTTTGAAGCTGGTTTTCAGTGTTTAATTGGGTCGGTTTCTATTACTTGTTGTTTTATTCCTCTTAAAGTTGTCAATTACTGAACAAAACGAAATGAATTATTTTTCATTACGTGTGATAGTAGTATGTTTATAGCTATACATAATTCTTTTGCTTATTTTTTTTCCAGTTAAGGTTTGTGCCGTTGGAGGGTGGACAACAATTATTTTTGGAAAGTTAACCTAAAAATTTATAGGCGATTAGGTGCAACAAACGAACTCTATCCTAAATGCTTCTGAACCAAAATTCTAGCCGCTGTTCACAACAAAGATTCACCTACTCCAATCGCACACTATAACAAACTGCACGCGTGTTGAAAATGAAAAATATAAACTGTTTTCCATTGCGCAATCGATAGTAGCCCTGCCTCACCGTTCACAATCGATAATTGACATCCGTAACTGCCACTAACTGGCCTCCCATGAGGGCAGCGTCTAGGTCGGTGGAGGGGGAACGTCAGTCATGACTGACATACTGTTGACACACTCCAAGAAAAGTGAGGCAGTGCTCTCGTGTCAGCGATGGATTGGCAGTTGTCAGTGCAGCACTGACGTATGTTGACACGCCACTGACATCACTGCCCCTCGTTTTCTGGCAGTCATCACTGCCCGTGTAAACCTAGCCTAAGTTTTCTGGAGTAGTCTCCGGAGCAAAGAACTTCAGTGGCTGACGCAAGGAGTGACAGTTCTTTGCCGCAACAATGAATCTAAGTTTTCTGGAGTAGTCTCGGATTTAAATACTTGTAACTTTGTACAAACATGAGCTAGATGTTGTATTATATTATTGTGCGTTATAAATCACATAGCAATAGGTCCTAGCATGTAAAAAATATCTTATTTTCCGAATTTACATCCTAGGAAAACCAATTTATATTCTCCTCCAACATTTTCGAATAAAATATTTATATATTTTTAACATTTATTTGAAATATATGTTGACGTAACATTGCATCCAACGGGCAATATTGATTTCGAAACATGGTCACTTTTCTTAACCCTCCCTATGTATTTATATTTGTACCTTACATACCCAGAAATTCTAAGTTGTGGTGTAAATAAATAATCTACTTTAATTTGTCTTTTGGTGCTTTAAGATAGCTTTTACTGGACTAAAATCACGCTGTTACATATGCCATTATATGCCTAAAGATTATCTTTGTTTAGCTTTATTCAAAACTAGTTTTTATTATATAATCTTTGATATGATCGGCGCAAGATTAAAAATATTTAAGATGCTCTTTGGCAAGATCGGCGTGAAGACATAACCTAGAAATAACTGTCAAACTCAAACTTTTTATTTACAACTTATTTTGCCATGGTTGATGAGCTTAAAAAGTGCCAAATGTAAATATGGATACATAAATAATTACAAATAGCAATGTTATTTGTTCTTAACATTTCTTAATCATATTTGTGTTCTTTAGCTATCTTAATCAAAATTTCACTTTATGATATAGTACAGTAGACATTACTACTAATGTTTGTAATTTGTTGAAAATAGATCTTTTATAATCGGAATTTTTTTTTAGATGTTGTAACTCTGCTGCTAAGTATGTTTGTCCACGTTGCAACTGTTTTTACTGTTCACTGGCATGCTACAAGTCTGAATTACATTTGAAATGCTCTGAGGCATTTTATAAAGAATGTGTTATTGCTGAAATGCAGTTAGAAGATAAGGACCATGATAAACAGAAAAAAATGATGGAGATTTTATCCAGATTTAATGTTGAACAAACAGAAGGAGAAGATGAAACTGAAAGTCTTGGTTAGTAAACACTTTAATAATTGTTGAAATTAAATGTTTTATACCATGGTTATATTCTAAAATTCCTTATACATTGTACTTCTATTTTTATGGGTTTAGAGCACATTTACATATGCGAATGACAAAAGCCCAATGTATCAATTAAGTATCTATGACTTGTAGAGAGTAATATGTTGATAGGCATTTGAAGATCATATCTATGAACCGGAACCAGGTTAAGGGTTTGAGTGGACAGGAATTTAGATGTTGTTGTTCCAGTTGACCCATAAACAGGTTGGCATAGGAAGGAGCCATCCGGGTGCCCATGGCAGTGCCACTGATTTGGTGGTAAATTTAGTCTTGGAAGGAGAAGTAGTTTCTGGTGAGGACAAACTGGGTCAGTGATATCAAAAAGTGGGTGTTTGGGAGGGAATTTGGAGGCCTGCGAGACAGGAAGTGTTAGAGTGCCGACAGGCCACTGGTGTGTGGGATATTGGTATATAGGGAGACAACATCTACGGTAACCAGTAGTGAGTCCTGCGGGAGTGGTGTGGGTAATTCACGGAGGCGATGGAGAAAATGGTTGGTGTCTTGGATAAATGAGGGGAGATTTTCCACTATTGGCTGGAGGGAGTCATCCACCAAAGCGGAAATCCTTTCAGTAGGGGAATTGTAACCAGCGACAATTGGGCGGCCAGGGACCCCAGGTTTGTGTATTTTTGGGAGAAGGTAAAACGTGGGTGTTCTGGGGCTTCGGGTTCCAGTTCATAGATGACATCTTCATGCTATGGACACATGGACAAGATGCCCTCTCAGACTTCCTCAACGACCTCAACACTAAATTCCCCGTCAAGTTCACTTGGAACTGTTCCCCGACCAACATCACCTTCCTCGATGTGGACATCCAACTAAATTCAGGCCTCATTAACACCTCTGTCCACATAAAACCAACCAACACCCTTCAGTACCTCCACTTTTCCAGTTGCCACCCTGAACATACCAAACGATCCCTCCCCTACAGTCTTGCCCTTAGAGGAGCCCGCATATGCTCTACTTTGGACAGCCTAGCGTCCTACACCGACCGAATATTCAATGCCTTCCGGAACAGAAATTACCCCACAGACCTCCTCCAAAAGCAAATTACCCGTGCCCTCTCCACCTCCCAAATAGCCAGTCCCACCCCCAACCATCATACAGAACGTAGTCTTCCCCTAACCACTACCTACTTCCCCGGACTACGTAAACTGAACTCTTTCCTCCGCCTTGCCTACACTGGACTACAATCCAACCCGGACATGAAAAACATCCTCCCGACCATACTACCCACCTGTCCAAGGGTTGCCTTTAGGCGCCCACCCAACCTCCGTAATATCCTGGTCAGACCCTACAAACCCCACACCCCCAACCCCCACCCACAATTGGTTGCAGACCGTGTGGCAGAAACAGATGCCATGTCTGCCCAATACTCCCACCTACCACGACCTTCCAGAGCCCCACCAACAGCACTACCTACAAAATTAAGGAAAACATAACCTGTCTGTCCTCCCACACTATCTACAAAATAAACTGCACACTCTGCCCAGCCTTTTACATCGGTCAGACAAAGAGACCCCTCCCCGAACGGATTGCCAACCACCGTAGCACAGTAAAACTCCTCAAAACCCAATTCCCCATAGCCGCCCATGCCCATAGCCACAACACCAACAACTTCAACCAGTGCTTCACACTGACCCCCCTCAAAGCCCTACCTCCCGACTCATCAGAAGCTGAACTCCATCTGTGGGAACTTTCATTCCAGCATGTCCTACAGTCAAGACAAAGCCCTGGACTCAATATCCTATAACTCTTTATCTCCAACCTCCACCCCCCCCCCCTCCAAAGCACGAGTTCATTGATTTGTACATACAATAAAACCTTCTGTGTGTGTGTATACCTTGCCTTTTGTTTGAATGGTGGTTGTATGTATGTATGAGAGCGTGTATCAATATTTAAATATTGACACCCCTAAGGGTGGATGTGTTTGAATGAATGTGTGTCAAGATGGGGGTGTTAGTATGCATCTCCCCAACCCCCATCTAGTCCTTGCCTCTTCCCAGACCCTTATTGAGAGAGAAAGTTGGTGACCTGGTGGGGTCAATTGTTTACGACCTAAGTTAGCAGAGCAGCAAATTTTGGCTGCTCAGTCGTCGGCTAACCGATCACTGGAAATGTCTTCCTAACTTTCTGATGAAGGGGGCGGTGCCTCCGAAAATTCAAGTTCTCTAAACCTCACAACCTACCATCTATAAGTCATCTTCTTTCTATCTCTCTGTCCTTTCCCCATTAATTGTTTTAATAAACATGACAATGTCATTTCCTATCTCATATTCATATCGTACATATGATTTAAAGAGCGAATTTCATGCCTTTATCCAATATATTATATAAAACTCACAGGTGTCTACCATCTATGAACCTCAGTAAGTCATCTTCTTTCTATCTCTCTGTCCTTTCCCATTAATTATTATTATATATATATGTATGTATTTTGTAACATGAAAAGTTACACTTAACAATGCAGGCCAGCTTGCGAGTTGCAATTGTTGAGGAACTGCCGCAATGGCGGGCCAACAATGTTGTCTGGCGAGAGGTTGGGAGTCGTCATGGGGTAATGGAAGCAGTAGGTTGTGTCGGCAGGACGACGAGAGAATGACCACGCCCTGCAGATATAATTTTTTCTCATGCTCTGATAGGAATTAAAACTATTAAAATCATCTTTTGGTATTTTTTGTGAAAAATATCTGGCGCCCTAAAGGAATTCAGAAATCCTCGAATACGGAGGAACGCTTTTCTGGTATTACTTTATTTATTATTACATTTTCTTCAGATTCTGATGATGAAGCTGATTTACATGAACGTCTTAAAGGAATTAATCTTGATAATCCTGACTCATTATGGAAATGTCTTACTGATTGTGAAAAACAAGAATTTGAAGAATTGGTGCTCAGTGGAAACATTACAACTGCTATGTCTGTGTGGGAGCCGTGGTGGAATTTCAGGCAAGCATATTTTAAACATAATAGTCAAACATTTTTATAAGTCTACCAATTGTATTTGTAAAACTGAACGATGAATTTGGTCAAAATAATTGTTAAAGACTGGAAAGAGAGATAGAGACAGGTGGTGGCTTACCTTAAGTTTAAAGTTGGCAAACACCACCATGAGTGTGGTTTTTCTTGAAATTTTGGAGACAACCGCACCCTTCATAAGAAGGTAAAGAAGAGAATTCCAATTGACAGCATTCAGTCAATGGCTGGTTGTCACTAGGAATGCTCTTCATTATCTTCTGATGAATGAGAGACGATTGCCTCAAAAAATTCAAGACAACCCTGCACTCCTCATGGTGTTTCCCAGCTTAACACTTCAGGTAAGTCACCACAGTTCTGTCTATCTTTCCTGTTATATATTTACATACACACAATGAGCTTCATAGATGGTAGACACCTTGTGAGGTTAGGAGTTCTTTAAATTTTCGGAGAAATTTATCATAAAGTTAAGGAAGAAATTAATTCATATATATATATATATATATATATACACACGCGCACACACATATACATTGCCATGTTAATTAAAACAATTAATAGTTCAGTGTAGGCAAGGCGGAGGAAAGAGTTGAGTTTACGTAGTCCGGGGAAGTAGGTAGTGGTTAGAGAAAGACTGCGTTCTTTATGATGGTTAGGGGTGGGACTGACTATTTGGGAGGTGGAGAGGGTACGGGTTATTTTCTTTTGGAGGAGGTCTATGGGGTAATTTCTGATGTGGAAAGCATTGAATATGCGGTCGGTATAGGATGCTAGGCTGTCCAAAGTAGAGCATATGCGGCTCCCCTAAGGGCAAGACTGTAGGGGAGGGATCGTTTGGTATTTTCAGGGTGGCAACTGGAAAAGTGAAGGTACTGAAGGGTGTTAGTTAATTTTATGTGGACAGAGGTGGTAATGAGGCCTGAATTTAGTTGGATGTCATCTATGAACCGGAACCAGGTTAAGGGTTTGAATTTAGATGTTCCAGTTGCCCCATAAGCAGGTTGGCATAGGAAAGGGCCATCCGGGTGCCCATGACAGTGCTGTTAATTTGGTGGTAAATTTTATCTTGGAAGGAGAAGTTTCTGGTGAGGACAAACTGAGTGAGTGCTATCAAAAAGTGGATGTTTGGGAGGGAATTTGGAGGCCTGTGAGACAGGAAGTGTTCGAGTGCTGACAGGCCACTGGCGTGGGGGATATTGGTATATAGGGAGACAACATCTACGGTAACCAGTAGTGTGTCCCATGGGAGTGGTGTAGCTAATTCACGGAGGCGACGGAGAAAGTGATTGGTGTCTTGGATGAATGATGGGAGAGTTTCCACTATTGGCTGGAGGGAGTCATCAACCAAAGCAGAAATCCTTTCAGTGGGGGAATTGTAACCAGTGACAATTGGGCGGCCAGGGACCCTAGGTTTCTTATCAATCCAAAAATAAGAGACATGAACAAATGCTTCAGAATAAATTAATTCTGTGGTCCAATTTCATTCCAGTGTCTACTAGGGCTGCCATGAACTCTTAGAAGATCAAAAAGAAAAGAATGCATACATTGACTTAGATTAATAATTTATGGCCTAATTAAACCAAGTTTAATTTACTATTTCTATAAGCACTTTGAGTCAATTTGAGACTTTTACCAGAAATATTTTTGCATTTTCAGGAAGAGAAATATTCTTATCGAGGAATTGAATAGCATTAGTCAAAGTGATAGCCAGAATTTAATATCTAGATGTCCAAAAATAAAAACTGATGTCCCACAATTCTCACATTTATCGGTAAGTTTTATGTTTTGTATGAATCTGTACACTCTGTCTTTTTCAATTAATGCTGAAGAAACAGTTTGTGTATGGACTTCAATAGAAAAGTTTTCTCGTTTGAAATACACATTGAACCTAGTTGATGGTTGAAGGATTAATTTTAATGTCAGTGGAATTAGTAGATACTAGATTAAATATGATGACTTGTTCCATGTTTAACACCAGAGTTGTGTGTGCTAATATCATAAACTTTGAACATTAGTGGAATTGAGGAATATATGTTTTAGTTACAGCACATTGAAATATGGGTGCAAAAAGCATGTATAATTCCTAAACATAAATGTACTATAAGTAATATTAATGCTTTAATGTTTCTTTCTTCTAGAGACAAATTCCATCACCACATGTCAAATGGAATATTGCAAATGTATTGGGTGCATATTGTTATGTTACTCAGTACTTTAATGGTGAGCATCATCTAAATTCAGTGGAAGCTTCTGATATAATAGGAAATATTTCTGGTAACTTAAAGTCACAACAAAATTATTGCTCACTGGATGAAGCAATTATATCTGTGTCCCAAAATATCTTAGTAGTAAGTTTTCTTTTATAAATCACAAACATTTGAATGAATGAACTTATTGAACTTCAGTAGAAAATTTCATATACAAATAATTTTTAATTAATACTGTTTTAATTTATGCAATCTTTAGTTTTTAAGTATTTACTGTCTTCTATACATAGTGCCTTTATATTATCAACTTATTAATTACAGTAGAAGTCCTCTTAACTGGCCTCGCTTTGATCCACCTCCGCTTTAACTGGTCACACAGCAGAGAGTGGCCGAAACATGAACCAGACGCAGTATGTGACTACCTCACAAGTCACATCACAACTGTCTGAACACTGATACATTTAATATAGTTCAGTTGTGAATACACACTAAATTCATTCTGTGTAAGTGTACCTGTGATCTTTTAAGACTGTCTGAGCACTGATAGTTTTGAATATGTGTTAAATTCATTCCATGTAAGTGTATCTGTGATCTTTTAAAGGTACTGTCCCTGTGTATGTTAAAATGAGTGCAAAATGGAAACTAGTTGTCACAATGGAGGAGAGATTGGAAGCTTTAGAATGAATTGATAAAGGAGAGTAGCTCATGAGGATACACTAAAAAAATGGAGCTTTTAATGCTGAACAGATAGGATAAACTGTTGTAGAGGAATATGAAGACTTGGATGAATCTGTAGGTGCTGAAGAAGAAGATGATGAGAGTCAGTGGAGAAAATAAGTCATGAGGAGGGAAGAAAAGCTGTTAGGTTATCAGTAGGGAATTATAGAACAACAGGATGCATCAATTGCTGTTGTATTATTTATTAATAAAAGGAGATATTTTCTAACTGTAAGAACAAACAACTCTTTGCAAACCCGTAAGTAAGACTACTGTAGTAATATTGCAAGTACATAATTTCTCTTATTGCATTTAAAACCGTCACATGAATGTCTGCTGGTTTAACCAGCCAAATTAGCTATCGGCCTAGGGCCCGGTCCCATAGCGGCCAATTAAGAGGGCTTCTACTGTATACCTATCCTAAAATATATCACTTCTCTGTATTAATTTGTGTACATTATTTCTAAGCCTTCTCTCTGGTAGAGTATTATCAAAAAAAATGATGTAGGTATATTATTCACATTCAGTGTAGTTTTCTACATAATTTTTGTGTTCTTGATGAAAGTTACTCAAGTTACACCACTAGCTGCAGTGGTGGTTTGTGAGTTTAAAGTTATGTGGTACAAGCAACAAGTTTTTAACTGATTGCTGCTGATGTTTGTGCATTGCATAATTTCACAATTCTGGGAGGTGCATTTGTTGGAGCAAGGCATAAAGCTGGACTAATTATCAGCTTATTTCTTTGCTTGATGTGCCATTTCATGGGATGCATAATACTTCAACACTGACGGTTCTGCCAACTCTGCAGATTCAACCCATAATATTCTGTCTATATCAGTGTTTCTCAACCAAAATTGTGCCACAGACCACTGAAATTCATTGTTTTCTTCTGCATACCACTAGTAACTATCATTGGTTTATATTTTAAAATGAAACATAACCTAAGGGCTGCTAAATACTTTTATTTTTAGAGCATCAAAAAAGGGATCATAAAATAAATTAAATATGCATTATTCCTGAAGATAATAGATTTTCCCAATGAATTTGTCGAATAAAAAGTTTTTGGTTTCAACCTGGGTCACATTAGCATTTAAAACAGACTTTTTTTACTCGATAAAGATGAACGAGTTTTTCATCGAAACGTGCTTTAAATTCTAAGGTGACCTTGGTTGAAACCCAAGAACTTTTTATTCATAAATTTTTCCCATACAAAGGAGCATAAAAACAAAAAAAATCAGAAATGTAAAACTTAAATTTGTAAAAGAAAAAATTCCACAAATAAAAAGTGAATGCTGATGTTTGTGCATTACATAGTTTTTCATTTCTGTGAGCTACACTTATTGGAGCAAGGCATAAGGCTGGACTATTTCTCAACTTATTTCTTTGGTTGATGTGTCATCACATGGGATGCAGATTCACATAAATATGTTGAAAATTTTGTCTAACACACATTTGTTACCTTAACCCATAATTTAGATATATCTTATTGGTTGAATTGTAAGTTTAATGCAGTCACAACTTAATTAACTAGTTCAAATCAGTGATAGATGTTCACAAACTTCCCACTTTATAAATAAATTCATCAAAACAGTGGACATGAAAGAGAGACAGAAGAGTAACAAAGTTTCCTCAAGATCTTATTTATTAACTAATAAAACAAGAAAGTTACTACTTTTGAATTTATTTTATGCCTCAGCTAGACTTAGTAGTATTTAAAATTAAACACAAGACAGAAGCAAATGTAATTTGCTTCTGTACATGCTTGGCATGTAGCAGATACTTTAACTACAGAGAATTGCATAGTTTTAATTTTTCAAATCCATCAAAGTTTTACCATTGTCTGAAGATCGGGCTTGCTCTAGGGGCAAATTAAGCATTACTTCATACCGTCCTTCAAATAGTGGGATCCATTTTCCAAAAAGAATTCAATTCCATTCAGCATTAGATATAACTGAAAAAGGGAGTTTAGACTCTTGGAAATTCACATTTTTCGTACTTCTCTGCCATTCAACACCTACTATCAAATTAATGCAAGTCAATCACTGTTATGTCTCTTTCATTTCCAGATGAAGAAAATGTTTCTATAGTTTTTGTATGTCATTTATTAATACTAGTTCTGCACATATTCATCCTGCATTTCATTTTTTGTAGCTTTCTGGATCTGAGGCAGAAAAATCTGATTTAACAAGAAATTTAATAGAAAATGTGGGTCAAATATTTGGAGGACCCGATGAAAAAGATACCAACTTCTATATTCAATCTGCTTTAAGCGACATTCATATGTTATTTTCACAAGCTTTAATAGCAAAAAATGGTAACTATGGGCTATTGTTTATTGGAAATTAATGATTTGAATTTTGGGGTGAAAGTTAAAGAAATTTGTCTTGCACATACTTTGAAAATCTTTAATAATTTATTTTCTTTAGTTTCAAGCTGGATCAAACTAAAATCAATGATTAAACTATTTATTTTGCAGATAGGAAAGGGAATGATGGTCAATTCAATCAAAAGTTTGGATGGATATCTACACCTGGAATTTCTAAAAGAAATTTAAAACTATACATTAAAAAAATGGAATATTACATAGCATGGAGTCAGAAGTGAAGATACATTACAAGTAATTAGTTTTCATGTTGGACATAAATATTTGGTCACTTAAGGAAAAATTGATGTGCTCTTTCATGCAATGGTATATAAGTTTCCTTTCCTAGTAAATCAAACTCATCATCACTACTGTCTGTCTTTTGCACATTCTTATTGCATGCACTTCCCACTATTCCTTGAATAACTGCTGAGAGGTCCAGAACTTCATTATCATAATTTTCACACAATTCACATTCATCAGAACTATTCACACAATCACAATCTTTATCATTTATTGTTGCAGTACAAGTTTCTTGCATTTCTCTGTGAAGATATAATTCTTCCTTATGTGATTTTACAAAAACTGTATTATTTCTTTTTGGAGTATTTTCTCTGCTGTGGGGAATAATCCGTTTGAAAGGATTTTCTTCTGCTATGTTACATTTTCTTTCTTTCTTTTCATTTTTTTGTGGCTCCAAAGACAATCGTTTGAAGAAATGTTCAATGCTTTGGGTATTTTTGTCCTTGCAAGGTTTACGACTATACTTATCACTATTATTCCTCTTTTGTGCTGTATAGCAATTATTCATTATCTTCTTTTTATGCAAAGTGTTAACACTTGTTTGACTTACAAAACTGTACATACTGTGTTGTCTATTGTCAGTTGTGAAATTATTCTCTTTCATATCGGTTGTGGAAACTTCCTTCTTCTTCTTCGTTCTATTAGTTTTAGCTGTAAGAAAAAATTAGTAAAAATGAAAAGTTTTGACTTAATTCTGCAAATGTTTTACAGAAGTTTGTCAACTTCTTGGTATGTAAAGTATGGGTATTATAGAGAAAGATGGTGATGACCTGTATTTATGTATAATGTTCTAGCGTAGTGACCACTAGAGGGTATGACAAACCATGTTTTGATGCCTAACTCACAAAATCAACCAAACCAATGACTGTGCATGTGTCGCTTAGAATTTTCTATTCATGAAGAGTATAGGTGTTCATAAAATACTGAAAAATGACAGTGTTCGCTTTGAAAAAGTCTAGATTCAGATAAGAACTTGTGGAGTGATGTACATTACATTATGTAGGTCTACAAAATGCTCACTGCTAGAGAATCAATTTGAGGAGGTGGGAGAACTTTCCTTGAAATCAGTGGAGTAGTAACATGCAGTTAATTGGAATAAGTGTAAAGAACATTATAATAGAGGAATCGCAAAGCAATTGAAAGATAACAGTAAGTAATGTATTTTTCCAAACACACATAGTTAGTATTACAGCAAATAATTTAACCAATAAAATTTTACCTTTCTTGGATTTTGCTTCCTTTTCTAAAATAAAGGATTGTACTATGTCAGGAAATGCAGTATCAACCAAGTACTGAGGTTCAACAGTGGTCAGTAATTCTTTTAGTGTCATACCATCATCCAAGGTAAGATCTTGCAAAATATTACCCTTATCAGTCCATTGTATCTCATAGCTTGGTACTCCTTTTAAAACTCTTTTCTTCACAATTACTTCTGGTGCTAAGAGTGTGGTACATTTCGAAGATTCTTTCTCATTAATTAAGATCCATCGAGTAACCAAGGGTAAACATTTTTCTACTGCATAACATTCTGACCATTTAAGATATTTTTTTGTGAATGCCTATAGAGAAACAAAAGTATCAGTATGTTGTCTACATATAAAATAAATATTGGTTCATAATATTGGTGTCACAAATTTACTTTGTAATGAACATTAAATTTATTACATTTAAATATTAAGTACTAAACACAGTTTTCATACTACAGGAGTTATTATTGGTTGAGTCTAATGAACTTACCCAGAAAATGAATTTAATAAATGATTAACTATCAATAGGGTCAAAATTTACATGTTCAAACAAAAATTTGACCAATTTATAAATGGAGAGTGATTTACTATGATTAAATCTAATATAATAGTTTTCAAATGGGTATTCTGGCTTTCAGTGAATAAGAACAGACAAACATTACCATATTGTCTCAGTTCTGATGACAAATCCGGGCTGCAGTGCAGCCATGTGGATAGTAAAGTGACAATGTCATCTAAATTTAATGGCACACAGAAGAGGTGAAAACAGCTCCCATTTGAAAATAATAATAGTGAGGTTTACATATCAAATTAGGCAGAGGTCAGGTCAACACCTCACATTTTCTTAAACAATTGTGTCCCTACAGTTAGAAACAGTTTAGATTTTCGATGTTTTTTTTTGCAACGGTGAAAAATACTTTAAATCAGGCCATTTTAATATTTCCAAGTAAACATTAGTAGAATATGTTGTCATGTAAAAAGAAAATAGAATAGTGACTTATTTAGAGCAAAATTCTAATATTTTCCTACTGTTTTCTGAAAATGTTTATTTTTAATTTTTAAAGCAGCTTTCAAATAATGCAACTTCAGATATAATGTGATATCAACTGGTTTGGTTTTGAAATTACAGTATTAGTGTCATAGGTTGAAAAAAACCAACACACATTTCTTAGAGGAAATGTTATTGTTCACATACATGAGTTTTGATTTTCTGCCAATTTGATTTGGAAAGACTCTTTTTATGGAAATTTATTCACAAAAAAGATGTGTTCAATGCTGATTTAAGTGTTTTTGTAATGTAAATAAAACATTTTGTATCAAAGTATCAAAAGCTGTAATTGTAACAATTTAAAATTAAATCAAGGAAATGCTGATATGTGTAGTAGAGTTCTCATTTCATAAGCTGTGCAAACCCCCTTTCTTGATAAATCAAACCCAAAATGTTAAAGTAAAGAATACCGCTTTGAGAAATGGAAGTAAGGCCCTCGATAAATATGCTTATTTATGCTTCCCAGCCTGGCAATGTCAATTATCAATTAAATGTTATTCAATGGGTCTCTATCCCTCTTTTCAATCCAAATAATATTATGACTGATTTAGGGCAAAATGCAAATATGTCCCTACTTCCTTCTTGTGGTTGGAGGGGCTTTTAAATGGCCAAGTAGAATGCAATTGAATGAATGAATGAATACTGTGGAGGGTAACCCAATCAAGGTTATGTCCATGTAGTTTTTAATGTGGGATTGAGTGTGTGTATCTGCCAAGCCCACATTCATTCTTTGCCTCTACCTTGAACTTCATGGCCTGGTGGAATCTATTGTTTAACAGCAAAAGCTAGCCACTCAGCAATTTTGACTGCCCAGCCAATATTTGTTCTCTGTACTAATTACAAATTACATGTAGTCACAATATTTATGCTTTTTGTCATAAATTCATTAGCTATTCTATAATTTTTTTGCTATTATTACAGATAAAAGTTAACATAAAACATGCAAATTTCTAAGTTTCGCAACGTAATTACATGGAAAGGTTACTTTTTATGTTTATTTCAGGTTAACTAAAAAAAGAATTCAATTGCAAAATTTTTACAATGAAAATAAAGGAGGTGCCTCCAAAAATTTAACTCATCTGTACACTTAAGGTAAGCCACCAAATTTTTTGTCTCTCTTTTTTGTCTTTATTAATTATATAAATTAATAAGGACAGGAAAGAGTCAGCAAACTGGTGGCTTACCTGAAGTTCTATTCTGAATAACCCAGGAGGAAACCCAAGAATTGTTTATTTTGAAAATTTTATAAATAAATATAATGATACTACAATTTCTTTTCTTCCCAATTGCAGTTTTTTTATAATTAATATTTATTCCCACGTTATATGCCATTTTTAAATTGTCACCTAAAAAAAGTCCTCTAATGAATAATGCTATTACTTTTAAGTTACACTGAAATAAAAACAGAAATTAATATATTTTATTTGCTAATAAATATTTTATATTCTCTATTATCTTTATGATATGGCTCCTTCTATCTTGGTCAATATGTAATGAAATGTTTTCTGCTCCATTCTCATGTAAGTAAAAAAACGCTTTTTATGATATATTTTTAAATGAATAATATCTACCTGAAGAAGGTATCACCACGAAAACCTGGCGCTGATCTCCGTGTTTCTACCAGAGCAACTTCGGCGTTATCAAGAGCCGGAAATGTGTGCCAGCTGGTTTGCAAGCATTCTATGTGAATGTACTCTAAGGGTGCACACTTGTATGTGTATAAGTATGAAAGGTTGTTTCGTATGCATGTCTCAAGCTCTCAAGTTGGTGACCTGGTGGGGTATATTGTTTACTACCAACAGCTAGTTGTGTGGCAATTTATTCTGCACAGACCATGACCATACATTTTTTCAAAACACATTATCTACACTCCTGATGACAATAAGGGGGAGGGGGTAATATATGAAAAGTTCAATCCCACTAAGGTCACTTCAATCTCATGCACTTTTCTTCATCTTTTTCCTGTCCTTATCAATTAAATATATATAATGTCTTGTCTTGCCAAGCCATTTTTTAAAATAATGCCTCTGGCAACAGTTGTATACTACAGAACTGGTGACAGTTTTACTTGTTTAAAACAATTTACGGTAATTTATGAGGTTTTCATATTAAAATACTTTCAAGGAGATAAATAAATAGTATTCTACTTACTATGAAATCAAGAATCTGTGGCTGTTTCCATGAGGTATCTAATGCAGAAAATGAAGTCACTTGTGATTCTTGCAAAAATTCATCAATTACAGCTGTGAATGGGAAATTTGGATCCACCAGCGCTTTTCTTCGCATTTTCAATTCAATTATAATGGACCTTGGCATGCAAACAATCAAAATTGAGTTATAAAAACCATAAGTTTCTGCAAAATTTGTTGCTTTCATCATGTGTAAAGATCATAAGCGAATTAAGAAAATCAAGAACAACACACAGCACATATCTGACAATATATTAAAAAAATCTGTTATAAAAAAAAAGGCCACTACCTACTCTGGGAAAACCTTCATTTGACAATACTGAAATAATTTAGACACGACATCTAACTCAAGCAGCTAAAACCTACAGACAAATATGAAAAACAAATTGAAGATATTAAAGGCCTAAAGAACTTAATAATACATCATATACCTTATTAATATTCAAGTCAAAGGAAGTAGACATGCTTCAACTGAAGCTCACACAGGAGCATATAGATATTTTAGAAGAAATAAATAATGGAAAAATGTCAACTGGACCAGGGACTCGACCCCTAGAATTAGGGTGTGAAGAATGTGATAAGTGAATTGTAAGCAAGCCTGGTTTAGGTTTACAGGAATAGAGGGATGTTGAATCGGTCCTTGCACGTCAGCTCAGTTGGTAGGGAACCCGTCCGGAAAATGGGAGGTCCGAGGTTCGGCATTTTTCCATTTTGGCTTTCTTCTTATTAAGATTATCAGTGCCATACTTATTGTTCACAGTATCTGGTTGATTTTCAATATGTAACATTTTAATTTTTTTTTTTACAAAATTGTGGATCTACTTCTAAAGTAGGAGTGTTGTACAAATTGACACAATGATGGAAATTGATATGGTGCTTGGTGATAGGGTTTCATTTGCAAGTAGACAGTTTAAATAAAACAATTAATAACCTTTTTCAGACTTTATTCTTTAATTAGTAACAATGTTTCGGCATATTTTCATGCTTTTCAGTCTGGCTATAACTAGTGTCAAAGGAGTTTAAGTGTTGTGTTTGCCTAGTATCTTGATTGTTTTTGTTGGACTTTGTATGCTATTCTATTGTTACATATTGATACTGTTGTGGAAGAAAACCTGAAGAAGGCATGAATATATTCCACAATGTTGTTACTAATTATATTTAAAGAATACAGTCTGTAAAAGATCATTAATTGATATTATACATAAGAGACAGTTTAAATTGTAACTTATGCTCTTTACAGATATCACAATTTGAACAATTAATTTATACACAACATAAGTAGAAGAAAACTTATTGTTAGACATACTTCAGCAACTTACAAATGTAGCAATCGTAATCAAAGTTGCATTTTATGAATGCAAAGAATTTTAATGCGATATTAAGTGATCACTAGCTAAGAAACTAAATAAATAAACACAGAGAACTATCAAACAATAAAAATAGTGGTAATTGAAGGAAACAATATTGTGTAACTCAACTTGGTACAGCAAACTATTATATGACTTAGAAAATAGTAGTGTAACAAAAACAGGATCATAATCTTAAAATTATCATACAACTTATTATTAACCCAAGAACATTTGGGTGACAAAGTACAAAATTGTAATTTATAAATACAATAATGCTCCTCTTCCATCCCTCTTCTCTATCCATCCTAACTTGAAAACCTAATATATAGACTGAAAATGTTCGGTTGGTCGTACTCAATGTGGTGGCGGAGTGGATAGACGCACGCCACGGCTCTAGTGGCAATGCACTGTTGTTTCGTGCACCCAGGTTCAAGTCCTGGCCACATCAAATTTTTTCAGTCTTTCTTCCGTCTTCTATTCCCTTCTACGCTTGACATATGTATTTCCTTATGCATTATTCCATATGATTCAAAGAGCGAATTTCCTGCCTTTCTCCCAAATATTTCTATCTTTCTTTCTATCCAATTATCAAAATGCGTGACTTCGTCACTTATCCCATATATACATATATTACAATAAATGATTTAATCAGCCTCTTTGTCAGTATTTTTATAATTGAAATATTAAATATTACGTTGTTTTGTCTCATTTGAGACTTCTTCAGGTAAAAATTTAGTTGTACATGGAACTTCACTCCATGACTCCTTGAATTATGAAGAAGTAAATGGTGTTGCCAAGGGTTCGCCTTTGTCCCCAGCAATAGCCAATTTCTTCATGGAATACTTTGAGAAACTCCCCCTTAATAGATCACCATTATGGCCGAAACATTTTCTATGGTATGTGAATGATACATTTGTGGTGTGGTAACCACAAAGCTGCAAGACTTGCAGGAACATCTGAATGGCCTGCAATGAATATTAAACTCATAATAGAAATGGAGAAAGAAGGGACTCTCCTCTTCCTCAACATCCTGATCAGGAAGAAACCAGACAGGCCAGTCCTTGTACCGTAAAGCCACCCACACAGACCGTTACTTACACGGTAGTACCTTTTTCCAGCTGGCACAAAAGTTCTTGTGACCTTGATGCACAGCGCCAGGATGGTATCAGATTTGGAGAATCTGGCAAATGAGTTACATCTTAATGCCATCTTCTGACTCAATGGCTATAAAGCAGGACAAATAAAGTGGGCTTTCACAAACAATTATCTTTCTTTTGCCGGCAATATGTATTGGCCAAACACAACACAGATGAAAATCAGGGAAATGCTGGGCCTGGTGAAAGACCACATTGGCTTAAGAGCACCCAGTGAATAATAAACCATGTGAGTGTGGAAAAAGTAACAAGTCTGGACAGGTGCAAAGAACACATCAGACAGACAAGTCGGCAGAGGTAGAACACGCTAGGGCACTGGCCATGCCATTGACTTTGGTAATACTATAATTTTGGATCAGGTCAATGGCTACTGGGATAGTGTGCTCAGTGAAGCCATTTTCATTATGACACGTAACCTTCTCAACAGGGATCCAACTGAGCAGGGCTTGGGACCCAGCTTTGAGACTATTGCAGGAATAGGGTCTGCATGTGGAGCCATTGCCGGTCCTGAGAGAGATGCTGAAACAGCTCACATTGAAACCGACTGAGGGCTGATTGGTCCTTACAACACGATACAGAACTGACCAATTGTCCACTGGTATTGGCTCTGGGGATGTGTGTATGTATATATACTATTGATGGACAGTCTCCACACTTCACCTGGAAGATGATGACAGGGCTTAGGATCATCAAAACGTTGTGTGTTAAATCGCTTTGTTACCCATGCACACATATCCATCCTGAAATGGCATGTACATACAATCACATATCACTGCATACACACACATGGTTTTAACACATTAATACTCAATGGAAACGTGCTTGTGCTTGCTAGCAGTAAAAAAATCTAACTGATTCCGCCTTATATTAATTGATGGTTACAATTTCTAAGCAATTTGAATATTTCAGCTGCATTCAATACCAGAAGTTGTACTGGACCAAAAAAGTTCAGGGCAACAGATACCCTATTTGAAGCATCAGAACATATCAAACTTGGCCAAATCGTTTGCACTGCACACTTCACGACAGGGCATGGATCCATTAAGGTGGCTTTAGTTTTAAAACCACTGTACCAATCAAGTCAATATTTTGCACAGTAGCCTAACACATGAATGTGCATCTATGCATAAAGTTTGAACAAAATCTGAGACTAGGACTCTTGGACATGGAATGACTCACCATCCTTACTTACACAAATAAAACAAATGATGTATTCTTAAAGTACTTACGGATCTGAAAGCGGAAGAAGCTTTGTATTGATGCAACAACCAGACACAGAAGTTGGACATTTGGAACACCCAATCTTTTCATGCTTTTGTTTCTTCCCACTATGTCCACAACACTCACATTTGTTACCTTCAGAAAGATCTTTTTTTAAGTTCTCCAGTTGTTCATAATATGGATCAGAACGCCACCTTAAGATCCTGTAAGTAAGGATGTTTAATGACATAAATGACTCCCAATATAATTATATTTGTGACTGATAAAGTGTCAAGTCGAGATGATGTTTTGAATGCATAGTGGGAACTAAGTTTGACTTATGCACTCAATATAACAACACATTCAACTATAAACATCCCAAGATATACATACAGTTCAATCATGGTGACATGGGGACTGATTGCCAACTGTGAGAGAGCACCTAGGGTCTACCCCATTGCTTGCAAATGTGGTATAGAAACCTTAAGAACAGCTAAAGAAAGAAGCAGAGATAACACAGACTTTTACAAATAAAGCAACTAGTCGAGTCAGCTGCAACAGAACATAGCTATGGTGCACAAAATCTGGTTCAAAATTCTAGACCTTATAAAAAAAATACTGGGAGAACTATCTACTAGAAGCTGTGGTTAAACTGCCAATAAAAGTCTGGCATACAGGGAAAGTACTGCCAACTGAACAAAGCTCTGTATGGGTACATACCACAATTAAAATCACAAAACAAATAACTCATAGGAAGCAACATAGGGGAATAAGCTGCAACATTTGTTAGTAGAGAATGAAAAATGAATAGGTTGTTACTGTGAAGTAACATTTCATTTAACTTTTCACAAAGTAAAATATTTTAATCATTAATTGAGATGGTTTTCTCTTGTAAAATATGTATATACATGCCTTGGAAGGACCTCTACATTTTTATATGCTGATAAAAATCGCATAACACTTTCTCGTCCAACACCAGCTACTCCTCCCTGCTTATAGTCACAGCCACATAACAGTGCAAGTGCAATTAGTTTCTCTCTTCCCATAGACAATCTAGATTCAGCTTCATCTAAATTGTATATATCTACACTGTAGCTTGCACTTCCATCTGATCCACTATTGCCAACAGTTAGATTACGATATACAGTACGGGCACCATATAAAAAGCAGTCTCCATCTTGTGACACACAACCTTCCACAAGCTGAAACATAAACCAAATTTCTAGAATAACACATTCTAAACATGAATTACTTATTCAGAATTAATGTTATATAACTGAATAAACATTCAATTCAGATTTTATGTATTTTCACTATTACAACTACTGTTTAACATGGAACTTGCAATTTTGAAGATATTATTATTAACCTTTAAGTAGTCATGTGGGGCCTGACAAATTCAGCACCAATAATATGTTAATGCTTATATGTCTGTTATCTTCCACCAATTCCTCCATTAATAAGTTTTCCACAGTTTCCAATATTGAAATTTAGTTTAACTTTGTATAGTAATTACTAAATTAATTTACTTTTGCCTGTGGATGGCTGGCCCTTGGTAAGGTTTAGTCTAGAAATTTCATGCTTGCATACGGATTATTCAGTACATGTTCCTATGTCTTGAACAGTTTCAGTTTATTTCAAAGTCTTTTCTCTACAAACGATATTGGAAATGACCTTTTCTATGTGGTCATAATTGGCCAAAGATTTTTCTTTATTCTCTGTTCTTGCTTTTAAGTAAACTAAAGTCTCAAAAAGAAACTTCCTGTAAAGACAAATTAACACGGAATGATATGAGAGACATGAAAAAAAAATGTTGCGCCTTAGGTCTGGTGATTTTAGAAAATACATTTCAGACAGGTTCAACGGATGTGTATTAAAAATTTATCCAATTGTATCACTGAACAACTGTTTCACAAGCACTATCACAGTGATTGCTATAGAATCACTGGCTAACATTTGTTATAAAACTTGTTCACGTGAAGTGATGTCACCAGATTGTTTTTTTATATTAATGTCAGCTTATAAACAACTGACTGCAGAATTCCATCACATTAATTTATGTAAATTTATTACTACACAACAAGAAATTTGAAGAAAAAAATGTATGCATTTTCCAGTCTACACGCTCAATCTTACGTGTAATGATTTTAGTAGTATTAGTATTAATTCTTATTCCATTGATTCCACAGTTTAAGTGCAAATGACTGTGAAAATCTAATTGATTTAATCAGTGATTCTAATTTGAAACAAAAATACAAAGATCAGTCTGTAAGCAATTTTCACATTAGTCAAAGAGTACCCCAATATTTCAAAACAAGGTATTATTGTTTTACTTCCATTTTCTACAACCTATTTATGCGAAGGGGGATTTTCCTACAAAGCTGCTATGAAGTCAAAAGCTTGATGCCACACCAGATATTAGAAATACAAATATTGTGTCTGATATAAACAAGATACACAATTCAAGGATCCAAAACATCAAAATCAATAAGTACTTCACTTTTTCACATTTATTATGTTTATATTTTATTACAATTCTCTATTAAAAAATAATAACTTAATACAAATTTAAAATTTATAATTTTTACCTAAAAAATAAACCAAGTGTTCTGTTAAAATGTCCAATTTTGTGAAGTGTTCCATTGCAGAAAAAGTTTGGGAAACCCTGGACTATGCCTATGCTAAAGTTTATACAAAGATACACTCAGATCCATAAATTCTTCAACAGAGTAGGAGTGGCTAAGTAAAAAGTTAGTTCATGTTTCAACTTGTTAATATTTATTATTGTTTAATGGAGGTTGGAAGTTTATTAAATAGGCTAATAGCATTTTAATGACCACCCTTTTGTATTATAGTTAAAGACTTCCCTTTCTTGTGTAAATTATTTTTTATTTCTGGTTTCAAAGCTATGTACATCTGACTGTTGTTATCACAAATAACATCAGCAAATGAATATAATTGGAGTAATAGTAAGTCTTCCCATTTTATTGAAGAGCTCCTTGCAAGACATTTTTGGTGAAAACTGTCAATATTCTGACAACCTTTGTATTAAAGATTAAAAGCTAAGTATTTTCCTGAAAAATTACCATATGTCTATAATGTGAAAATTACAAAATAAACTAATTTTCTTATGGATCACTACAACTTGGCATAATTCTAACAGCAAAGGTGGCCAAGCCTAGTTTTCTTAGATATACCTTAAACATTTCTGCATTCAACTTCACTTATTTCATAACTTGAGCAAGAAAAGTATTAGGCACATGGTTGCTTGTGAGCCTGCCTTCAGATGGGATGAATACAGTATGTACTACACCTATGAATAACTCAAGCAAAAACGCTACTTAATCACGTTGAACTGAGTTATTGTAGGTGTACATGGTGATGACAACTGCTGAAATACTGAGTACCTATACACCTGATCACTTGAATTAACATTTTCCAAGTGTGAACAGAATCTCGCACCACTTCTGTGGCTAGTGATAAAAGCATTTTACAAAATCTTTTGAAGGCAGGGTTAAAGCATATTCGGCCAGAATCAACCTGTTCCTGAGTACATCACAAATTATTATAATTCACATTTCAGCCATTGATGGAGCACATGGACTGAGCCGATAGCCTTAACGTGTGGAAGGGCAGATTGCATTGCTTGGAGATATATTGGATACTAGCTGGGGACCTGGTGTTACCTGGGTATTTATTTATATTATCCTGGTACATTATTTAATTCTTGTTCAATACATGAATCAACCGGCATCAAAAATGTCACAATATGAACATCAAATATACTCCCAGTATCTCGAGAGATTCAAAAATACTCCCGGTAAAATAACAGGGCTAAGAATATTTTCAGCACTCTAGCAGAATATAAATGCTCCCCCATTTAAGAGATGAATTTTTATTTAAATCACATATTAAAAGTCATAATGCAACACAGTGACTCGCATTACACTGGTTTCAACATATGAGTCATTTCCACCCTCATATGATGTAAGGGGTTGAAAGTATACACAAATATAAATGTTATTAACCTTAAGGATTTTTTCAGCTCACATATGAGCCTTCATTACATATAAAAGTACCACCCCTTCCCTGTATGATTGGTAGCCGTGTCCTACCTCCAAAATATTTGGTTTTGGGTTGCAAGAAACATGGAAACAAAATTTTGACAAAATTGTTCTATTCTTGAAATGTATTAAGTAGAAGTGTGTTTTACCCTGTCCAACTCCCCTGTTAGGGAATGAACTGCAATTTAATTCACATTCAAAATATCAGAATGAAGACTCCGATACAACCTATTTCGATACAAAACTTCACTTTTTTATTTTTATTTTCATATGATGCCCCCTACACCTCCACGATGAATAGGGTTGAAATTATATGCAAACAAATTAACCGAAAACGCAATCAAATTAATTAAGGAAATAATGGCAGTTTATGGATTTTTAAAAATTACCGCCCCTTTGCTCAAGTGACTGTAGCTGCATATTACACTAATTGTGTTGAGTTCAGTTTGCCAAGAGTGCCTGTTCTAAATTTGGCCAAAATTGTTCCATCCGTTAAAGATAGTTTGCGGAAGTCTGTTTTACCCCCTTCCAACTCCTTTTACGAGTGATCTGTATCTTAAATTGCATTTTTTTGTCAGAATTTAACTTGGTGGTTCACATTACATCTGTTTAAAGCTCAATCTTGATTGTTTTCTGGTTATTTTTATGTGAAGCCCCTCCCCTCCATCCCTAAGAAAATAACACTGCTATTGATCTAAGAATGTTGTTTATATGATAAAAATATTGGCAATTTTTGTTTATTTTAAATATTTCAGACGTCTTCCGCTGTTACCTTCCAAGGGTAGTGACGTCCAAATTCAGAAGGAAGGGTCCTTGCGGTCATGCTCTCACCACACGCTCACTCCCCTTCACCTTTCCTCCTACATCATAGGGTACCTTGGTTTTCCAGCTACCAGGAGTGCTACGGGTGTATGTAATATCAGGCGACATGCTAGAGGATATGATGTACTTAGGAAGGAATAAAATGATAGGCAATGAGGGCTAGGCAGACGTGTGACATGAGTGCTATAATTGATTGCATGGAAGCTAATACTCACCCCTGCTTCATTCAAATGAGCACATAAAGCTTCTGCTTCTCCTTTACTACGGACACAGACCAATCCCATAATTTTGAGTAATTCTTCACACTGTAATTCAATAATTGATTGATTAAAATAAATTTTTTTTTCAGACTAGTAAATTCCTCAAGTAGGTCAGAGAATGTATATGAAATTACTAAATGATAAAAGTTACACACACATAATGATTGTTCATTTAAATTTAGGAAAAAGAAGAAGTTAAATTTCATATTTATTTCTGACAAACTATTTACTCCTTTCTGTTCATTTAAAATCTAGACTATTTTTTATTTTCTTCTGTGATGAATAAGAACCTTAATTAAGGAATTCAACCAGTATTTTGAAGCATGTGTTCTACTTCCATAGCTAAAATCAACAAAAATCCCAAATACATCATCCTAAATGCTTCTGTCATTACGTAGACTTTTGTGATTTGGCCTTGTGTATCTAAAAATTATAACAATTATTCCTACAATACCCGAACAAAATGAATCCTTAAGATCAAATTCACAATGAAGAAAACAGTTACCTTACTGTAAATTGATAGTAGGTGCCATCTGGAAGGGGATGCAGGAAAATGTTAAGTTTCAAGAGCTTATGTTGCCATTTTCTACTGGGATGTTGTACCCACGTTCTCATGGTGCAGTGGTTTGTGTGTGGGTCCTACAGGGTTGATGAACCTATCCAGTAAAAAAAGTATCACAAAAGTCACAGGACAACCTTGGAAAGAATGTTTAACAGGTAACAAACTTGGCAACCAATGGACTCAAACTGGAATACGGTCAAAAAGGAGCAAGGAGGAGGAAGTAGTAATTTCGGTAGCCACTTGGCAATACTTAAGGCTGGAAAAATGAAAGAGATTGCACGTGAAGTAGCAAAATTTAACCTGGATGTAGTGGTTCTACACAAGATAAGTTGACAGAGTGAAGGAAGAGTTGATAAGAAGGTCTACTCAATGTTTTTTAGTAGGCCAGAAGATTGAACTGGAAAGCCACGAACGGGTGATATAGATTCTGTAAAGTAAGGTTTAAAAGAAGATTTAAGAATATCACAATTTTCTCAGCTTATGCCCAAACCCTGAACTTGAAAAGCAGTTGTTTTATGATGCTTTGGAGGAAGAATGTGATAAATTGCTTAAATATGATATTATAGTTGTCCTAGGAGATTTTAATGTGAAAATTGGCCATGAGGACTTTCCAAAAGGAGTAGTAGGGGAAGTTGTCACAATATTACTAGTGAAAATGAAGAAGCAAAGCAGCTAATAATTGAAAGTACATACTTCAGACACAAGAATATACACAAACGCATATGGAAGATCACAGGATCAGCAAGATTACTCAGATAGACCATGCTCTAATATCTAGGAGGCATGTGTCATCTTTATCAGATATCAGGGCAGCTGGTTAAAGCTAAATTTAAAGAAAAGAAAATCTGCTGGCATAGAAAATAAAAAAGGGGGAAAAGAATGAAATGGAAAAACTCAAAATAGAAATGAAATGGAGAAGTACCAAGGCACCCTTAAAGAGAAGTTGACAAGAGTTAACTCAGAAAAGGGAGCACCAGAACAATGGAAAAGTATTGAGAAAGCAGTTTTAGAGTCTGCCAGAGAAATGGATGGAGAGAAATGCAGTGATGACTGAGAATTGGTTCAATGAAAGGTGTAACATGTTAATTGATATAAAAAATGAAGACAGAAAATTGATACTATTGAGAAACACAAGGCAGGCCTTGGAGAAATATAAGGAGAGCAAATAAGGAAATTAAGAAAAAAAGTGAGAGTACCTGGATAAAGTGATGGAGGAGATTGAGGATCTTAATAAGCAGAATGAGGGAAAGAAATTTTACAGGGAAGTAAAGAACATGAAATCAGGATTTTGACCTAGACTAAATGTGTGCAGGAGCAAAGAAGGTAAGGTTTAGGAGCAGAAAGGAAAACTACTAGATAGATGTGGCAAGTATTTAGATTAGTGAATGCAGGAGAATTTAAAAATGAGGACTTGCTTATGTACCAGACAGCTGGGTCAGAGGTTCTGGGCCAACACTGCAGAAAGTTATGGAAGCAATTCAACAGCTGAGAAATGGAAAGGCACCAGGGAGTGACTCAATAATGACTGAGCTGCTAAAAAATGGGGTACACATTCTTCCTGACAGCCTGCACAACCTAATCAAAACAATCTGGAGAAGCAAGAAATGACTGGATATAAGATGTTCTCTAATATCCTGGAAAGAAAAATTAATGTATATGCTGAAAGAATACCAGGTGACTATCAGTCAGGCTTCAGGCATTGGAGGGGAACAAATGACCAAATGACAAAATATTGAGTACAATGTGGACCAGCACTTGCTATTTACAGACCTTTTTTTAAAAAAGCATTTGATTATGTTAGAAGAGACAGGATGTTTGCTGTCATGGTAGAGCTTGGAATTTTGAAAAAACTAGTTATGCTAATAAAAGGAAACCCTAGATGGAATCAGCCTTAAAGTGTTGGTAGGGGACAAACAAGGTCAGCACTTTCGGTTGAATTCTGGAGTCAGGCAAAGGGACACTTTGTCTACTGTGTTGTCTAATTTAGCATTGCACAAGATAGTGCAAGATCTTCAGATAAATGGAAACATCACTCATAAAACTAAACAAGGTGCTGATGACACAGTGCTTGTGGCTTGTACACCAAAGCATTGAAGGAAATGATAATACAATAGAGAGGAAAGGAAATGGGTCTCCTAATTAACACAGAAAAAATTAAGTATATTAAGTTATCAAGTTCAGAAATGAGAAGAACATCACAGGCTTTAAAGCTAATGAACTTAACATTGAAAGGGTAGAGGAGTATGTTCACCTTGGTGCCACACTAAGCAGCAGTAACATGGTATCGGAGGAAATTATAGAAGAATATGATATCCGTATTCAAGTCCAGACTCATATCAAGAACAACTAAGCTGACACTACAAAACAATGGTGAGGCCAGCGGTCATGGATGGTTCTGAAATATGGACAGTGACCTCAGATACCGAAAAAGCCTTAAGAATCTTTGAGCGAAAGGTGTTAAGGAGAATCCACAGGTCAGTGAATGAGGGAATTTGATGCAGATTGTACAACACTGAAGCAGACGATTTTTAGCAACCAGCCACACAGTGAAAAATTTAAACTATAGTGTGCAGTCATTACATGGCATAAATCAACACCTAACAAAGCTAACAACTCCCGCTTTCTCTCTCTCAAGATTATATATCACAACAATGAAGAGAAATGGAATACACATTTAAAGCAAGCACAAAACAGACACAAGATGTCCACCTGTACAAGAGGTGGAAAGAAAAATAATGTAAATGTGAAATGTAATGCCAGTTGTGTCCAGGACTGTAGGATGTGTTGAAAAGAGAGTTCTCCAAAGGTCGAATTCATCAGATGCTGAACTCCATCTTTGGGAACTTGGTTTGAATTGATAATAGGCTATGCCAGCCTGGGAAGCTGATAACAACCGAGACAGAGAGGAGAGGTAAAGGGGAGTAAAGATATGGGGGAGGGGGGAGAGATAAAACTTGCGTTTGTTCTCTATACTTCCTTTTAGTTGAAACCATTCTTCCTCTGGGGTTTTAAATTTTTTATAAAACTGTCAAACACGGAGCTGATACAGAAGCATTTGTTTGACCAGAATTGTTCCCTTTTAGAAATTTCCAACCCTCAGTGTCAGTTGGGAAAGATCTTAGAAAAACAAAATATACTGAACTGCGGTCACATGGTACTTGCCACAACATTCCATGAACACAATTTGAATGCCCCTCTTAAAATAATCAGTAAGCTACATGATCTGTATGATATGATTTAACACTTATGCTTTACAAAGAAAATACAAAATAAAATAAGACTGTTTTCATCCACTACAACTTACACTATCAGAATGCATAATTTACAGTTATCACTGCTGTTTGGTTGAGTTCCTTCTTCAGTCAATTACATTGCATTCTTTTCATGAGTTATTCAGCCTGAAGAAGCCTATACAACACACTCCCTACCCATGCTTAATTCCTTTCACTCTAATTACATTATATTATAACTAATTTTTATAAAAATATTAAAACATTAGCTTGATGCATGTATTAAATGATTTTAATTATTACTGTTAAAATTATAAGTATCCAAATTCATTATTTCAATAAATATATGAAATTCAGAAAAAGCTTACATGTCTCAATGTTCCTTGGAAATGACTTCGTTTTCCATTAATCGGTCTTTTAGCAGTTTGTGAGGATTGGGATGGCAGTTTATTGTTTCTCAGTGCCATGGTATCATGTTTCAACTCTGGAGCAATACCTTCCAGAACAAAAACTGGTCTGACTCCAAGATGGAGAAGGCAGTTCGTTCGGAAAAATAAGTTTCTGAAACAGGTAATAACAATAAGTAACATTTATTTTTAGACAAATGCCAGAAATAGGAATAATTCTGTTTGAGATTATTTAACAATTTCGTATGTAATTCTAAAAGTAATTTAATATTTGTCTTACTGAGATGTATTGCAACTTTCATATATTTATTCTGTTCTTTTAATTCAATATTAAATATAGTGGCTACAAGAAAAGATTACAATATTGAATTAAGATGGATTTAGTTACCACAAAACGTATTTAAATGAAATGAAGTAAATTGGAAAAATGCATATTTACAATAGAATAAAAATTTATGTATAGGAAAAATACATTTCATTAATATTATAAACCATTCTAATTAATGACTCCTGCAAATTACTTCATGTTTGCCAATAAAGTTCCTTTGAATCTACAATATAACAATTTCAAGGAGTTACAAATATCTACTTTCCTGAATGAAGAGTATTAAATAGTAACAAAGTATAAATGAAAATATGGTATCAAATGCAAAATTAATGTAGACATCTATTATTTCAAAGAAATAAAATTATTTAGAATGCCAAATGTAAAATGGGAATGTATTACTCTATGTATCATTTCGTATGTAGTCTACATCTCAGTGAACTGAAATTATAATTTCCAAAAAGCACATAGGATTCTTCAGATTTATCCAAAAATAAAATTCCTATTATAGATAAATAGCTATGATAAGAGTAGGAAACAGACAACTATGATAAACAGAACTTAAAATAAGGAGAAAATTTAATAAACGCTGCCAATGAAGACTTAAAGTACAGTATATTAGTAAATTCATTTCTATAAAAGCACTTTTAGAGATCTTACCTGAGATACATTCGTGGTTGGGAGTATTCGGCTACATTTTTACTGTCACAAACCCAGCAACTTAAATCAATTGCTACCGTTTTATTCTGTAGTTCCCACAAAGGTTTTCTTTCACATATAGGACTAAGTACGTTCCACAAGTCTGTTACACCCATGTTTTGTTTTCCTTGTCACTTGTAACTCTCAAGCAGATCTCATAGAACAAATAAATATTTACGTCTTGTAACCATATGAAGTGCGTAATGGCGAATAAATGAAGACAAATATATTTTTCAAATAAGTTTAAAAGTTTCCTTCTTCGAATCAAATTCAAATCACCGCGTTTCCAAACTGTCACATGTCCAAAGATATGAATAGCGGAAACTCTTTATTATAGACTGATGAGCGAGATGCTTCATATCTCATCTAATAATTCGGCATTAATATCAGAAATGACTGATTTAAAACAAAAATTATAAATTAACTATTATAAAGTTTCCTGTTCATTAACTGTCAATGTTTACATGTTGTATTTAGCATTGAGATGATGTTAATGAGCCTTTATCCGTGTTAACTTTAATTTCGGCACTTTCCTTGTGTGACAACAGAAATAATTTACAATTTTTAATTGATGTGTTATATATATTATATGTAATGAAACACTTTCTAGCTGGTTTCCGCTCATTTGTAACTTTAATACATATGTATATATAGTTTTTAAATATTGATTTACGAGATACGCTTCCTGCACGTATTCGTAAGTCCACCTCAATTCAATGCCAGCAGACGACAGGACACGCCCACCTTACCATTCAAATAATGGCGCCTGAGCCTTCAATTTGCTTCAAATATGGAGGCGCCTTGTCCAGTCTATGTTGTTTATATATGTCTTTGGCGCAAACCAAATACCTAAAATATTTCTCGTTGGTTTAGGAGTTGGAACTTTGATATTTTCACATATTCTTATACATTCTAATATAACCGTTGCATTTAGAATTACATATTTTAACTCAAAATCGAGGGAAGGAATTTAGTATTCCGAAAATTATATTACTTTTTACTAGGTCAGGAACATTAATTAGCAAGGAATATTTTATATACTAAATCAGAAGAAGACTTGGAAACCATAATAAATGGCATGAACAGGGTAATGGAGAAACAGTTCAATATGATGTTTAATAGAGGGGAAACCAAGGTGATGAAGTGTAGTATGGTAAATAGTGGAAGGGATATTTTGATGGAAGTTAAGGATTTCTGCTATTTGGGAAACGTAATAACTAGGGTTGGTAGAAGTATAGTAGACAAAGAGTAGAATAGCACAGGCAAGGAAGACTTTCGCGAAAAGAGGAATTTATTTACGGGTAACATAAGTGTGAATATTAGGAAATCGCTGCTAAAAATGTTCGTTATATGGGTGCGAAACGTGAACGAAAGGAGTTACGGAAAGGAAAAGAATAGAAGCCTTTGAAATGTAGTGCTGAAAATCAGATGGGTGGATAGAATATCTAACCAGGAAGTTCTAAGCAGAATAGGGGAAGAGTGTACAATATGGAGGACGTTGACCAAGGGAAGGGATAGATTAATAAGCCATGTTTTAAGACATGAGGGTCTTGTAAAATTAGTATTAGAGGGAAGTGTGTGGGGTTAGAAGTGGGAGGCAAGGTTTGGAATGCGCTAAGCAGATTATGGAGGGATGTGCTAGTTATGCGGGAAGGAAAAGGGGTGCGAAATATAGGTTTGCATGGAGGGTTGCATCAGACCAGTCTTAGGACTGCATACCACAAACAACAAAGTACTTCTTAAACTGTGGTCGCAAATGTACTGAAATGGAATAAGGATGCGGTTTCAATGTGGTAAAATTCCCCTCTGCTGTTAAGTACGGACTACACGGTGAATTTTGGAGATTCAAGCTGCCCACGGAAAAAATATATAGACAGATGATGAGCTGTCGTGTTTTGCAACTGGCGGACTACAAAACCGAATCTATTTTGCTGACTGATATTAATTTATTTAATTAACAATGTACAATGTTTATAAGTTGCTGTACTGATGTGGTGAGGTGAAGGTCCAACAGAAGTTTCTACAGACCCCAAGTAACCTCAAACCTTCATCTCGTAATTTTTGAAGCATGCTAACGGTTAAAAGATGAAGTCCTGGAGATTATTTTGGATTGAATCTCTTTATTTCTTCTTTGAATTATTTAAAACGATAATTTTAATGCATTGTTGCACGTGAATGTATTCTGACAATTCTTGTTTTTCTTCTTGATTGTTAGGAGGAGTAGAAACTTGTTTTTGCAAACACGTCTGTATTTTTGTTTATTATATTTTGCCAAAGGTACAGGCGGGTTAGAATACTACTGAATTTGTTGTTATCTTGCTTTTGGCTTTTTTTTGTATTCTTGATCGACTTCCAAATTGTAGTGTCTTGCCTGATAACATTACATACGTAATTTTCAAAGGATTCGTTTTGCAGTTCCCCGATTTTGGATTTTAGTTTGTTACTAAACTCGTGTACCTTATTTTGTGTTCTGGTGTATGAATTCTTTGCCATGTTGACCTTGCTCTTCTCTCTTTGCCAACTAGTTTCTTGACTTCAATAACTATGAAAGTGCATGGTGTTGCAGGAATACTTATTGGTGTAGCTTCTTAAGCAGGGTTATTATAATTCGATTCACAGCGATCTACGACGCTTTCTGACTTCTAATCGTCACATATCTTTGATTAGTTCTCTCTTGCATCTCCTTATTAATTCTGTCACTCCAGCTCCTCCTCGATCTTCCTCTTTCCCTTCTTTCTTGCAGTGTCCGTAGTAAGATCATTCTCTGTAGGTGTCCACACCAGATTAATTGTATTGTCTTAATATCGTCGACTATTGTGTGCTCGACTCACATAAAATCTCGGATCCTATGATTTCGTACTTTATCAATTCTGTATTTGCTTGCTGCTCTTTTCCAGGTGCTCATTTCAATCGGTGTGAAAATTTTTCTGTAGTTGCTTCAATTGTCAAACTTCACTACTGTATGTTACTATATTTCTTGACAAATAGTCTGGTCCCACAAAATTACGTTCAACATAGATATAGCACTTCTGCCTTGTATGTTTCTATCCTTTATTGTGGTATCTTGTACACCGTATTGTGTTATCTCTACTCCTAAGTACTTTTATTGATCGCAGAGTCTAATTCTTTTGCTGTCTTCTAATATGATATCTTGTGGTGACCCCAAGTCCCCATTTTTTATATTCTTCGACTAATTTTCTGGTCATATAACGTAGGTCCTCATGGTCGTGTGCTATTAGATTCTGGTCGCC
Organism: Eucriotettix oculatus; assembly: GCA_034510155.1. Classification (NCBI taxonomy): domain Eukaryota; kingdom Metazoa; phylum Arthropoda; class Insecta; order Orthoptera; family Tetrigidae; genus Eucriotettix; species Eucriotettix oculatus. The sequence goes on along the minus strand of CM067376.1, from coordinate 262,885,299 downwards.
TGTGAAACATAGCGCATAGAAAGCTTTCTGTAATAATTTGATATAATTATTTCTATATTAGTATGCTCTAGGAGTCTCACGGATAGATTCACATGGCTCTCTATTTATTCCAGTTTGTTCTCGAGTTATGAAAAGGAGGTATTGGTTTCTTTATTATTACAGTAGAACCCCTCTAATCCATCACCCACGGGACTAAGAGTATGGTTGGAACGCAAAAAAGGTCGGATTATACGAAAAACAAGTCATTAATTATTTACTGCACAATATGTACATAAAAAAAGTAAAAGTACGTAAAAACGGCTGCTTTGTTCTCTACAGTGATATAATAACTAATTATATTGTAATAAAATGCAATAAAAAGCAGATGTTTTTATTAAATAAAACGTCAAAAGATAGCGTAAAAATTAGGCCTACTTAGTGAAAAAGTCAGTGATAGATTTTTGTTTACAGGATGAAATTCTGGACTTGGCTGCAATGCTCCTCCATTTTTTGATCCACAAGATGTCCATCGGTGTTGATGCTGAGTTCTGGTCTATGCACTGAAGGCCGATTTCAAATGCATTCTTGGCGTCGGTGTGTGAAATCCGGGCAGGAGACTCGTCATCATCACCGTCGGAGTGTTTGTTCACGTTTTCTTCACCATCATGTTCCAAAACAGCGACAACAATTTCGTTATCGTTAAGCACTTCACTGGTTTCGCAGTTTTTATCGCATTGTTCAATCCAGTCCTAAAATTCACCAGCAGGGAATTTTGCATCTAGGGTTTGAAGACTGTTATCAATTTCCTGCACATCGTTTTGCTCATATTCGAACTGGTCAATTTCGGTCATAACTTCTGGCCAACGCTTACGCCAAGATTTTCTTAGTGTGTCAGGGTTCAGTTCTGCTCATGACTCAGCCATTGTATAGATAGCAACTTCAATGTTGAGGGATTCACGGCTTGAAAAATGTCACATCCGTCTTCGGATTTTTCTAAAATTTGAATTTATGTATTTTAGGCGATAACGCCTATTAAAACATTCTATCACTCCCTGATCCATTGGCTGGATAAGTGATGTGACATTTGGTGGAAGGAAGATAGCTTTTATGTCCTCTTTTACTAAATCCGCCTCAGAAGAGTGCGATGGTGCATTGTCCAATAGCAGTAGAGCTCGAACAGGAAGATTTCTCTTTTTCAACTCCTTCTCAACACATGGCACGAACTCGTCAAAAAACCAAGATTTGAAAAGATTGCAGTCCATCCAAGCAGATTTTTGATTGCGGATGATAAGCCCTCGGCTTCTTAGATTTGCCTATAAGGAACAGGAGAGGCTTGTGTGTACCATCAGCATTGCTACAAGGAGCAACAGTTACACTATCTTTTATGAGTTTCGTTCCCGCTACGGTTTCATTTGACGCAGCCAAAATCTTGTTTAGAAGCATTTTGTAGCTTAGGCCTGTCTCGTCTATGTTATAGACTTGGCCAGGTAACAGTTCATTTTCTTCTACAATTTCGTGAAACTTCCCAGAAAACTCCATAGCTGCCGGCACAAGCAGACAAGTTTTCACCAGAAATTGAAATAAACCGGATACCATGACGGGTTTTCCAGCGATCATTCCAGCCTTCATTTGCTGTAAACTGACTTCTGATGTCTAGTTTTTTGTGCAAAATTCTTGCCTTTTCTTTTATGATTGAACCACATCCACAATGCACTATCAAGCAGTTCAAATTTAGGCTTTTTCAATGTTTTTAGATTCTTAAGAGGATTTTCTCATTGTATCGTCATTGTATTTGATTCAATAGCTTTCCGATTTCTTCTCCAATCTTTAATTGTTGAAACGCCTAAATTCAGTTCCTTGGCAATTTTTTGGAGTGATACATCTTTGTCCAATCTTTGTAGCACTGCTAGTTTTTCACTTAACAAAAGAGTAACGTGTTTACATTTCGCTTCTGACATGTTGAAAACATACATACACACACAACTGGAAACAAATACTGTACAGTACTGTACCAACGAACACGAAGAAGACATACGTTCACTGCCACTGAATAGTAACAAATGAATGATAGCGCTGCGACAATGCAGTATAACGTCACATCACAACGGAAGCAGAGGGTCACAAATATTGTTGAGTTTAACAACTGCAGTGCTTGCGGCGCCAGAAAGGAAGTGAATCTTGGGAAAAGTTTGAGACCTCGACGTGGTCGGATCACCCGGAGCGTCGGACCATCCGAGGGCGGACGAGAGGGGTTCTACTGTATTGTTTTACTTGCAGTAGCTATGATTGGTGAATGATCAGATGTAAGATCGTAATTTGATGTTACATCTGTGCCTTTGGTAGCAAAATGTATAGAAAGGCTGATATTTTATTAATGCCAGTTGGCCTGTTGATAAGGGTAGGTTCTTGTCTTGAGATTATGCGCGAGCTCTCTTCCTTTTCTTGTCACTAACCGGGATCCTCATAGTGTATGTGTATGTTTTCTGTCTCCACCTGCGATAAATGCTGGTCATATTGTATCAGAAAATTGTTATAATTTTAAGTTGTCGGTGTGGACAATAAACAGCTGATATGGCTGTTTATATTGAACTATTACTTTTATAGATGTTGCTTGAATATGATTATTTTCATATTCCATCAGTTCAGAGTGTTCTATGGTTTCTTTTACAAGGAATGCTAGCTGTCCCTCTATTATGCGCCGCACCTTCTGGATGATTTGTATAGTATAATTTATAGACGAAAGACAAGAATGTAAAAATGTTGAACGGAACAGGAACTTGAAACCCGGATATTTTTCCATTCTTGTCTTTCTTCTAAACTATCTATACGGTAATGCTTCAGCTATGGGTGAAAGCATTTCTATTTCCTTAGACTAGTATAATTTATATGTTTGTAAAGAGAGTTAAGCTCATTAGTAGTGTGTCGATATAACTAGTCATGTTTCTGCAGTCCATTCGCTTTCCATTCAGTTATTCTTATAAATATAGTTTTTTATTAGTTAAGCTTGTTCATTAACAGGGTAGGCATGTTGAGTGCCATGCTGTTTCGTTGAAGAAATTGAGTAAGCTTTTGACATTTTCAAAGATTTGTGTTAATAACACGAGTGAATTATTATTTTGAGTTGTGGCGCCTCCGTCTGCAAACTTCTCGTTGGTTTTTGGTGAAATAATTCTGAGTGCAATACGTTACTTTTAATTGTTATTCGTACTCATAGGAGCTTTTAAGTTTTTTTTAGTTGCTTCTGGCCTTGTAAGTCCCTTGATTAATTTGTTGTAGAATTTACACCCTCTGTAATCAGTTAAGTGGTTACCTACACACAGGGCACGAACAGCTGGTACATTTTTGCTTTTCTTGTTTTCGTTAGAGTTGTGAGATTCACAACAAAAAAAGGTTTATTACAATAGGTCCTTGAGTGACCACATTGTTGGAAAATCGTGCATTGAATGATATCGTTTTTCATTACTCTAAATGGTGCAAATTTTACTATCATGTTTTGTAAGCCTCTAATTTTATAGATATCTATGCTATTATCTGCAGACTCCAAGTCAACGAAAAATAGGCTTAGTGATACTTTTGTAACCCTATGCCTTACGTTTATTGCGTTTCGTACCCTTTCTCCTACGTTTAACAGTTCTTGTTTTATTTGTTCCACATTAGTTGAATGTTGTAGATGGTTTATAAACACACGATACGCTCTGTTCTCTTCTATTTGGTACAAGCCATGCCCGCGACTACCTTTGTACGGAACTAAGACAAATAGTTCTTTTTATTTCGCCTTAAAAACGAAACATCAGGTACAGAATTTTGATAAAGTTGAATTCATTGAATATATAAAAAGTACGGTATCAGTTATGTATCTATTTTATTTTCAACATCTTAGTTTCAGGGTAAACCTCATAACTCGCAGTTGGTTTTGAACAGGTCCCACTTCGCACGTTTCGGAACCCATTCGAGACAAACTTCCAATTATATTTATTGGGATAGATTATAATTATTTTATTTGAGCAATTATTGAATATTAAAATTTATCTGGCGCGAAAAATTAAACCAAATTAACTTATACAATATATTGACGATGCAAAGAAGCTGATTATTTCTCAGGAAGTTAGCTCCATGCAACGATAGGTTAATTACGGTGCGAAATGTTTATGATTTAACAAATATATATTATAGATCAAAAGTATAGACAACCCGCATTCACTTTAGGACATCTCAATGCGCGTGTGGACCACGAAAACTATCTCGTAAAATATTTTTCACTTTTCTATATGTTTACATATACATATAACCTACTATCGTAGGTCAGAAACCTTCACGGAAGTGTACTTAACAGCTTTCCAAAGTTTTATGGCGATCCGATGAATGGTGTCGTAATGCATAAAGGATAAACATACATAAATTTATATATATATATATATATATATATATATATTGTGATAAAAAAAGCGGATTTTGTGGTATTGTGGCGTTATGAGGCGCAGTTCGGCCAACAACAATGTCTAGTCGGCTGAAAGGAGGGGGTGCCCCGCGGGAGGTAATCTTTCCAAAATTTAGAGTGATAGTTTTTTTTTGTTTTGCTTTCTTTCGTGTTCCTCTCGGTTAAAATTTAAATCCTGTGTTTTGCAATTTTATACTGTGCAATTTCCACAAGTACGCAATCTTCTTGCTTACAAAAATTAATACATGCTTTTTTAATTAATATTTTGGGGTTATATTTTGTGATATTGTTTCATATATGTTTCTTAGAAGTAAAAAACGTGTGATGAATATGGAAAATTCGCAGAAACTAGAATTTCAGTGTGCACAGGTTGAGAATTTGGAATCCGAGGAAGTGATCGGTTTAAACGAAATGTTTGAAGAAAGTGATAAAGGGCAAGAATCAGTGACAGAAAATGTAGAAGTCAGCAATAGTGATATTACGAATGCCATAGAGGAAAAGAGTGATAAGCAAAGAAGAGACAGTACTAGCGTGGATATTGAGATGCTGATAAAATATTTGGGTAATAAAATGGATAATATGGGAGAAAAATTTGATAAGAAAATGGATGAGATGAAATTAGAAAATAATAATAAAATGGATGAGATGAAATTAGAAAATAATAAGTTGGGAGAAAAATTTGATAAGAGTACGGCTTCCATGAGAGAAAAAATTGATAAGAATATGGCAGAAATGAGAATAGAGTGTAAGGAAAATGTAGAGAAAATGGCTGAGAAGATGGAGAATAATTGGAAACAGTTTAGTGTACAATTTAAAGGGGAAGTAAATAAAAAATTGAGCTAATAAAGAAGGAAACGAATAAGATAAATGATAAACTAAATAAACTGGAAAAGGAACATGATAGAGATGTGGAAGAGATAAGGAAAACCACGAAAGATAGTATGGGGAAACAAAAAGGGGAACGATTGAATAGAATTGATTAGGAGAAAAATAAGTTAGAAAAGAAGATGGAGGCTGAGAAAGGGGTGATTGTGAAAAGGATAGATACAAAGGTAAAAGAGGTACAAAAGGGGATGGAAAATCATATTAAGGAAGTAGAGGGTTCAATAAATAACAATGGAAGAAAGAATTAGGGAAACAGAGGGTAACGCCGAAGAAAAGTTTAAATTTTTAAAAGAAAAGATAGAAGACGTCAAGGAAAACAGCGAAAGAATTAGTATGTGCAGTAGAGGGGTTAGTAACCAGATATGTAGTGTCGAAATTCCGTTACGATGCTTTAAAGAGCATAGTAACATTAATCCAAAAAGATTCATCATCGATTTGGAACAATATTTTAGGATAAAAGGGGTACCAAATCAACTAAAATTAATGGTTTTACTACAGGGAATGTTTGATGGGGGAACTGTACAGAGGATAGAGAGTAGTATGACGATTAGAGACTCATACGAAGAAGCGAAAAGTATCTTTTTAAGGAAGTATTGGAATGAGATGCGACAGGCGATAGTAATGAGAAGCATTTATGAAGATAGATATAGACCAGGAATAGGAATAAGAATGGCACAGTATTTCTCTGAGTATGTGACAAGGAATGGGTACTTAGATACACCGTTATCAGAATAAGTCTTGGTAAGGGTAATGGGCAATCACTTTGGGCCGGAGATTACAAAGATTTTCTTAGGACTAGGGATTGAAACAATACAGAAAGCAATGGAGTTTTTAGAGGGGTGTGATGAAGTGAATGGAGAAATGCGTAGAAATATGGGAATAAGATGCAATGAAGGAGATATTATGGTGAATATGGGAGGGAGAATGATGGATAGGACACCCATGTTTGAAGATAGGAGGGAAGGAGGAGTAGATACAATTGGAAATAACTGGAGAAGGTCAGAACAAGGCAGGGGAAGGGGACGTGATGATGGATATGATCAAGGAAGGTTAAGGGAAAATAATGGGAGAATGATAAACAATAGGTATGAAGGGAATGGAAATAAAAAAGGTGTAATCCCGAAACTAGAGATAGCAGGGACTTCTAAGAGTTTAAACTAATAAAGGTTGCATGTAATGCTCCGGTACATGTAACAGGGCATGGAAGGAATATAATTGGGGCGTTGATTATTGATGACATTTTGGCATGCGAGAATGATCTGTTTGAGGAGGAAAAAGAAGAAAGAAGAATCAGGGATATGGGAAATTCACAAGCAAAGATTATGCTGAGGGTGGGGGAGGTAGATATTGAAACGTGGGTGGATACAGGAACCATGTACTCAGTAATGAAACATAGCACTTATGAACTGTGGGGAGCAGAGATGTTGCTCCACACGCAGCAGCATCGCTGATCAAGACATGGCAACGCCGCACTCCCCACCCCGACTACAGGCCGAGTGTAGAGCAACCCTGCCGCCTCTCTCTCTCTCTCTCTCACTTGCTTGTCTCTCTTGAGACGGACCGGATGGACGTCCCTCTCGCGCAATAAAGCAAAGTAAAGCCACGTGGTCGCCGTTCGTCATTTGATTACCCTCACTCCCAAATTGGTGACCCCGACGTGATCCGATGGAAGACCAGCAACAGCCAGGCGTATACAGAGTAGCGCTGAAGCTACCTGCATTTTGGCCCGGCAACGTAGAATTATGGTTCGCGCAAGTAGAGCAGCAGTTCGCCATCGCCGGCATCACGCAGGACACCACGCGCTTCTCCCACCTGGCCGCAGACTTGGACGGGCGTTGGGCCGAAAAGGTCCAGGACATCCTGATAGACCCACCGGCGTCGGATAGGTATAAGTGTTTGAAGACAGAGTTAATAGCGCGTCTGTCCCCTACACAGGAGCAGCGGACGCAGCAGCTGCTGACCGACGCCGCGTTGGGAGACCGGTCCCCGTCGCAATTCCTGCGCCACCTCAGGGTTTTGGCGGGAGGATCGGTCTCAGAGGAGGTGCTGCGAGCATTGTGGCTGCAACGTTTGCCGATTTCGATGCAAATGGTAGTCAGATGCCAACCCCGCGTACCACTGACCGAAGTGGCTAAAATCGCAGACGGCGTCATCGGCTTAGCACCGCTGGATCCGCCGCCCGCGTCCGCCGCCATCGCAGAAACCCACGACCACACCGACCCACGTGCTCGTAGCCGCGTCACCGACCTCGAGCTACGCGTCGAGGCCCTCACCGCGGAACTCGCCGCACTCCGGGGGAGATCGCCGCCTCACAGACCAGCCCGACCACGCTCGCAGCAGCGAGGACGAGCCAGCCGCCCGACGCACGACTCCACCGACGCTGGGAGGTGTTGGTACCACCGCCGATTTGGTAGCCGTGCCCAGCGCTGCGAGCCCCCGTGCAGTTACGCCCAGGGAAACTAGCAGGGCGGCCAGCGATTGCAGCCGTTGGCCGCCTACCTGGACGACGCGTGGTCATCAGGGACCGAGTAAGCGGCCACAAGTACCTGATCGACACCGGCTGCGACATCTGCTGTTTCCCCCGAGTTCTCCTCAAGAGTCACCGAGAGCCCACGAAGTACAAGCTGCAGGCGGTGAACGCGACCAGCATCGCCACCTACGGGTACGTGCCCCTGCGGGCTTGCCCCGCAAGTTCCCGTGGCGTTTCGTCGTAGCGGACGTGGCGTCACCCATTATCGGCGCAGACCTTCTGGCGCACTACAAGCTGCTGCCAGACTGCAGCAACGGGCGCCTCATAGACGGGATCTCCGGTCACGTCGCCGTCGCGACACCCAGCAACCAGTCGCAGCCCAGCGTCAAGGTGTTGACGACGGTTTCGCCGTACCAGGAGATCCTCGATCGCTTCCCGGAGCTCACGCGCCCAGCCGGCGCACCCCGCCAACGCGCCAAGACCACGCGCCACGCCGTGACGGCTACCGGATCTTTTCAGACGCCCACCACCCGATTCCGCCACATTCACGTCGACATCGTCGGGCCACTACCACCAGCAGGGCCTTTCCGCTACCTGCTCACGATCGTCGACCGCGCCTCGCGCTGGCCAGAGGCAGTTCCGCTGGAACAGATCACCGCCGAGAGCGTAGCCAACGCCATCCTCCACGGCTGGTTCGCCCGATTCGGGTGCCCAGAGGTCATCACAACCGACCAAGGCCGTCAATTCGAATCGCGGCTGTTCGAGGTTCTGGGAGCTTTCGCCGGGTGGCAGAGATCTCGGACGACGCCGTACCACCCACAGGCGAACGGCATGGTGGAAAGATTTCACCGGCAGCTGAAGGCGTCGTTAATGTGCCACACCGGACCATCGTGGCTAGAGGCGCTCCCGATAGCCTTCAAGGAGGACCTACAGGCATCGGCAGCCGAGCTGGTGTTTGGCGAAATACTCCGGATGCCCGGCGAATTTTTCGCCCCGGTTCAAGCCCAGTCTGCCGGAGTCGACCCAACTTCGCTCGTCGACCGCGTCCGCGCAGCAACGCAGCACATTTGGCCACAACCCTTGGCCCGGCACTCGCGCCCCGGTACCTTCGTTTTCAGGGAGCTGGCATCCTGCACCCACGTCTTCTTGCGCGACGACACCGCGCGACCGCCGCTCCGCCCACCCTATACCGGGCCCCACCTGGTCGTCAGCAGGGATGACAAGACTTGCGTCCTGCGGGTGTGAGGGAACGACGTCCGAGTTTCACTGGACAGGGTGAAACCGGCTTTCACCTCAGCCGAGGAAGCGACTGGCGCACCGCCCCGTCCTCCCCCCGTCGCGACGCAGGAGCTCCAGCGCCGCCAGCCAGGAGCGGACGCCAACCCAGCAGGGCTCCGGTGCCTACGGCAACTCGCGTGGGCAGCCGCACACGCGCGCCAGCCAGGTACTACCCGTCGCCCCAGCGCCGCCGCACCGCTCCAGCATGCCCGCCACAGCCCGGACCCTCTGCGAGTGCGTCGTCAGTGCAGAACTTTGGGCCGCACAGACATACGTAGAGACTGATAGTGCTAGTTTCGCTTATATGTATATATTGTATTTCTTTCTATGTTTTAAAACCGACTCCGTCTCTCGGGAGGGGGCTGATGTGGGGAGCAGAGATGTTGCTCCACACGCAGCAGCATCGCTGATCAAGACATGGCAACGCCGCACTCCCCACTCCGACTACAGGCCGAGTGTAGAGCAACCCTGCCGCCTCTCTCTCTCTCTCTCTCTCACTTGCTTGTCTCTCTTGAGACGGACCGGATGGACGTCCCTCTCGCGCAATAAAGCAAAGTAAAGCCACGTGGTCGCCGCTCGTCATTTGATCACCCTCACTCCCAAAGAACTATTAAAAGAAAATGGGTGCATTAATGAGTCATTACCGGTAAGTAATTTGAAATTGTATGGGGCTCTGGGAAGAAGAGGCGAAAAGGTAGTATATGCAGTTGAAAAGTTTAGACAATATATCCTAGGACAGACAGTGTATCTGTATTCAGACCACCAGGCTTTAACCTATATGCGTGAATGTAAACATAGTAATGCACGAATTAGGAGATGGGCATTAGCTTTAGAGGGTTACAACCTGATCATTAAACATGTAAAGGGGACTGAAAATGCACCAGCGGATTATTTAAGTAGGAATAAAGATCTGTTTGAGGAAAGTGAGGAAAAAGACAATGTAGGGATAATTGCAAATTTAGGAACTAGAGAATGGGAAATTAAGAGGAAATTAATAGAAGCAACTAAGGAAGATGAAAGGATATCAGAAATAATAAGAAAGAACAAAAATTTATATGGGGAAGATTTAAATGCCGTTGTGGGAGAGGACTGTAGATACAAAATAGAACAAGGGTTAGTTTTTAGGTACAACAAAAAATCAAGAAAAGGGTGGATAATGGAATTTCCAAAGGCTTGTATAACAATATTATTAGAGTTCTTCCATGATCGGCAGGGACATCCGGGGTTTACAAAAGCGATTAAAATGTTAAGAAATACTGTACACTGGAGAGGGATGAGTGGAAACACGAAGGATTACATTTATGCCAAATGAGCAAGCATAGGAACATCACATTTGAAGGAAGGATTATAACAGTGGTACCTGAAAGTACCTGAATTGGTTTATTTGGATATATTGGGGTATCTAACAAAAGGTTACAATGGGCTCTGCTTTATTCTGGTTATCCTGGACGCATTTTCAAAGTTCGTCAGGCTATTTGGTTTAAAGGTAGCAAATACGGTCACGTGTTTAAAGGCAGTAAAAACATACTGCCAGGAGGAAAATAAACCAAGTAGAATAATTTCAGACCATGGGAAACAGTTTGATAACCATAGGTGGAAACAGGAACTAAAGGGAATCAGTATAAAAGTAGGGTTCACCTCAATTAGGCATCCACAGAGTAATCCATCCGAGAGATGTATGAGAACAATTGCGGTAATGTTAAGAATTTTATGTATAAATAAGTATCAGAATTGGGGAAGATATTTGAAATTAGTTGAAAATTACATTAATCAGGGATATAGCACAGCGACAGGACAGATACCCGAAGAAATTCAAAAAGGGGAACAGATACGGGTACCTATTGAACAGTTAATAGACTATCCTATTGGTGATATAGATTTGGACTATGATATAATGAAGACGAAGGTAAAAGAAAATTTGGAAAAAGTAGGAGAAGGAAGGAGAGAGAATCAAAAGTGTAGAACAACGGATTTTGAGGTGGGGGACCTGGTACTAGTAAAGTGTTTGAGAGTACCATGTTCAGCTAAAAAAATCACGGCAAAATTGTTGCAAATATATCAGGGTCTGTATGTAATTATTGAGAAAGGGGAAAGTAATTACTATGACATTCAAGATGAAAAAGGAGGACCTATTAGGACGTTTAATTTGTATAATTTAGTGCCCTATTTCAAACGAAGGGAATAGTGCAGTATGGATGAGATCCAATCTCCTAGGAGAATTATCGGTCTGTGATAATTTCATGATTTGCAACCATGGGAACTCCGAGCTAATAGGACACTTATTTATACTTTCAGTGTTCTATTTCTTCATAACTATCTCCGTTTTCAGTTGAATAAATAAGAACCTTTGTGAGGTCATGGACATTATGTGTTGTTTTACATGGTATTGTTTGTTATTGTGATTAATTGTACTGCTGGGTAATTAAATATGGTATGGGGGCTATCAAGCTATTTTAGTTTTAGTGTTGGATAAGTAGCAGTATTATTTAGGAATAAAAATTTAGCTTCTGAAAATTTTACATTTGGGGTTTGATAAATGTCACAGGAAGGAAAACATGGAGCCACATTGAAGATTGTTTTGTTTGAGGGATGATGTTAGAGGGCAGTTCAGCCATATAAGGTTGTTGTAAACATATATGATGGCCTGTGAATATTGAACTGAGATGCCAAGTTTCTCAATCCTGGCAAGCTGAAAGTTTCGTTCCTGTGAGCGGGTAAATTTAAATCATTTACAATTCATAACATTATTTTATTTTATCAATGGGGGCCACCAGGCAAACATGTGTAAGTTTATGTAAGCCACGTGTTAACTTGAAATTCTATTCAATTTTAGCTGTTTGCAGTATAGCTAATAAATATTTTAAGTCTAAATCAATAGGAAAGATTATTTTAAAATTAAGTTGAAAAAGGTGCTCAATCAATTTGATTAATTTGAAATTTCTCCGAGCACAAAAATGATTGTAAAGAATGAGCAAGGGGTCTTAAAGATAACACATGGAAATAAATTTCTCAAAAGTTTTGTAAAATTTTATTAAAATTGATCGGGGGCAATGTGATAAAAAACGCGGATTTTGTGGTATTGTGGCGTTATGAGGCGCAGTTCGGCCAACAACAATGTCTAGTCGGCTGAAAGAAGGGGGTGCCCCGCGGGAGACTCCCGCCGAGCGTGTGTAAAAAAAACGATTGTGAACCCCCGCGGAAGACTCCCGCCGAACGTATGTAAAAAATGAGGGCGGGGAACCCCGAAATTTTGTGAAATAAACTGGCGGGGAACCCCGGAATTTTGTAAGGGACCTGAGGCGGGGAGCCTCGGAGTTTTATGAAATAGACCTATGGTGGGGAATTCCCGTCGGAGTATTTAAAAAGGGGAGCCGATGGGTGGCTCGGGATCATGTCAGATGAGTTGAGGAGAGGAAAGACGTGTCCCGAGCAGATGAGCAGAAGTCAGACGAGTTGAGGAGAGGACGGACGTGATCAGATGCTGTGAGAGGTGGGCAGAGACGTTAGATGTTTCGAGGAAACAGATGAGTTGCGGATCTGGTTCCTACTACCTGCATCGATAAAAATCCTGCAAGACGCCAGAGAGACGCGGAAACAATCGAGAGGTGGATGTTTGTAGGCCCAGTAATTGGGGGTGAGTTATTAAAAAAGCTGTGAAACTTGCTCATTGCTCTGGTTAAATAATATTTAATGATTGTTTTTTCTATTTACATTAACTGCATACTCCATCTCTCGAGAGACCCAAAATCCCCTGAGATTAAGCCCATGTAATCACTTTAAATTAATAAATGAAAAATTTTAAAATTGATTGTAATTTGTTCTATTGATTAATTAATGTTTTATAACCTAAAAAGTATATTACAATATATTGTGATAAAAAAGGCGTATTTTGTGATGTTGTGGCGTTATGAGGCGCAGTTCGGCCAACAACACTGGCTAGTCGGCTGAATGTTGGTGATTCCCCGCAGGAGTGCCCCCCCCGCGCGTGTATAAAAAATGACGATGGTGAACCCCCGCGGGAAAACCCCGCCGAACGAGTTTAAAAAATGAGGGCGGGGAACCCCGAAATTTTGTGAAATAGCGGAATTCCCGTCGGAAGATTTAAAAGGGAAGTCGATGGGTGGCTCGCCCCCAGAAGGCAGGCGAGTGGAGCAGAGGACGGACGTGGACCGAGCAGTAGTGAAACGAGTGGAGGAGAGGACAGACTTGGTCCGAGCAGATATACAGAAGTGAGACGAGTGGAGGAAATGACAGACTTGGTCCGAGCAGCCAGAAGCCAGATGAGAGGACGGACGTGGTCCGAGCTGTGAGAAGTCAAACGAATTGAGGAGAGGACGGACGAGAGCAGACGTGTCCAGACGTGATCAAATCGTGCAAGACGCCAGAGAGACGCACAAACATTCGAGGGGTGGATGTTTGTTGGCCCAGTAATTGTGGATAAGCTATAAAAAAATTGTGAAACTTGCTCATTGCTCTGGATAAATAATATTTAATGATTTTTCTTTCTATTTTCAGTTACTGCATACTCAATCTCTTGAGAGACCCAAAATCCCCTGAGATTAAGCCCGTGTCTTCACTTTAAATTAATAAATGAAAAATTTAAAATTAATCATAATTTGTTCTGTTAATTAATAAATGTTTTTATACCCAAAAAAGTATATTACATTATATATATATATATATATATATATATATATATATATTTGTGTGTGTGTGTGATGAAACATTTTGTTTTCTTTCAATTCATTATTAATTTACATGTGTCTAGTGCTACACTCTGATTTTAATCGTTTTATTTGCGAGGTGTTGTTCCTCTTCGGCTGTTTCAATCATTTTGCGTTGTCTATGACTCCATTTAGGAATATTGGCGTTGATCTGTGATTTTTTTCTGTTTTTCTTCTAGACCCGTGCCTGTTTTATGTGAATACTTTTCTGTATTATTTTCTAATACAGCATATCTATTACTTGATGCAAAATTATAGTGAATGGTGTGTTTCATCCTTTTAGTATGTCTTATTACTTGCCATTAATTCTTTTTAGTGCTTAACTTATGATCTTCTTCACTTGTGAATGCTATTCTATAGAAGAATTTCTTCCTTTTTCCTTCACATGATGAATTATTTGTCGACTGTATGGTTTGTTGTTCTATTGCTATAGCGACGCAATAGGATACACACTGACCCGGAGTACTACGGTCCTGAAATTAGGAGACTCAAAGTAATAGTACAAAAAGCATACAATAAAAGAAAAGTATATGACTATCACAGGAACAGATTTGTTCCCCTTAACAATAAGTTAATTGAAGTCAAGAAAATAACCCAAGAAAGTTATTTAATAAATCTGCTTGAGGGGGAGGTAACGGATGGCGAAAATTCTATAAGTCTATTCGAAGGTTCAAGAGTATTAAGAGTATTGCGCCACCAATAAATTAATTACCACTTGGAAAACTACAGATCTGCATCTATCTTCAAAATCTATGCTAGCAACGGAGGGGGAAAAAAGTAGAAAACTTGTCTCATAAGTCAGCTGGCCGGGATGGGATTCTCGTTAGGAGAGGACCAATTAGTCAACCTAGAAACGAGCGAAAGCCGAAATCATGGACAGGTTAAGGACGAAATTTATACGCTGAAATATGAAATGTAAATGTTTATGGCAGAGATTAATAAAATTATGGCACAAATGAAGGTAGTTAATGCTGTAAATGGCGCAGACTGGATTTAAGTGTGGGAGAAATGAAAACGGAATTTACAGCCTTACGTGGATTATTAAAAGTGGTGGAATTTAAATGAAGTGGAAGCAAAGAATGTGGTTCTAGAAGATAAACTAAATATGCACGAGGGAAAGTGGTGAGAAAAGAGATGAAATTGTAGGAATTGCAAGGAAGGTCATATTTTTATTTTATTTGTCAATCAGATCTTGAAATATTATCGGCAACTTCTAACAAAATGATACTGAAGCCTACGGAATAAGTAATAGGGATATATCGCAAGTATGTAATTCGATACAGCACAATAGCCTCTCAACTGATAACATCTATCGTGGGATTTCTGATGAAGTCCAAGGGTAGGAATAGGTCAGCCAATCTTTTACGTGACTTGGTCACAGAATTGCAAGATTTTAGTAGATCAGAGGGAGAAAAACTCTAAAAGCTGTCTATTCGGATTACCATTACTTTTACAAGATTTATAAGTTTGTTTATAAAATTAAAAGTTATATATTATAGAAATAAGTGTCAACAAAATTAATTTTAACAGCAGCCAACCAGATGTCCCGTATACTTAAAAAATAAAGTCACTAAAACATATTTATTAGCCTTCTTAAGGTTTTTAAAAACGTACTTCATACCAGATTTTATTATATAAAAATACTAGATAACTAACTATTATCAACAATCCTAAAAATCGAGCTTCATTGCTGCCGAAAGGTTTTTTATTTGCAGGAGGAGAAAAACTATTTATATAATAAGAAATGGTAAATTTGTGTGTTGGTGATATTTACCGAAATTCCAATCCTCTGGCCTAGTACGGGAGCGTATAAAATAGAAACTCAAACTTATTTCTAATGAGTTCTGTTTTCGTTTCTTCATAATATGGAATTCTGATTCAAAACAATTAATGTAAAGGTTTTAACTAAGATTAAAAATACTTCAAATTAATATTTTCAATTAAATTCAATTAAAACAACTTTAACAAATTGTAATTAAATAAAAGTTTGAATTGGACACAGGTGAAATGTGGATGTGTACCACTCTGGTACTATGATTTGCAAAATCTGTACGTGAAGTAATTGAAATATACAGTTGAAACTGACTTTGACCGAAAGCTTCTGAAATAATTCAGAATTGACCACTCAAAGTGGTTTTCTTTTATTTAATTAATATTTTCTGTAACTAGGAGATGAGTTGATCATCAATGAATGATGAGAAAATCGTTCGTTACTTATCACCCTGGGAATATCTTGAACAGACTATTTTGTGACGCTTGACCTCTCATTTATTAAATTTAATTTATCACGGTATTTTATTATGATTTAATTGTAGAGAACTATCGGGAGGAATGATCTTCAAGCCAGAAGGAAGTGCGTCTATGACAAATATTGTCCCGATATTTTATTATTTCAAATATGAAATCCTTTCAAGCGATAAAGTCATAAGTGCATTAGTACCACAAAGATGAATTTTGTCGATTTAAAAACATCTGGAGAGACATTTTGTAAACAGGCAACGAAGTAAATCTGGTGCAATAGTCTAGAAGTTGGCAGGGAACCCCTAAAATATCGGTTGGATACGATGGAACGTGGTCGAAGTATTGGTTATAACCTCGCCTCCCCAGAGTATTTTATAATTTTTCAATAAGGACGGGTTGAAATGGAATAAATCAAGCATTAACGAAATTCTTTTTTATTTGAAAGGCCCATATATACCGTTTCAAATAAAGAAAGGATTTATTTAATTCCTATTACACAGCTTGTTTTTATTTAATTTTTAACTCAATCGAATAATTAATTATGAAAATTAAAATTAATTTGAAAAGGTAAGGATTATAAATTTCAATTAAATAGTTATAACACAGCTATTTGAGTTTGGGAAGTAATCAATGATAGTACATTAAAGAGAGAATCAAATTCTGAACAACTTTTCTTCTAAGATAAATTAGTGTGCGCGTGATCATTTTGTAGCAATCGGCAGTTATAACTTGCAAATGTAATGAAGAGGCTGTTTCAATATTTTATTTATTTCTAAATAATAGGATATTTTAATTAATGGGGTTAATTTCACGTCACTAGAAAAGTTGATATATGAAATTGATAAATCACAGACTTTATAATTTTTTTAAAAAAACATTATTTATATATTTATAAGTTAACCGCTATTCATATCTTCCTACTTTTCCGTGTAAACTACTGCAAATACATACAGTATGTTTCATATCAATGTAAAAAGCTTATAAAATGATAGATGATATTTTAGGAAATGAGATCATTGTGAAATGGACGTAGTTATAGAGACATAATACTTAATTATAATGTTCATTTAAGCTTTCTTTACGACGTTTCTGCCATTCTGAACATTCGTTCAAAACGTTAATCAGGATTTTCTATAAAAATAGAGAATATCTTAATATTCTCAAAAAACACAATGAATTGATTTAATAGATATTAAATCGTTATTTTCAAATAAAAAATTCGTGTCGGAAGCTTAAACAATATCTTGTGGTGACAGGGTGATTATTTTCTAAAGAAGAAATTGCAGTTTTATATATATAAAAATTAACAATTTTATTAAATTAAATGCTAATTATTTTGATTTATAAATAAAGGAAAACATAAATTACATCACTTAAACTTTAGGGCCGGCTGCTTACGAAACTCACCGGAGAGCAAGAGTATCAAAAGGTGGGTATTGACAAAAACTTGGCATCGGAAATTTAATGTTACTAAAACAAACCAGGGGCGAGAAACATAAATCGTGTACATCAACGACTTGTAGACCAGGGTCTGATGAAGATATGACATCTTTTCCTCGGTCTGGTTGTCTCGGTGCTTCTCTGCGTCAATGATCGTACAATCACCTATTGAAGCTGTAATGACATTTCTGATGAAATTGTTGTTCTACTCTTGCGTCCACTACTCATTCTAATCTGCTCTAAAATCTGCTTTGAATCCTCTTATATAAATTTATGCCCCGCCTTTTTCTGCCTGGCGGGGTTTGTGAACTTTTTCCCAAGGATGAGGAACGATATCCGTCCCTTATTCTTCCGGGGATGGCCTGGTCTTTATTGTCGCAACGGGATGTTTGCGGGGCGCTAACTCAGGCCTTTGTACCAAGGACTAACCTGCCATTACTGAAGTGGAACAGATTTGTTCCCCTTTCCTGGCTATCGATATAGTCAATTAGACATTAATTTAATTTTAAGATATATATATATATATATATATATATATATATATATAAATACAAAAGTAATAAAATAAGGGGAAATTGTTCTTTTAATATATAAATATATGTGTGGGGTGCAAAAGCCCACCACAATCTTTAGGTAATTTTAGTGTTTATAATAAGTTTTCTGTCAAAATTCTTAAATAACGTACTGTAATGTTTTATCATGAATCAAAAAAGGTGTCATTTTAATCAATTTTAAATTCCTTTCGGTCCAAGTACATAGAAAATATTTAATTTTCATAATTTAGATCCAAGAAAAAACAATTTATATCCCCTCCCACAATTGATAAAAAAAATTGTAATTTTTTTACATTTATTTGAGAAATATGTTGATATAACTTAGCATCCCAATCGAAATACAGATTTCTAAACATAGTCACTTTTCGTAATGTTCCGTATAAATATATATATATATACATTACATATTTGAAAATACTTAGTTATTTTGTCAATAATTTCTCTTTTGTTGCTTTAAGATAGATTTTACCGGACTCAGAAAGCGCTGTTGAGGATTTCCTCAAACGTACCCTTGCAGGAAATACTCAAGAATATCCTTGACGATTTCGATAAGTACCACAACTTTGGCTTGTAAACAGTGTCAGCAGGATACTCTTGACTTCATTGACTCCTTCATTTTCTTAATTTATCTTCGGAAAACACTTCTCAAATTATTGATTTTCTTAATAACGTCATCTTTTGAGGCGTTCGGGTATTGGTCTTTCATTTTATCTAAAAGCTTTGCGTAGCCAGCTTCTCTTTTCGCTCAGTAATGGTAATCTTTTGAGCCTACTCGCACAGGCATGGCTCGTCTTCATAAAGTTTAACAAACCCGGCTAAATATTCTTAGGCCACATTTTCGTACTTAACAGGAGCCTTGAGAATTTAGTACTTGAGTTCACGGAACATACTCTGCCTAAACAATGCTCAGTTCTGGCTTTGAGGACAAGTTGGTATTGTTATTCTATTTCGGTTCCAAATACTGTACAGTCTGCAACCGACCTCAAGGCTTCTGTACACACCTACGGGAAAACCTCAAGGAATTCTTTAAGGATTTTCTCCACGCGTATGGGGGCTTTTATTGGACCTACGATCGAGTTGATCCTAGAGGGGTTGGGATAACAATCATGCTCCGAGCGCTGCTATTCCCACTCTATCCATATTAAGAGACTCTTTGCCGACAACAGCCGGAGAGCAGGGTGAGCAAACCTAGCTGATGTAGCGTATGCGCACAGACTCGTGTTTGGCTTGTTCGCTAGTCTGTTGGCAGGCTTATCCTAGAGCAGGCTTTCCCAAACGGTTTTTTCAATGGAACATTTGTTAAAATCGGACATTCTAACAGAACAATTGGCTTTTTTCTGGATGGGTGATTCCTAGTCGTAAAAAGTAAAACATGAATTAAATTACTAATTATTTTTAAATATATACCTATAATATAATATAAATAAATAAAGTACTTAGTGACTTTGGTGATTTTAAGGTCCTTGAATTGCATATCTTATTGATATCAGGCACAATATTTGTAAATTGTGTGACGTCGGGCGTGTTTCAGCACTTTGACTTCATTGCAGCATATTAAGAAAACCCAGCTTCGCATAAATAGGTTGTACGAAACGGAAGTAAAGCAATAATAGCATCTTTCGAAATATTGGGGTACTCTTATGAACTAGCCCAGTAATAAGACTGATAATTGTATTTTTCTTTCACTGATTAAAACAATTATATTTTCACAGGCACTTGCACCTAAACCTACAGGTTGAACTGTCATAGAAAAAAGATTCTGAAAACAGAAATAGTCCTTACTAGTTTTCGGAA
This sequence comes from Eucriotettix oculatus, assembly GCA_034510155.1. Taxonomy (NCBI): domain Eukaryota; kingdom Metazoa; phylum Arthropoda; class Insecta; order Orthoptera; family Tetrigidae; genus Eucriotettix; species Eucriotettix oculatus. The sequence continues at coordinate 262,865,496 of CM067376.1, read as the reverse complement.
AATATTGCAAAATAGTTGATTTCAAGTTATAGATGTTCGAATAACATTTTCGAAACTTCATCTACTTCAAAATTTAATTCATTCAAACATTCATAAATGGCGGGAAATCAAATAAGATTGTTAATTCAACTCAAGAAATCTAATATTGTATTCTTTTTATCAAAAGATCCATTTTTCTTCTCTTGTATTAAAATTTATTATAGTTTCTCCTGGTAAGGATATGTTCATTGCACTCTGTAAAAATATCTGCCATATATACGAGTTAACCAACCATGAAGGATTTTGTAAAACTTCAAAAAATATATTGTCCTGTATTATTTGTGCCTTCAAAAAGACTAACAGTTCATTTCGAAGTTCAAAAAGTCATATTAGTCCCCTTCCTTTGGATAGCCATCTCGCTTCACTATGTAATAAAAGTGTTTTGTGTTTACTAGCCATATTATCGCACAACATTTTAAATAATTTGGATTGAAGTGGCGAGTAAAATTTTCCTACGAACCTCCAGCTGACAACCACAGCACTATATGATCCTGACAGACTGCAATTATGCACTATTGAATTAAATTCCACAAACGAAGGTGTATAAGATTTTATTTTGGTCAAAGCTGCTCATTTTCAAGTTAAATAAAATATGAACTGTATAATTGTCGTACAGGATTCTGGTTGACTGAACACGTCCACACTTGTTCATTGTAACTAATTTTAATAGAGTTTCTTTGTTTCGCGACGATGCAAACTGAATCTTCGCCATACGAACTGATTAAGTGGTATTATATCATGATATTATAACTCATGGTGTAGAGAGAATCACTCGAAATGTTTGTGGAACACCTATTCAGGCCCCGTGGAACACAGTCCTAGAGCAATCACCACTGCCAACATAACTAATTGCATCAAGAATGCAGATATTTACTTTCTAGATAGAGGAATGTTTAATGGTGGTGCAAATTTGCCATCTTACATAAGGGATAGTAGTGTAGTAATTACAACATAGTTTATTTTATATTAACGGGGAAATTTTAAATAATTTTGGCTGTTTGAGTTTGAGTAAGGGACGCAGGTGTTGGGTTTTGGGCCTTTGCCCACGCGTGGTCAGGCATAAATAAAAGACTGAACCAGATGTGACACTCCAAAAAATTCGGAAGGTTGCTGTTTGAAGAGAGACAGCCTAAAATCGGGGCGTTGTTGTTCTGAAAAAGTTTTTAGTGAGACTGTTCGTAATCGGAAAGAGAGTTTCAGAAACGGAGGATTTCTGACCATGGCCTCGTTTTGAGGTTGGAGCAGCTGATTCTCTGGAGGAATCGGCTAGCAGTCTGGACCCGTTGCCGCTAACTACCTGAAGTTTGAGCTTTTGAAGTCCAGGCTGCATACGCCACTGAAAACGGTAGTTATTCCACGACATTCACAATATAGTACGGGTCAGAGAAGAGACTTTGAATATTATAATGACCCGACATCCCCTGTTTGAGCTAAATTTAAGCAATTGTAAAATGCTGAATTAATTTAAGATAAATTAATAAATGTAATTATTTCGTTGTATTAATTATACCTATGTATCCAAAGTCTTATCACTGGATTCAGACAACGAGTGAGAATATAACTGAGGTGTATCTTGTTGCTTACACCGACAACATATTTACAATAATAAGGAAATTATAAAAGAAAGAATAGTTAACTTTGATATGATTTAATCGTGATGATAAGATCGAAACTGTGGTAATACAATATAAAATTTTTTAAAAAAGAATAATATATCTCAAATTAAAAGTTTAAGTAAAAATAAATTTATGAACAAAACGTATTATCAATTTGGCTATGTCGGTAGAGCAAAAAGAATCTATGCAGCACCTAAACGGCTGCTCTCGGGACTGCTGGAGACCTCCAAGTTAATGAAATAAAATATAAAACGCGCATTAAACGAGAATGGTTTTCATGAAAACAACGGGTAAAAAAGCCGTTACCAGATGTTAATGCCTGGTGTCGTCGTTCTTCGCTTTTTATTCTTACGCCAGCTGTTCCTTTGCTGGATCACGTCTTCTTCATATTAAGATCCTCTGGCGCCTCTCCTTCAGATTAAATCCGCATCAAATGTTATCTTTTCATTTTCTGTACTCCCATCACTTGAATCTCTCTTCTCCATATGTGGAAAAAAGTAAATTTTATACATGTTGCTTCATCTGCCACTGCTTTCTCTCTCCGCTCCTCTCTCAGCATCTCGCTCCACCAACTGTCCAAAAACAATACACTCCAGGCAGTAAATAATGTCGTAAACGGCGAGGTTTCACCCCGACTTGACCTTGACCAACCACCCTCGCTTTTCGTCTTGCTGTACGCGACTTGGTAGAAAATTAAACTAAATTATTTTTGCTTTACCGATTCAATGTAGGGGACATGAGTCAGCACATAACATACGTTCAAAATGATTTGAAACAAGCTGTTCGGAATACATCGTTGCAGGGCCGTCATTTTTAAAATGTCAAACTTATTAAAACTAGTATGGCTAATACACCCATATTAATAGTGGGCATAGATTGAGTTTACTCTACCGATGCAGAAAAGTAGACCTAAACCAAAGAAAACCTGAATCTTCTAAAATAGCTACAGATAGCCATTATTAGTGCCAAAAAATTTAAATTTAAATAAAAAATTAAAGAATGATAAATGGTGTTCCATTAAAAACTTGTATTTTGAGAGTGAATTTTAAAATAAATTTTTTTAATTTGCTTAAAGGAGACGAAAACTATCTAATAAATGTATTGGAAGTAATAAAACTGAAATAAATTAAAAGAAATAACAGATTATTCTTAAGAGTGACACTTGAAGAGGTAAGAATTAGCCAAGAACGTGTACCACTACTTCAGTAAGTAGGCAAAATTACTGAGAAAGATTAACATTATTTTGAGTTTCAAATTCAATTTTAAAACTAATTGGAAATGGCAGCATATAATCCAAAAAATTGTTTGATGTCATAGTGAAAGAGATTGTGGTAAACCTGCCAGCCCCAGTAGAATTACGTGGATCTGCTAGAACTGATGAGCAGAAAAAAAGAAAAGAAAAATAAACCAGATTACCCCATGTAAAACCCATCTATGACTGAGGTCTATAATAACAACGAAAAAGAATAAAAATGAAAGCAGAAACAACAATAACAAAAAATGACTTTTGTAAAAAACGTGAATAAAGACAGTCGGAATAGAATCGAGTCGGCACTACAGTGTAGGTACCTGGGCATGGAAGTATTAAATCAATGAACAGATCTTAGCAAACACAACATAGAGATTAGAATTAAAATTCATTTTCGAAAATTAGTAAAATAGAATTTGAAAGAACACCATAAACAAGAAAAGAAAATAATATTCTCTCCTAAACAAAACTGCCACTTTCACGTGATTTATTAATTGATTGCTAACGACAATTCCATTGGGTTAGACGATCTCCCAGATCAGTAAACTATGAGTATTATTTTCCTAACAACTCTATAATTCTAAATATGAAAGTCATTAATTAATTTTTTATATTTCATCATACAACAATTTGTTTCATTTTTACAATTTAGATAATAAATGGAAGTATGAAGCAAAACTCTGCAAATTTCTTCGTTTGTCTCAAAAACGAGAAATGGTAATGAATAATTAAAAGGTTTATTTAGCTTTTAATTGGTCAGTTTTGTATTGTAATTAACATGGACTGTATACATTCTTTAACAACAAAAACATAATTCAAAATTATCTGACTATGCAATAATATATTGGTTGCTACTTTTATATTGATCATACATCTGTAAAGCGTCTAATGTCATTTTGGTGAAACAGTCACAACTGCTGTATTGTTTCCATGAATTTATAATCCTGGAATAGGAACACCTGTATAATTTGCGCTCAGACAAATAAATAAAGCCTGTTACCCCTGCGAGTGCGAAATTGCAGGGGAGTCCGTGACAGGGGTGATAAAGGAGACTGAAGGGAAGTATTTCAAAGAGAGAATGGACAAGATCATTTGGCGGCCCGCCGAAAGGATTTGGAGCAGATGAGGGGGGAAGATGGAAACGTGAATCCAATGCTGTAAGTGCGTGAGGTTGATAACTATTACGTCTTTTCTAGTCAGACGATTTCAATGCATACAATGTTTACGGATCGATTCGCCACTTTTTATATACGTAATAAATCTCAAATAATTAATAATCGTCAATGTATTAACGTTTCATATTACTTATAAAGTGCTCTTCTTTTATAGGTAGTCTCTCATGGAATGTTCCTCAGAAAACATAACATGTCTAATATTCCAATTATATCATTTCAGTGCAGGGTAGAATAAATTTCCTTTTATAAAAATTGTCTTTCAAATTAAAATTTACATAAACAAATTCAGTATTTCAATTTAAAATTTAATAAACTGTTCAACTCATATAAATTAATTGTCCGTCATACGGTGATGAAAACAATGCGAACGGTTCATGGCGCTCATCAGAAAAAGACAAAGAGGAATTTCCATTATTTGCTTCACATTGTTCCCCTTTTTTTCTTTTACTTAATCAATTAGTAGCATATTGAAATTATAAAGAAAGGGAATTTCGTATGAATAATAAATTTCAGTTTTTTTAATAGAATTTTTTTTGACAAAATCATGGCTAGTGATGCTTTTAAAAAAATCTGATAATACGAGAATAATGCGTAGAATAATTTCTCTATTCGTTGTTTTTCTTATGATGCATTTACTTAGTGACTAGTTCAGGTTAATGAAGCCCATAAGTTTGAAATTTTCTTTTATTTAACATTGTAATTAAATTGTAAGACTAGCTTAACTGCTAATGCAAAGTAACCAACCTATTGTTTCAGTACCATAGAGAAGTAAAATTAATTTAAGAATAGCAGAAATGCCTTCACCTGTAGCACAAGCTTATGCGTTTTAGAGATGGATGGGAGAAACTCGATGTTTAAAACGGTTTATAAAAAACAATTTATAATTTATTTAATTTTATTTACATTATTCTCTTTCATCTGGTGATTCGGGCTTCGTAGACGGGACAATCGACTGGCATTTCTATTAGAACGACAATCCATAGGTGAAACCGGATATATAATTGCAAAAAAACTTTTATTACAGCTTCTGCACTGCGTTTCAGGATGGCTCCCAGGTCCCGACTACCGGTTGTCACGTACGTCATTGATCTCGCAAGCCGGCGACGCTAATTTACTCTGGTAGCCAGACGGCCACGATTACACTCATCACAGCGCACAGTTTTTTTTAACAAAACATGGTAATGAAGGTAGTATTTAATATTAGGTAAAGAGTACAATTTGTAATGGAAGGGAAAATTGCTGGGTTACAGCTGCAAATATTTACAGTGACAGGCTGATGGAAAAATTTCCTTCAACTATGGTTTCCAGATGTGGGTTCTGCTAAAGAAGAGCGGCCACCCGTGAAACTTAACATGAAGTGTCACACCATTTATATATTCTGAAAATGATGCTTGTTAAACGAGTTTCAGACTTTTTTTGTGATTTGCAAAAATGTATCAGAAATTAAAGATCATGTAACTGTTTCCCCAGTTAGGTACCGTGATACACTGCAGACTGTAACGATTGAATCATTAATCCAATAAAGTAAAAGTACTTTTCACTTCAACTAGGGGGTGTAAATGTGGTACGACCAATATAGAAACTGACCGGAAACACATCACGAGGTTACAGGTTAACTAGCTGACGAAATTGTCCCACGCCCAGGGGGAGAATGAGACCTTGGAAACACACTTGGAAGGGTGTGAAGGAGACGCAAAGTTGCCGCTGGAAAACCAGACTGAAACATAGAACAGACAATTTTTTATTTACGTTTTTGAAAATGTACAACTATGGACAGTAAGACGCGCCATATCTTCGAGAAACCGAAATTAAACTAGAGAAGTCGCCTGAAAATTCTGCATTACGTAAGAAAGCATAAATTATCCTATCATTATTTCTTTTCTGGAAGGAATTCTATTGTGTGTTCTGTTATTCCAGGAATAATCACGCTCTGCTACAAAATTATTATTTACCACAAATTATACTTATAATCTAATATGTTAAGATAGTTCCATATATAAATAAACTTATGTATCGTATTTTAATAACAATCTCACTTGTTTTGGTCTTCATTATTTTAACGAACCACGAAATATTTCTGTAATTTGCATATCCTCTAAGTTTTTTAAAAATTGATTTATAACGGTCGCATCGATTGGCTGGTCATTAGCGACCATAGTGACAACTATTTACTTGTTATTATACAATTATATACACATTATTTACCATTATGAATTTACATAATGAAATACTAGTAAGATCCATTTTTCTACTCATTTCCACTAACAAATTATTAATAATATTTACATTTGATTTTTAGATTTTAACAAAAGAGAACACAGAATACAATACATTTAAATTAAATCAAAAATATTACTGTCCTTACAAAATTTAATATTGTCTTTTTGGTATTAATGGGAGTCCAAACTAGATTTGTAATTTATTCCCTGTATGTATTTTTGTCTGTGTTGGTACTATTTGGGGAATTGGTTGATGATATGGTCTATATTTAAGTTAGAGTTACACAGGTCACATGACTGAAGGTGGGATGGATCTATCCACTAGATAAGTGTGGCAGTGTCCAGTTCTTATTCTGAAGATGGCAACCTGTTCCTTCCTTCCAATATCTGTGTTGTTACTGACGTTTTTGTGGAGTTCAGGCGCTGAGTTGCAGTCACCTAACATATTACTTTGTGTGCTATATGATAAATCAGTATGAATATCCGGAATTATCCATGGAGGGTGTTTGATAGTTCTTCTTTTTTCTATTTCCGTATGTTTGATATTCAGCTCCTCGAGCATTCTCTTGACTATAGCATATATGGGTATGTAGCGCTGGTGGTCGATATTAACTTGATATTTAGGGTATATATCATGGTAAATAATGGGGTTATTGGATGTAGCTACTTTGAGAGCATATTTCATAATTTGGATCTACCTGCGAGTAGGTTCTTTAGCTTCAATGAGAATACTACCTATGGGACTGGTGTGGGGGAGTAATGTAGCAATTCTGAGACCTTGGTTATGCACCACTTACAGTTTTTTGAGATGGCTTTTATTTGCAGATCTGTAAATTACAGACCCGTAAGCTATCTTTATAGGTTAACAGTAACAATTGTTTGTCCGCACCCCAATTGTGGGATATACACTTGAGGATATTGAGTAGTTTTTTCCATTCATTGATTGTTTGTAAAATATGCTTCGTCCATGTCAGTTTGGCTTCAAAGTACATTCCAAGTAACAAGTCTTAAATTTTCATTTCCTAGTGTGAGAATCGGGTTCCTATTTTGATTGTGTCTGGAGAATAGAATGCATTCACTTTTCTGTGGTGAAAATTTAAACCCCGATCTAAGTGACCATTCATATATATATATATATATATATATATATATATAAAGCGGTTTGCTGTTGATGTTAAATGTCTTCCTCTACAAAGAATGGTGATATCGTTTGTCATACGAACCGTCGAATTGCGATGTTCCGGTTTGTGTGTTATCCGCGGTCGTTGATTTATATAATCATATCTATGTGTCCTAAAATTGTTACCATGAAACGGTTCGTGGAATTTTCTGCAATTCCTAAATTTCCCTGTGAACTGGATCCATATTCTTCAACTTGGTTATTGAGTCATTTTCGTAATTAGAGGTGAGCAAGTGACGCCCAATTTCGGTTGGGAAACGCGAGTCTCTGATTTTTATCACCAAATATTCCACATAAATTTATTCTGCGTGATGAAGTCAACAAAATGTTGCCCGTATTTGAGTTTCGATACTCGGAGATTGTTAATTGTTAACCTAGAACAACCTGAAATATTGGGTAGGAAAAAACTGTCAAATAATTGGTTTGATATATTTGTGCACGTTTATTCCTTCTACTACTTTACAAATATGAGTTCAGCTAACAACTCCATCCACACACCCCAAGCCACTTTTCGACTCCTCGTCTACACCTTCGTCACGCATACGACCCTCACAGATATGGTTTATTTTCCAGAAAGGTCGGCAAGGCGTTCTCTTGGTCAATTATCTTAAACATAGCGCCAGCCTTGAGACACATATCGGAATATAAATTATATAATATAAAAATTATAAGATACTAGTTTATATACAATCAAATTGTTGAAGGCTGTAGGTATAGAAAGATTGTTACAAAGAGACATACAAATTACAGAGCAAATTAAACAATAGTGACGTTACTATAAGCCTTTTATTTATACTCAATATTAACAATGCCTTAATAATTTACATGATGTTATGCAAGGGGAATTTGATTTTCATATTAAATTTAGCTATACGGTTTTACACAGTTATGTAAAGGAAAAAAATATTTTTTGTTTAAGAAATTTACAATCTGTTCATTTTGAACATTAAGCAGATTAGATGAATGAAATTACACTAAAAGGAGAAGTGGTTCAGTGACCACGCTCCGAATTAAACAAAATGATATATGAATACAATAAAATTAAACTTCACAGATATGTTGGCCGCTTCCTCTTCAAACTGCGACGTGATGTTAGTTAATTTGCGAGGTCGCTGGCCTCTTCGTTATGGTGCTCTTGGAAATTTTGACTATAATTAGTACTGAGTCTGTGTATTTCATTTTATATAGTAGGTATGGCTGACGTCTTTAATTATTCATTAGGAGTTTATAGATAAAAGTAAGAATCGGAACAATTAGACAATGATTTTTTCTTGGATTCTAATTTTAGAATAATATTATAAACTTATATATTGTAACACATACAAACTTCTCGGATCGTGGCTTGTTGTGAACTCTCAAATATAAATCAAATATCAGAGTCGCGTCTCACTTCCATGAGTTCCGGTAGCATGTTCCGGACCCTATCTTTCCTCCTTCAGGAGTGACCTGTCAGGAACCACTACACAAACGCCACCATGTCTCGCCGTCGACTGTTTTCGTAAGCGAAGCTTAAGCCCGCCTCGTGGAATACAACAATGTACTAGCGGCTTGTCTCAAAACGGTCGCCAACAATTGTCTGGGGCAGCTTGACTACCTTTAAACACGGAGCCATAACATCATGTGAAAATATATGTATACTCTTGTGACAATTACAATAATAACAACATTACTGCAAGTTAATAGGTACAGGCAATTTACAAGTCTGTATTACTGAACGTACATATTGAGGATTTAATATTTTTATTGTTACCTCGCGGATAAATTGTCTCGCCCTGGGGAGCAAGAAATAATACGTCCTAATTCCCATTTATCAGGAGAAATATTAGTAATTAAATCAGCACTATTTCGTCACACTTGATGTTAGGTTTTGTTGATACACATTTATTACTCTGTTATAAGAAAATAAATTATCACGGAACCAACAAGCTTTTGACTTACTGTTACCAACGAGGCAGGTGATGGCCGTTTAAATTTAAACCTCAAGGTTCAGGAATAGATTTTAAAGACGTGCCTAACAAAATGTCCTAGAATTGTAACAACGAAGGAAATCACTATCATCTTCGAGAAGCGCAATGGGACGTGAATTCACGCAACATTCAATCTGAGTTAAAAGTAAATGATTTTTAGCATTTTACACGCCAAATGCTGGTGACAGAAGATGCCATGTAGATCCATCATTTGCCAAAATTGATCTGAGATTCGGAAGCGAAATATTATTCTTTATTATCCAAATAGAAATTCATGGCATTATCGCTGTACATATTGATAAGTATTCCGCGTTGCGATATAAATCGACGAAGTGCTACCAAAATGCTGCAGAAGAATAATCATTAACTAACTCTAAATGTAATGCACATGCAGAAAAACAAATAAAGTTGCGACTTATGCAACTTATAAACACTACCATAGTTTCGCCAATATTAAAAGTTCCAGCGTAATCTTCTCCGTATGAGAGAATACACGATGAGAAGAGCAACATACAAATAGCAAATCTGCCGCATTTGTTGATAATTGGTAGAAACTTTAAATATACATCACAAATGTGAATAACCGACCTGACAAGAGATTTCGCTCCAACAATCCTATATCTTTATTGTAAAACACCTAAACTTAATTGAGCGCCACCATATAATACATTCGGGTGTATTCTTCCTAACTATAAGTTTTGATATGTTATGTGGAAGAAGAATAGCAGTAACGCTGAATGACAAAGTTAACTGCCGTTTCGAAAAATATTAGAAGAATCTAAAAATGGATTTCATTATCTTGATTTATAAGATTTAGTTGTTGCTTGATTCTGGTGCTGGTGGCTTTTTTAGTTTGGCCTATGTATAGACTAGGACAGTAATTGCAATTTAATTTATAAACAACATTATGAATTTTGTTTCTATCAACTGGGTCTTTCAAATGGAGGATAAATTATTGGATGATTTAGTTATGAGCTGGATGTTGTAGGAGTGGAAAAGGTTTTTCAGAGAATTGTGTAAAGGTTGGTGGAATGGCATAGTAATATAAGTTGTTGAGGACTTCGTGGGATTGGTGTTGGATATTTGGCCTATGTGTTTAAGTAAACTTTTTTGAAGAAACTTATTGATGAAACTTTGTGGATACTAATTAGCTTTTAATATATATCTTTGACTATTTCAATGTTGGTATGGTGAAATTTGTTATGAGACTGCAAAATTGCTTTATCTAAATTTTTTGTTGGATAGGATAAGAATAATACTTTAACAGCCTGCTTGATTACCTAATACCAGTTAGTGTAAATTGTGTCCTTAATATTGATTTGCCCATAATTATGAAAGTGGTCTAAGTCAAGATTAAAAAAAAAGAATTTATCAATTATTTAACACTACATTATTTTAAACCAAATTTATTCAATGCAATTTTTACGAAATCGTCAAAAATGAACCTTCAGATAGTGGTTGTACACACACTAAAGTTCAATTTCATAATAAATTTCTCGTTAATCAAAACTAAGAAAATAATAAATTGAAGTGTCGTATAATGTAAAAATATTTTTTAATTTATTCAAATGCAATTTATTAAATATCTCGAAACAAGAAATATATGACTTAGACCACTTTCATAATTATGGGCACATATAATGTCTAAATTTCTAAATTGAAATTTATCAAATGAATAATTATTACTTTGTTTTTTAATATTTTTGTGTTTTGGTTTCTTTATTTACTGTATTCATTGTCTCTACTGTAATATCTTCGTAATGTAATAATTTCGTGCTTTGTTCTTCAGTTCAACCTGAACATGGTCCATATAAGGACCCAAACGCGTAGTTTCTTTTCAATTATATTTTATGTTTCACTAATTTTGATCTGTTTTTGGACTTAATTAAACTTTTAGAAATTTCCTGAGCAAATTATTCGGTTTGAATGCAACTGATCCAAACTTCAGCAGCGAAATTATATTATCAGGCAGAAATTTGGTTCCGTCAGATGTTCGCTATAAGTCGTCAATAAATTAAATAATGTAAGCATTAACACCCAATAGTCTCGACCAAGACGAAAAACGTAGATAAATAGCATCAGTGGTTTATTGATGATGTGAAATTAATTGCTTTCGTTTCTCGAGTTCAGTCGATTCTAAGTTTGTTACAGATGTAAGCCATCTGTCTGAATCATGAGAAAGACATTTTGTCCCTTCAAACCATAAAGAATAATTGATCAATTCTGCAGGTGTCAAACCGCGTGACGCACAGTTTTTTGTAGGACCATGTCGCCAAATATAAAATGAATAATTGTCTGAATATTAGAAACTCGATTTGAAACGGCAAGTTTCTGTCGCCAACTAAGAGCAATAGTTCAATCATACTAAAAATATAATGAAATTTTTTAATTGGTTTCCCATCTGCGCTCCTCATGTTCTTACAATATTTTTCCTCTTTCCCGTTGATTAATTGATTTTCTTACAAGCTGGTCTATTTTCCCTTTCACCGTGAAATCTTCAACCGCTTTGTATTTATCTGGAACCAAGCCTCTTTGGCTTCTTGTTCTTCCTATCTATATCATTCTACAGACGTCTGTACTGCCCTTTACCATTTTCATCTCTTGCGTTTTTTATCAATAGATTTTATTATTTCTTATGATATCCATGCTTTCCTACAGGTCTGAGCTATTCTTCGTATTTTTTCGTCGGCTGTTCTGGTCATTTCTTCTTTCAAGAGTGTCCACATCTCTTCAATAGTGTTTCCTTCTCCTATCTCAATTAATCTACTCAATTTCTTCTTTGAAATGCTGGAGCACCTCCTGTTGTTTCAGTTTTTAATTCTCATATTTTTGTTTTAATTCCATTCTTGAGTTTCTTCATTTTCAGCCTGCATTTCATAACCGACAGGTTATGGTCCGAGTTCAAATTTGCTCCTGGGTAGGTTTTGTAGTCCAGCACGTGATTCTTATATCTCAACATTATGCAGTTCAATTGGTACATGACCGTGTGTCCCGGCTTCTACATCGTGTAGAGTCTTCTTTCATGATTCTTAAAACAGGTACTTGCCATTACTAATTAATGCTCCTTGAAAAATTTTACTAGCCTGGTTCCCCTTTCATTCCTTTCGGTAAATTCATAGTCCCCAACTACATAACTTAATCTTCCCTTTCCTATTCATCTTCTTCTTCCTAATGGCATTCTATCCTGAATTCGGACCTTTGCGACTAGTGGCTTTTTCCGGGGCTCGCTAGTCAGCTTTGCGCCCAACCTGCATCCTGGTCGACCAGGATTTGTGTAGGGTTTACTCCCTTACAGGAGTTGGCTTCGCTACGACTTCCAGAGCCTCCTCTGCCCTTGGGTTTCTGTTGGGGTTTTCCTTCCCTAAACCTTTGAGATATTCCTACTTGCAAGGCACCGGTAGCAACGCTTTTTGGGCGGCGTTTGGTCACAATGTGGTTTTTATTGAGTGTAGTCCTGCCACGGACTATACTTCCACGCCCTCATCCTGCCGCCTCGGTCTGGAACTGCTTATTTGGGATAGCTCCTATTCCCTGCTAACTCTCATTTCTGAGGACAGTTCACTATCTGACACCTGTGAGGTTCCCCCTAGGTCCATTTCCTATTATCACGTTCCAAATCACCCATTATTATCAAATTACGGTATCCTTTGACATACTTCTTCATATATTTACTCATTTATTCTTCCTCTGCATGGTAACTTGTATTATTGTCGTTTTCTGTGGTTTTATATAGAAACTTATAGTAACTAAACTTTAACTGTTTTTTTATATTATTATTCTGTGTTTATAGTCGCACTAACATCGGAGGTCATTAGAGACTATCTAATTGAGTATCTGAATTACTGTTTTAATCTAGTTTGCCAAGTGAAAACACAACAGAAACACACATGCCCATGCCGGGAATCGAACCCGGGACCACTGTGATGCGAGGCTGTGACGTAAGCTACTTGCCCTCAGAGGGGGTCATTTTAACTATGTAGTATACGTTACCCAAGCCTTTTATTCATTACAAGATCTATTAGTGCATTCCCTCTATTCGCTTTTGTGCTAATCACCTTATATTCATACGACTATTACGCTTATTCTACCTGCCATATAACTTCACTAATACCTACTATATCTAACTTTAACCTTTCCATGTCCCTTTTTAAATTCTCTAGCATACAATCACGGTTTTAACTTTTCAAATTCCACGCTCCGATTCGTAAGACGTCACTGTTTTATTGATTACATCCTCCCGACTAGTCCTTCCCGGAGATCCGAATGGGGATTATTTTATCTCCGGAATATTTTACCCGAGAATCTGCCGTCACATTGTTATGTAATTGGCGTTGCATTTCCGCGATAAAACAATGGCACGGCTGTAGTTTCCTCTTGCTTTTAGCCGTAAAAACATTAATACAACCATTAAAGTTGTTCCAGCCATGCCTGTGTTTGACCAACATTGAGCCATTCCTGGATAGCTATCCTTGTGCCTCAAGGCGATATAGTCAACCTGTTGACCCTCTCCATGCTAGTTTTCATCAGCCCCGGAAAATCGGTACCACCCATATCTGGGTAACAGTTCCCACTCCGCAACATGGGGAGACGTCCGATGGGGGACTAGCGCCCCCATATTCTCACAACAACTCAACAAGCACTAATATGCCCACACAATTATAAAAATATATATTGTAATATACACATAAAGTTTATAATAAATAAAGAGTAACCCGTGAGAAAAGGCGTTTTAGGTGTTTCTCAGGAGAAAAATTGTTAAACTGATGTCATTAAAGTAATAAGCGACTCATCTCCAGGAATTTGAAACAGACAGACGTGGAAAAGTCATCCACATATTCAATAATTGTTAATGATAATATCACGACGTTTTACCTTACATTGGTAGCAGAAGTTAGAATGCACATACGGGCGAAGCCGCTGTTTATAACGACACATTTTCACCAGCATTGTAGTTCTCCTTGTGATTACCTTTCTGCAGTCAATGTTTGGGTTGTTTTTGGGTGAAAAGTTCATGTTTCTTGTGATTGTTGCAAAATGCTATGGCCTCTATTTTATTTTGTCGGTGGAAAGTGAATGTGAGTTGATAGAGTACCAATTATATGATCACAGTTTGTATTATTGCATACCATAAAGAAAAGAGGATTAAATATTTAAATTGCCTGAAGGTATTTCAATAAATATTTGTAGATTGCATTGTGCATTGTTTAAATTTTACAGATTTATGATAATTTAAGTGCCAATAATTTATCGATCACAATTTACTAAATACTAATATTTAATTGAAATTGTAATAATTAATTTGATTAAACTTTTATTTACAAAACACTTATTAAGAGGTCCAATAACCCTGTTATAAGAGTTACAATTGCAAATGTAAATATTTTGATTTTATTAAAGTTACATATAAAATTTGATGACATTGTTATTAATTTAAAATACCTATGAACAATATCGCTTCAATTAAATTATTTTTAAAAAATTTTAATATATATAATATCCCAACTTTCAATTCCAAGTAGCCTATAATTTCACCTTCATTTTCCGTATCTATATCTCCGAACACTGGTAGTCTTGATGTAACAATTTACCGTTCTCTTTAACCATACTATAATTTGTTCGTTACTTACGGCCTATCAATTAATTAATTTATTATGTTTAAAACCTCGGTTTATATTTTGTAAATTTATTATTTTGTTTTAAATCTTGAAATATACGTTACGCGCAGAATTTCTAATAACTAATTTTCAACACTATAAAAGAACTGTGTTATATATATATATATATATGTATATATATATATATATATATATTAGTAACGCATTAAACAGTACTGTCGCTAACATCGTGCAATAATCCACAATGAACACCTAACATAGGTCCCTTTGACGTAATAATCCCAGTTCGGTGATAACAACACTATAATCTCCTAAGTGCATGCCTATAATAATTTATTACACCTCGGTTATATTAATTAAAGTCATTATTTTAGTTAAATCTCAAAATTTTCTAAACTTAAAACAGTATTTGAAGCATTAGATATAGCCATATCACCTGTATTATGCACATTATCTTACTTTTTAACTCTATAAAACAACTGTTACATAACATTCTACTCTAGTATGTCATAGTACCGTCTCCAAAACCTCGAAACAATCGAAAATAATCGCCCAACAACGGTCATTTCGACTCAACAATTGACCGTTCCCCGTTAATTTCAATAGAATCTGTTTACCAATTACGGCCTATCAAAATGAATTTATTATATTAAAACCTCGGTTATTATTATACTCCAATCTCAAAATTTACTTTTATTGTAACCATTTCGAGCATTCGATATATCAATATAACCTACGTTATGCATATAATTCCTTATATATACTTTTGGACATTAAACACAATTCTTATATAATATTTTACTAACGAATTTCACAGTATTGGCTCCAACGTCGTACAAATTTGCAACTATTTTAGAAGATAGACAAGAATGGAAAAATGTCAACCGGACCAGGGAATCGAACCCAGGACCTTGCGATATCCAGCCGCATGCTCTACCAACTGAGCTAATCCGAGTCGACGTCCCAGGACCGACTTAACACCTCTCCATTCCGTAAACCTAAGCTAGGCTCACCTACCAATTCACTAATCACAATCCTCACGTCCTAATTCTAGGAAATACGTGAAGATGGACAGGACCATGTTAATGGAAAATATATAGATTTAGAAAAAGGCTTTCAGAGTTCGAAATGGAACACTCTATTAAAGAAATTGAAGAGGATAGGAATAAAATATAGAAAAATAAGGCTAATCTATAATCTCTACAGAAAGCAGTCAGCAATAATTAGAATTCAAGATGAAGAAAAGAAAGCAGAAGTCAAGGAGGTATAAGCCAAGGATGCAGCCTGTAGCCTATGTTGTTTAGCTTATATATAGAACAGACGATGAAGAAAGGTAATACGGAATATACTGTAAGGAGAAGAAATAAAGATCCTACGCTTTGCCGATGATATTGTAGTATTAGGGGAGCCAGAAGAAGACTTAGACACAGTAAAAATTGCCCTGAACGTGGTCCTAAAGAAAGAGATCAATATGAGGATTAATAGAGGGGAAATCGAAGTAATGGAGTGTAGTATGGGAAACAGCGGAATAACAAAGATTGGAAGGAATACTTTGATGGAAGTTAAGGAATTGTGCTATTTGGCATACTAACTAGGGGTGGCACAAGTATAATTGACATGAAGATTAGGATAGCACAGCAAGTAAGATTTTCGCAAAAAAGGGGAATTTACTTACGGGTAATATAGATGTGAATATTTGGAAATATTTGCTAAAATATTAATATGAGTGCGAAACGTGAACGGTAGGAGTTTCATAAAGGAAAAGAATAGAAGCATTTGAAATGTGGTGCTATAGGGGAATGCTGAAAATCAGATGGGTAGATAAAATCACTAACGGGGAAGTTATAAACAGTATAGGGGAAGAACGAACAATAAGGAGGACGTTGATTAAGAGAACGAATATATTAATATGCGCATTTGAAGATATGAGGATCTAGTAAAATTTGCATTGTGTTGGTTAATTACAGGAGAGGGAGGTCAAGGATGGAATACGCTAAGAAGATTAGAGATGATGTGGTACTTATGTGGAAATCAAAATGCTTACTCAAGGTAGGCTGGCATGGTGGGTTGCCTCAGACAAGTCTTAGGACTGAACACCACCACAACCACACTATTTATTTATTGCGGTTTATCAAAGTTAGAGTTAATATATTTAACATCACAATTAAGAATTTAGATTTAAAATTATACATAAGTTTCCAATTATTACAGTTAGTATGTCAACAATCACGTCGGTTGGGAAAACGCGTGGATCGTAATACAAAGAAACTAAAATAACTCTTAATGATCCATACTAATTATGTGTGCTTGTGTATGCAATCCATCTGTAAACATATTTTCACTATAAATACTTGTGCTTTCAAAAATTCAAGCATCTCTTCGACCACTTCACTGCATTCCGATATCACAAATTACTTCTAATCACAATTTACACCCCCAAACTATACCTATCCTTACTCAAGCCTTCAAATTCCTTCATAAAGTTAATTAATGCAATCCTTTAAACAAACGAAATCCCCATTTATCGTACTCTTACGCGAAAAAACATAGCTTCACTTAACATACGTTTACGTATTCCGCCGCCGCATTTAAACTGGTGTAGGCTTTCGAAATTATCAACCTAATATAATTTATTGAAGAACCCTGTTTTTAGCGGCTCCAATCTTTTTCAGGTACATTTCATGAAGAGTACCGTAATTGTTATGATAAGATAAGATAAGATTTATTGGATCCATTAGTCCTCTATTGAGGAAATAGGACAAGTCAAAGAATATGTTACATATCACACTAAGAATACAATATAAAGAAAACAAATATATGATACAACATAAAGAGGTAAAGAAATTAGTATACAATGATAAATAAATAAAACAAAGCAGAGCAAATAAAATATTAATACCAACATATCAAGAATATGAGTACAAAACATATAACAGAGATAGTAAAAAGAAAACTATGTATACAATGATATACAAATAAAATAAAGTATTCATAACATATACAAAAGAGAAACAATGTCAATTTGGAACACTATAGCGTTATAATGAGATCCACGCACTTCACACTTCACAATACACTACACTTTGAAACACACGTGTGTAGATCCGTGGGGAAATCAGGTCCCAGCAGATCTCGTCCAATTTAGGTTCATGAACAAAGAAGAAAAGACCGTTAATGAGAGGATAACGTATAATAAAACACCTATATTGTTTGCAATATGATGACCATGATTCAGCACTTTTGCAAAAATAGACTCAATTAACTTTCAGACCGATTGATAAAATTCATGAATAGAATAATAAACTCCTTCACAGGAGATTCTTTTTGCATGCTTTAAGTGAACTGATTATAACTGTTTAAATTTTATGTTGTCCGAAAGGCTGTTGTAAGTTTTATTCCGGATCAGTGGGATACTGTGAAGGTCGATGTTTATCAGCTCTAGGACTGATCGGTTTCTGATTACCGTGGTTGATGATAATGGTCCCGTTGCTTGGAATAGGCTGAAAATTACGATTTTTACAAATTTTAGAATTTCTAGTATGTAGACGCATGGGAATTTTAGGATTCCTAAGCTTTTAATAAGGTTTACAATGTTCCCTACAATCTTTCGCGCATAGTTATTCTTATAACTCTTTTTTTAACTTGAAAAACGTCAGAACATGGAGGGCAATTACCCCAACTCGTTATTCCGTAGCACATATTTGAGGTGGAAATAGGCATAATAACCACAATCGTCGGTTTTAGGATCAACTGCTGCATTAGTTAATTTATTGATAGCCGCGGAACTAATTTGCCTGTGAGTATTCGACATGACGATTCACCGTAGTATCGTCCAACTTGAAGCCAAGAAACGACGCGTCATTAGCGAATAACTCTTTTCTTCACAGAAGGAAATTAACAGTTGTGACGTGAAAACTGTATTATTTAGTCATTCGGTAT
Organism: Eucriotettix oculatus; assembly: GCA_034510155.1. Classification (NCBI taxonomy): domain Eukaryota; kingdom Metazoa; phylum Arthropoda; class Insecta; order Orthoptera; family Tetrigidae; genus Eucriotettix; species Eucriotettix oculatus. The sequence continues at coordinate 262,846,497 of CM067376.1, read as the reverse complement.
TAAGAGTTAACTTCTATTTGCAGTGAACCATTGCTTTTAACATTCCTAAAGTGTTTTCCAACTTTGACATTGAGAGCGTTATATCACTATCGGAAACAATACGGTTAGTGTCATGCCGCATAACAACACTGTTTTTAAAGGATTAATGGTTTCGAGGAAGGTCATTAATATACCAAATAAACAAAAGCGGGCCCTAGTTTTTTAAAGGATTAAATGTTTCGAGGAAGTCATTAATATACCAAATATAACAAAATCGGCCCTAGTATTGGATCGTTTGGGTACACCACAAGAAAATTCCTTCCCAGTCTGAAAGAGTAATTTTAACCGTTTTGGTTCTGGATAGCCCACTACTTCTTCCAATATTCAATGTATGAATGGATGAGTGAAAAATGCGTTCCTCTGAGACCGTAATATTTGGAGTTTATTGAGTAATATATTGTGATCGACCTAGTCAAACGCATTAGAGGATAGATCTGCGAATATACCTGTCACTTTTAATTTTTGATCAATTGAATTCTGGACGTCTTGTACAAATTCGTACATGGCGGTACTAGTGGATTTGCCTTTGAGAAATCCATGTTGAGCCGGGTCTATAATAGAATGTTTTTCCATAAAATTTACTATTCGTGATTGTACAGCTTTTTCTATTATTTTAGAGAAGATGGGGAGTAATGAAATGGGTCTGTAGTTCGATACATCTGAGCGTGACCCTTTCTTATAGATTGGAATAACTTTCGCTAGTTTAAGAGAATCGGGAAATTCTCCCATGGAAATAATTATTTGCATTGGAAAGGCAATTAATTGTCTCTCAATTTGCTGCTGATGCCGTATATATCAACTGCAGCAGATGATTTCATGTTATTTAATATAGCTTTCAGTTCCTTTAAGGTAACTGGTTCTAGGAAAATAGAATTAGGAGTTTTAGTAGTTACGTTACGTAAGAGGTCGTTGTAGTCACAATCTAATAGATTACTGTTATTGAATTGGTTGTGAATATTTACGAAATGTGAATTAAATTTTGAAGCAGCTTCCCTATCAGTAAGAACTTGTCCTTCATGGAAGAGTGAAGTTTGAGGATTATTCTTCTTCAATTTACCGGTAGCATCGTTTATGATTTTCCACGTAGCTTTGATTTTATTATTTGAATTTGTTATTATTTTTGACGTGTTAAGTTTTTTTGCGGCTATGAGAACATTTTTATATATTCTCTTATCCATTCATTGAACTACATTTCATTCTTAACTTTATTTAAAGACTAGGCCTCAAGAATGTTTAATTTCTTCGATTTTGTCTGGGACTTTCGCCAACCTAACAGTACTACTACTTGGTTACGTCTGCTGGAATATTCTCTACACTTGGTCCAATTTTATTCATATTCCTGTTCTACGCACAATTTCAATACAACTTGCTCCCTTCTAATTTCAGAGACCATGGCCCATGATTTCATTTTATTGTTTTCAATTTCTAAACAAATATCTTGACTGCTTTAAATTTACCTTCTAAACTCATTTCAACCTCTGATTGAAGTCCCTTTGCGATTTCTTCCCACGGCACAACATAGCGTCTATAAATTGTGCAAGTTGACTTAGTGATTCTACGCATTGAAAATTCTCTGAATGTTTGTGTATTTCTGTTCCCTAAATTTATCTAAAGCCTGAATATTTCAATTCAATAATAGGATGTTTATTTCAATTCGGTTTTCTAATTGTAGTGAAATCCGATAGTGAATAAAATTCTGAAAAAGTTACCTTCCGAGACAAATTAGTGCTGGGGCGATCCTAAATACACAATGATAGATGACTCTTACTCGTCAACAATTCAGCATAAATTGTTATACTAACGCAATGCTTGACTTTTGGCATTGGCGTTAATAACACAAGATATACGACTTTATTTAACAAGGGAGCTTAAGAATCAGAGTGAATTAATTAAAAACTTTAAATTCCCTATAAGAACCATTTGCGAAAGATGCTAATGTCGCATCGAAATGTCAGCCTATCTAAATTATATTATAAAAATATCTTATTTTTCGAATTCAAATCGTAAGAAAAACAATTTACATTCTGATCCAACATTTGCGAACAGAAAATTATATTTTTTAACATTTAATGTAGAAATATGCTGATATAACGTCGCATCCAACTCGCAATACCGATTTCGAAACATGCTCAATATTTTTAATATTTCCATTTTGTCTTATATATTTGGAAACATTAATATGTGGGGTAAATAAATAATCCACTTAAATTTGTCTTTTTTTGCTTATGAAGGCTCAAAAATCGTTGTTTTTACATGGACTCTTATGGACCTACGACCGAGTTACACCTAGAGCGGAGGGGATGGCCGTCACGCTGCCAGCGCCTCAATTGCCTCTCTATCTATTTAAGATACTCTTTGTGTGGGAGCTGGTCCTTCGAATCTCTTTGAGTTTCTACCGCAGCTCGCACGACTCTAGTAATGAGCTGGTCTCGTCTCTAGGACGCCAGAAGTAGCTACACCTCATATTAAAATGAATAGAAGTATGCATTCGTGTTTGAATGGACGGACGTATGTGTTTTTTTCAAAACTCATGGTACCATTATGAATATAACTCCTGTTATGGTAATTAGTATAGTCAAATAATATCCTTTAGTAATTACAAAAATGAGATGGTAAATTTCATGAATACGCAACTAGAAAACGCACAACTCTAAGGTCAAGTGGACAAGCATCGCCTTGCTCTCCACCATAATAGTGTTCACTGTACCGGGATAATCTCCCCATTAATTATTATTAAAATTCTGAACCATTACACAATCTAAAAAATTTTTATAAAATGGAGTGTTTTACTCGGTACAGGAGTTTCTTGATCGTTCCGCTAATAGTTAAAATTAGTGTTCCTGCAAAAGTGTTCAATGTAATGCGTTGCAATTGTACCTATTACTTAATATTTATGCTTTTTTGTTGTTTTTTGTTTCATATATTGCCTTGAGCTACTACGAAAGGTCAGATTCGTTGTCGTGCAACTCGAAGAAGTGAATTCTCCCATGCTTACGCATGTGTTTGTGCTGTAAGCTTGTGTTTGTCGTCTCTAGTGTGCGTGTAATGTTTTAAATGATTTCAGACTATAACCTATTTATTTTTTTATTTAAAGATTATTTGTAGTTAGTAATGTACTTTATTTTCCTTTTATAATTATTTGTAATTGTAAAGTATGACATATGTTATTCCCTCAACAGAGGACTAATGGAAACAACAATAAATTTAAATCTACATGAAAAATTCTCCAATACACAAAAACGCTATTCCACATATGATCGTGAGATTCAGGTAAATTACTCTACAATTAAATATTTCCGAATTTTATTCCAAAAAAGTTTGTAAATGGTAGAAGATAATTTAAATGTGAACAAATTTAATTGATTAATTTTTCAATTTGAATTTTTCATCTGTATGTTTTCGTTAAAGTCAATCGCACCCAAAAGTCGTTGAAATTACCTAATATGGGACCATTTCGGGTACTACGTTGACCTTCGGAACATGATTTTCTCGTTGAAAAGGACAGGTAAGAATGATATATTAGTCGTTTAAAATTGGTCTTCGTCACTTCAAAATTCTCAGCACTTCTGATTCAAAGAGTTACTTTGAGAAAATTTATAAACGTACGTATACTTTTAAATCGGTGTTTCCTAACGTACGTACCACGCCCGCTGGCCAGCTAACCTAACTTTCGCAAGCCTTTTCATCTCCGCCTATCTACCATAACACTTCCCTCAAATGCTAATTTTACAAGATCCTAATGTCTCAAAACGTGGCCTATTAATCTATTCCTTCTCTTGGTGAACGTCCTCCATATTATTCGCTCCTCCCCTATTCTGCTTAGAACTTCCTCGTTAGTGATTCTATCCAGTCATCTGATTTTCAGCATTATTCTTATTCTATAGCACCACATTTCAAATGCTTCTATTCTTTTCCTTTCTTTAATTATCAGAATGGAAAAATATCGACCAGACCGGATAACGGACCCGGGACGGACTTGTTTTTTCGAACTGAAATAATAACATGTTCTCTATGACTGAGCTTTCTGGAAAGCTTGAACTGAAATAATTAAAGCCTATTATAAATTTGTATACAATATCCGTTTTTAAGTTTGGTCCTAAAATTTAGACAATGTATGAATGTGATTCAGTGAACAGGTCGTTATGATACTTTAATATAGTATGAAAATTTTCGAACTTTGGAATATTTAATAAATTCAGTGTTTAGTTTTTGATATTATTATTTTACGTCAGATGATTTTTTACCTGATTTTGTACGTTTATTTAAAAATGTAGTCCACAACGGTAAATGAAAGTTAATATGTAGAACATTTCTTAGTGTATCATATGTTTACAAATACCAAGAAAGTATTTGAATTCCAGCCTTGAGACACATAATTATACACGACATTGAGCTTAGTTTGAATGCCGTTCTCAGAATTTTTTTTATAATTTATAAGTCTCTAAATGATGAAAAGCTACAAGACAAGAACAAAAACATGTACGAATAAAGCGGTCAGTCACGAGGAATATTTGTCAGTGAAACTCGTCTGGAAATGGGACACTGAGATTAGCAATATTTCCAGCCTTTACAATAGGCACTGAAAGAGCACAGCTCTCCAGAGCAGGCGTTACATGCTGCACAATATATACTGGTAACGGTTGAGGAAGAATGCGGATTCACATATGACTTCGTTAAGGATATTGTTCTCGACACGTCTGCACGAGCTCGAAAGCATATCGCTTTGCCACACACTGCAATAGAATACAAACAAGTTTCCAGACAGTTTGTTTCTGTTCCCAGGGGTCTAACTGCGCACTAAATTTTGTCCAAAGCACACAGAAATTTCGGCGTTTCTCAACTTTTGGACGTTATTATATTTACCTCCAACATAATTTTTTTAAATAGACTTTAACGGCATTTTTTACATTTAACAAAAGCGGATGCGGTTAAGTATAATTTTAAAGGAATTGTGCTATACTTCTTAAAATAAGTAATAATTTGACACAGTTTTGAAAAGAATAAAAATATATGATTTTCAAATTACAGTTCATTCAATAGATTTCAACTTTCAATATATCTCAGTATATCAGATAAAATGAGACAACATTTTAAGGTCAGAGTTTGACAGGGCGCTGACAGGCCTGAGCAACTGTAAAGCGCCAGGAATTGATAACATTCAAGCTAAGAAGACTGGGACTAATAGATGCAAACAGCACAGGACAATTAGTTTAGTATCTCATGCGTGCAAAATATTAACGAAAATAGTATATAGGAGGATGGAACGTCAAATAGAATGCGAGTTTGGAGAAGATCAATTTGACTTTAGGAAAAATGTAGGGACAAGAGAAGTAATATTGACTTTGTGGCTAATTTTAGAAGACAGGATAAGAAAAAACCGGCCTACGTTCATGGAATTGGTAGAATTAGAAAAAGCGCTCGATAATGTGAACTGGAACACACTATTAAGAATTTTGAAGGACACAGGAATAAACTATCGAGAAAGGAGGCTTATACATAATCTCTACAGAAGGCAGTCGGCTGTAATTGGAAGAAAAGAAAGCAGAAATCAAGAATGGAGTAAGACAAGGTTGCAGTTTGTCGCCCATGTCGTTTAACTTATATAACAAACAGGTCATGAGACAAATTAAAACTAAATATGAAAAAAGAATCATAATGAATATGTGATTATGTTGGTATGTAGGAAACATAACAATGTGGGGCTGCTAGTCTCCGCATATTGCGCAGTGGGGACCACGACTCAGATATGAGAAGTACCGATTTTTCGGGGCGGACAAAAACTAGCATGGTGCCTCACTATTACCAAAGATAGTGATCCAGGAATGGCTCAAAGTTGGACAAACACAAGCAGGACTGGAACAGCTTTAATGGTTGTGTTACTATTGCATGGCTGAAGGCTAGCGATACTACAGGCCCTGTCTTTAATTTCCCGCGTACATGAAACGCTCAATGCATAAAAATATGATGTCAGCCTCTGGGGTAAAATATTCGGATCTCCGGGTGGGGACTACTCGGAGGATGTCATCAGAAAGACAAAGAGTGACGTTCTACGAATCGGAGTGGAATGTCAGAAGTTTAAACCGTGCAAGTAGATTAGAAAATCTACAAATGGAAATGGAAAGGTTAAACTTAGATATAGTAGGAATTAGTGAAGTTAGATGGAAAGAAGAACAATATTTTTGGTCGGATCAATATAGTGTGATTAACATAAAATCGTATAGAGGAAATGCTGGGGTAGGTCTTGTAATGAATAGAAGGCTGGGGAAACGTATAAGTTATTTTAAACAATATAATGAAAGGTTAATTACGTTGTCGTTAGGAACAAAACCGCAGCCGACGACAATTATTCGAATTTATATGCCCACAAGTACCGCAGAGGAAGAAGAAATTGAGAAAATCTACGAAGAAATTTAAGAAAAAATGAAGTATGTCAAGGGAAACGAGAGTTTGATAGTAATGGGTGACTGGAACGCAGTAATAGGAAAGGGAAGAGAAAGTGATGTAGTTGGGGTCTATGGACTTGGGGAAAGAAATAAAAGGGGAGATTGGATAGTACAATTTTACATTGAGAACAGTTTAGTCGTGAGGAATACGTAGTTTAGGAATCATGAAAGAAGACTATACACATGGAAGAACACGGGGGACACGGGCAAGTACCAATTAGATTATATAATGAGACAGAGGTATATAAATCAGGTTCTAAACTACAAGACGTACCCAAGACTAGACATAAACTCTGACCATAATCTGCTGAAATGCAGGTTGAAAATGAAGAATCTCAAGAAAAGAATTAGAACAAAAAGATAGGGAAATAGAAAAACTGCTACAGCACGGGGTGCTTCAGAGTTTCAAAGAAGTTATCAAGAGTAGATTAATAGAGAAAGGAGAAAGAAACAATATAGAAGAGAAATGGACACTCTTGAAGGAAGAAATGATTAGAGCAGCAGAAGAAAAAATGGAAGAACAGTTCGAAGTCAATTATGGATAAAGAAGAAAAAGCAGAAAGGTGGTGCTATAGGCGAATGCTGAAAATGAGATGGGGGGATAGAATCACAAACGAGGAAGTTCTTAATAGAATAGAGGAAGAGGGAACAATATTGAGGACGTTGACCAAGAGAAGGGATAGACTAATAGACAACGTTTTAACACATGAAGACTTGTAAAATTAGTTTTAGAGGGGTGTTTGGGGTAAGAACACAAGAGGGAAGCGAAAGATGAAATGCGGTTAGCAGATTAGGGAATTTGTAGGATGTGGTACATATATGGAAATGAAAATGCTTTCGCAAGATTTGTTGGCATGGACGATTGCATCAGACCAGGCTTAGGACTGGATACCACCACAACAACATTCCCATTAAATAAATGGATTTAAATTAACGAAGGTTATGTAAAATGTTTTGTAATTCTTGAAGAGTCTGGATATTGTGTGAGTTCTGGTAGATGGGACTGACTATATGTCAACACTTCACGTTTCTTTATGAACGTATGAATTCTATTGCAAAAGTTGAATTGATAACCCGTAAAATCTTTCTTGGAATTAACTGGATAAACCTCATTACTATCGTGACTAATTTCAAGAATTTTGTGACAGAAGAAACAATGGAATGTTTTCTAAAGATTAAGTGGCAGACTTTATCGCAATTCTAGAACTTCAGATTTGACCCATTTATTAGAAAAGATACCCTTCATTGGTGATAGGGAACAAGTCTCGTTATATCATGAACCATTTCGACGCCTTTCTAAATGTGTTAAATCATTTGTTGCGGAGGAAACAACTACAAGATATTTGATAAGCAGCGTTAAGGTGAGTCATAGAATGTCAGGGAATAAAAGTTTATTTTACTTATCTTAAAATCACACATGCTGCCTTACTGCTGGTAATCATACAAGTTCCCCGCATAATTACTGGTTTCATAATTTTTTAATATTACCTCGAAACTTCTGCATAGGACCATAATAATATGAGTAGAATATTTTTGACTTCTATAATAATGAAAAATGTTAAATGAAATTTGGTAACTGCCTCAGTTTTCTTTCACTCGTTCATACTCGCTTTGAATGACGTTACGCACTGCAAACGGCTGATTTACTTAATATTTATAGGACATTAATTAAGGGTATTAATCATTCGGAAATTCCGCTATTGAAAACTACAAATTTTATGTTTGGACCTGTACTTTTAAAAAACACATTCGCATAATTGCATGCATTCAAGTATTGTTAATAGACTTTTTTATAACTGAGGCCCAGCAGTTAAATATCTTAAACTGCAGCCTAACTTACTCAATTACTTACTCTTGTAATATGTTTAATCTCAAGTAAGTTTCATTAACCAAGCAATTATTTTAATTCGCGATACCTGTTGATTACAACAAACTAACTAAGCAAACGTTTAATATTACAGCGACAAAATATTTTAAACTGAATATTACATATTAAAGATCCGAATGATTGATAAGTTATAACTCTTGATTTTCTGGGCGTACAAAATAGTCAGCACTGCAGAATCTTGAGAAACAGTGAACGGTGAAGGGGTGACTTTTGGCTGGCGTTCATTGAAGGGTGCAAATGGGACCCTGTCTAGAAAGACGTTGGTTTCCCATACAATGATGACGTGAAGCAATATCGACGTTTACACAAAGTTTTTCTTAATATATACCAATATGTAAATCCAAACCATTTTTTAATTCCTTGTAGGACTTAATATTAGATTATTAAGTTATAGAAAACCAAAGAAATGGCATGGCAAGGGAAGTAACCCATAAGATCGAAGATAGTAATTGATGATCAATCAGTAAAACAAGTTTCAAAGTTTGTCTATCTTGGTTGTGAATTATCTGATAATGACGACGACGAGATGAAAAAAAAGCTTAATCGATTTCAATTTTTTTGTGGGACAATTCGACGAACTTTAAAAGGAAAAGTAAGAGAGGATACACAACTTAAATTTTAGAAGACGATGGCTGTACCAATTTTGTTATATGGAAGTGAAACATGGGTGAATAAAAAAATTATAGGAGTAAGATATAAGCATCGGAAATGAGATTTCTTAGATCTGTGAAAGGATACTCCCGGAGCGATAAAATAAGAAATGAAGAAATAAGGAAGCAGCTAGATATATTCACACTGAATGATAGAATTGATCAAAATAGAACAAATTGGAAAAGCCACATTCTCAGAATGGATGACAATAGAATATTAAAGCTTGCCCTTCGATACCATTCTATTGGAAAAAGGGATGTCGGTCGTCCTAGAAGGAGATGGAGTGAAGATTGAGGTCGGAACAGGCAATAGCCTAATCCATCAAGAGGAAGAAAGTAAGTTATAGCAATTTTTACAATATGATTTATATACAACGACATAATTATTTTTTCGTTACTTCATTTATATATTAAAATATTTTAACGAAACCAAACGAAAAGTTTATCAGAAGGTAAACATCTTATGTTTTAATATTGGCCTGAGAATTTCAAGATAACCACAATAATATTTGCCATAATGTCAATTTAAAACAGTAAATGTTTAGCTTAAAAATGAAAAATAAACTATAGTTTAAAGTTAGAGATCCCGTTATCTGCTGCATTCGGTTGCCCGTGAACAGCCATAGTCCGTTAGCACCGGAAAATGTTAAAATAGACATAATTAATTTCACTTCCAAGGAATTTTAACTGTAATATTTTTTGCAAATAAAATCAACATCCAAAACATGCATGAATTCAGATCAGTGCTGTGTTCTTCATAATAAAGAAAATGGAAATATTATTGTGGGCTATAATGTTATCGAGGGATAGCCAAGCATAACACTGAAATATTAATAATCCACTGTTTATCAGTTTGATGGATATAATTTGGGATTCTTCAAAACAATTTATAAGTGCCTTTTCGAAGACTTGCAAATAGAAATTAATAATTTGACTAGAATGATAACAATCTTAAGGCGGAAAGCTTCTTATAATTTGTTTTGAAGAAATCTCTTCAGCAATGACAGACTCCAAACTGAGAGAAATTCATTATGTACAAAGTTAATATGATCAACGCAAAGTTCATCCCACGTAAACTCCATCCTAAGAAAACACAGAGAAGTTCAATTCGATCAATCTCCATAAAACGAAGAAAATGGATGAATGGGTGAAAGAAAAGTGCGGGCACATGCGACGAGATTAAACGTAAATCACTGAAGAAACGACTGTGTAAACACCATTCAAGCAATCAAACGAGCTTTCCAGAATTATTAGAGCAAAAAAAAAAACACTAGAAAAAAGAGGCGTTTCTTCGAACGTCGGACCATCAGTCCATCAGAAAAATCAAGAGAAGACACATGAACAAACGATAAGTACAACTGGAGACTCATTTTATAAATTACAACACAGGCTAGTCTAGAAATTTGGAAATAAATTGCCGTGAACTGGCTAATATTCAATTATTTCGAAGAAATCCAAAACGATATTCATGTTGACTGGTAGAAAGTAGCGATATTAAACTTATAAATAAGTAAGGATAAGGACTGGCTTCTTCTATGGTGACTTTTTCTTTTATAATAATGATAGAATGAAGTTCATAATAGTATTAAAAAGCCATTCATTGTTTTTCTATCATAAATTTATTTATCCTGCTAAAAACACCTCATTAAATTTATATACTTAATCATTTCTCATAAATTAGTTCTCATAATTATTATGAATAAAAAAATCAACTTAAGTCATGATAAAATATTTATTTTCAAGGTCTAAGAAGTTATAAATAAAAACCTGGCGAGAGTGCAAGTATTAGGAACAATGGACGTCGCTGGTGATTCAAAGTTGGTTTCTAGGGAAACATTCTGGAACCTGCTTGCGTTCTGTTCCGAACGTTTTCGCTCGCCCATTTCTGATTCTATGAAGTACTTATTACATTATATTCAATATAATGTTTTCCTTTTTGTTTCGACTTTTGGCAGTCTCTCCTGAAACCATCAACAGGGAACCTGACGTGGAGGAAGTACTGGATTGGGAGGACGATTCTACATTGGTTCGGCCATCATCCCGAGGTGAAAAGTAGACCTGAAAGAAGGTGAGTTCACGTGCACGAGTCTCTCAAATGCGAATCAGTCAGCTATGTTTGTTTTCCGCTATTTACGAAAACCTTCCTCTTGTGGTTTTGTAAAATGTAATTCTTATATAGTGTATAAAATTAATTTTATAAATAACTAAGGATTAAGAAATGTGACATGTAATACAAACCGTTCAAGCATTGATAGTATTATTGAATACATTTTCATAATAGTAAAACTATTCCCTTTCTCCCTTCAGGTCGCCAACTCGCTAACTTCTTGCTCCAAAACACCATAAAAGGACAAGGAGCCACGTCTTCTGTGATCAATTATTGACACAGAAATAACATCTCAATTGTCTGCCTTATTTTGAATTCATTGTAATTTTTCTAGAACACACTGACATTGGTCAGAATCTCACTATCGATATTGGAATTTTGAGTTATATTTGAGAACAGTAAGTAGCAACCGGTGATTTCTTATACCAAAAATTCTTTGATAATTCACTTATCATTTTATCACCTATCGAATATTGTCAAATTAAATTACAATATTGCCCAGAAATGGATAGTTGCAAACGTTGTTTCACTTCGCTTTCTTTGCATTGCTAATTCTGTATTCATAAAATCCTCAGGTACATGCACATTTCAAAACTTGGCGTTACCCATGTAGTTTATTTTTACTGCGCATTTGTCAACAGGTCATTAATTACGAAATCTATATAATAAGAAAGGAAGTATGTTTCTTAGTAATTATTTACACACATTTACAAGCGTAGACAAATTACGAAAAAACTTAGTACTCATATTCTTAAAGGCTAGAGGAGAAACGATGGTAAGCTGTTAAACCCCTTGCACAAACGTGTAAGCTGTTCGATTTAAAAAAATCAACATGTTATGAGAAAGTTTGTCACTATCAGTGAAAACCGCCATATTTTAGAAATCATAATGGCGTCAATATTAACAGTTTCCTAATATCACATTGAATAAATAATAAGTAAATATAGCAAAATACGGACACATGGAAGGATGATCATTAATAATATGTAAGATTTGTTTAATTGCTTAAGTTTATAAATCACGAAGACATGGAAAATTGATGAAGTGTAGTTACATTCCAATATAATTACAACACAGGATAAAGTGCGCATCATCTAAACGGCTTTAGATTACAGCAGAGTGATGACGCCACTGTGACAAATTTATATTCTGATACCTCCGTAATTACGAGTAGGAAGTCGAAAATACTTTTGTTATGCGTATTAGAACCGTCATGAATATCTATAAAAGGCAAAACCTAAATTACGTTCGGGTTGACGGTGCCACATGGCGTCACGAATTCACGAAGTTCAATAGCATATATCTCCCTTAAAAAGAGTAGGCTTCCAAAGAGACTATCATGCCATACGTAGGCGTGTTCTAATAACGACCTATAGAAAAATGTTGAATTAATACTGCAAGGGCAAATATAAATAAATCCTAAGACCGTCATAATATTTATGAAACGGCGTTGACCTACAAACAATCGGGAACGAAAACCGTCCATCAGATATCATATTAAAGTCAAGATGTAAAAATATAGAATTGTGTAACTTATAAAGGTTACGTGGGGCTATGTATCAGTTGAATAATGATGTAATGACGCTGCTTGTTCTGTGTCTCTAACAGGATCATATCTCTCGCCATCTTTACCAGAAGTGTCTGTCTCTGAAAAATCTCTGAGACGACGGTAAGCTTTCCACCCTTCCTCTCTGCTTTTTCCATGTTCTTATTGGTCAGCCTATGGTTAAACCCAACATCCTCTCCTTAGCCTGTTCTGAGAAAGGGGGCCAAAATAGAAGTGTTCGTGCCTTTTCGTGCTCTTTGTCCCGAAAGTTCCAACTCTTGGCATTGTGTTGGCTACAAGTACTTCCTGATATGTGCACTTTGTCAGGGATGGATACAGTGGTCCTTTTCCTCAGATGGTTCGAAGAGCATCACGGAGACTTTACTTGCTTCGTCGGCCTGCATTATCACGAGATCGCAATCCAATTGTGGGCTGCGATCAAGCAGCTGGATCTAGTCCTATCAAATCTTATTAAGTCTCAAATTCCTCCTACACGCAACCAAGAAATCATAGCAAAATTTAAGCAGTATTTACACGATTGTGCTTAAGGCGGAAACATATTTTGGCCGCTTACTCTACACGCTTCCCAATGCAAAGTCTCTTTGTTAATTACAACATTTCACTTTGTTTATAATAACTTATTTATTGCTACTGCCATACTAATTTTACTATTACATTTAAACGTTTGTTGCTATTAATAAAATTATTATATTTTTAATGCTCAAAAATTCCTCTCGTTTAATTCTTTGGAGCATATCGATATCACCTACGTTAGGCATTTAAATTCCTTATATTTACTTTTAAACACGATAAGATAATATTTTATTAACGTATGTTACATTACTACCTCTAACATACTATGAAATTGCAGTTTTTTCCAATTAACATACAATTACGAAAAATGATTGTCCAACACAGGTCGGTTTGTCGTAACAATATTCCTTTATTTTTACCGCCCTTTAATATTTATTTATTACGCCCTACCGAAGTTAGAGTAATTTTTTGAATCCAAATTTTAACATAGCATTTGATATTATATTTAAATTTCTAACTATGACATGCCACTTTCTATCACTTCCGTTACGAATTCGCGTGGCTCGTAATAACAAAAAACAATTTTTTATGTATTTAACGGTCAATGTATATTATGTTTACTTTCAGGTACAATCAATTTGTAAATATATTTGCACTATATTTGCCTGTGGTATCGAAGATCTCTATTAACTGCACTTCTCACACGAAGAAACGTTGATGGCTACAGCGAAGCCTTCCTTAAATCGATTTATTGCTATGAAAGCAATTTTATTACGTATTTAATTGTAATTGTATTACAAGTTTTCACTTCAAGATATAAGTACTCAAGATTCGAATATATAATTACTATAATTAAATTTTGCCGTTCTTGGTTGTCTTTACAGCATTGTCTTTAGGAATTTCATGAGGATTATTTTCGGTTTCCTCGTCGGCTATGATATAGAGACGCGGGTTAATTTATTGCCTACATGGTGCGTCCAGGCATTCGTTATCGACCACGTCGCGATCAATCTTTATAAAAGAATTACCTCGAAAAATGACCCATTCGCTCAGGAAGGTTCTCTTTAATTCACCTTGCTAAAATTATATTACATTTTATGTGGTATCTGAATACAGTCCTGAGAGTTGACCATGACTACATATTTGTTGGGTGGACGTAGCGAATTGCATCAAACGTGATTGAATTATGGGAAAATACTAGTAGATGAACAAGGATATCCTGTTTAAATTTTTTTACAATCAGATACAAATAATTTTTTGAAAAATAATCTTTCAATTTCTTGTTTCCTATTTATTTTATGGCCTCTTCAAGCATAAGTAATGCACTAAACATGACATAATCTTTCATTGTGTGTGTCTACTCACATTAATCCTCAATCTAACAAATCCTAGTTCCTTCACGCTTCTACATCACCTTTCAATATCAAATTAAATTGTTATGAATTGGTTCTGGTTTCTTTTAATATAATAATTATACTGGCAGTTCGGCTGGAAACCGAACACTAGGGACTGCGAACATGGAAGTGCGAATAAACACAAAGATAAAGAGAAAAGAATGTGATCCAGTTAATTGAAGACAGATTAAATTATCTACGTTTAACTTTCGAATGAGACGGATGATGCAAATAGTTCGAAGCTACTGTGTAAAAAATAGTGTAATACAAAAACAACTCAATTAAAATAATTAAACTGAAGGTTCTATTGTTTTGAAGAAATGAAGAATCTGACAATATAAATATACCAAAATCGTGCAAAGTTTAACAAAATCTAAACACAATTTTCAAAGATTTTGTTCTATTACAAGAAAGTAAATACCTTTTCATCTATTTCAAATGAATACCGGGTAGGATCCTTAAACTATAGCCCTATAATTCTTGGATACCTTCCTCTTTTTTCTGTATTTTCAAATTACGCATTATATATTAAAGAGAAGTTGCCAGTTTCTGGATCACCCTCATGTAGTCAGTCACACAAAAGAATTGTCATAACGATATAAATAGCTACAAATAGCTAATGGCCAAATTGGTACCAGCTACGTTCCACCTTGGAGAGGCATGGACATTTTCAGTTCTCTGTAGACACAACATCTACGGAGAATAGTTCTTGGAAATCATATATTTCTTTCCGTAAATATTATGGAGATTATAAAAGAACGAAGGAGACAGCAGATGTAAGTATATTTACGAGTATTAATGGAATTTTTTTAAAAGAATATTTACACTACAATGTGTGTTAACAAAGAACGTATTTAGTAGTATATCTGCAAAGGTATTAAGTTTATTATTAATATGAGCTAAGGTCACATTTTACCATTATTATTATGACACGTATCTTAAGAACTGAAGAAACCGTAAATGATAAAAAATCCTTTAAGTCACCGCCCTGTAATGAACAATATCAATAAATTTATTAATTATTATGCCTTATTATTATAATTTAAAATAGGCTGTTTATAAAACTAATGCAAATGAAGAAATCCCCATTATTGCATTAAATGCATGAATAAAAAACTTTTAATTAATAAATTCATTAAAATTAAATACGCAAGCTACAGTGTTGTTGTTTAAATGATTTAACTTTATTGTTAATAATCATGTTATTTATTTCTTGGACTTGAAAAAATAGACCAATTTTGACCGATAATATTTCAAGCGTTACAATAACGATGTAAAGATTTTAAGATTGGTTCCATATATACTGCGAGTTATATTTTCAAAGCAATTAATTGTTATATTATCATAGTAGTACTTATTAATCAACATTACAGTGATTTATTTGCAAAATAACGAATTTCTTTGCCGATTTGATCATAGCCAGATCAGGTACTTGTTAGCTGAAGTTTATACAGGTGCAAAATGAGACTTCTATTGCAAATAAATTAAATATTAATTAATAAGTGGTCACTATATATATATAATGTAATGTAAAAACGCAGGTGCATGCTGATTTTGGTTATATAGTGGCATTGCGAGGCGCAGTTCGGCCTACGACGGAATAAGTTTTGTGCGTGTCAAGCGAGGCCAACAACAATGTCGAATGAAAGCGGATGAACCCCCGATGGGCATCTCCCGCGGGAAACTCCCTCGGAGCGTGTGTAAAAAATGGTGGTGTGTGAGAAAACCGATGGTGGGGAACCCCGGAATTGTGTGAGAAAACCAATGGTGGGGAACTCCCGGGGCGATAACTTAAAAGGGAGCCGTTGGGAAGGTCAAGAGATCAGATGAGTTGCATAGAGGACGGTCAGTGAAGCGAGCAGAGGAGGAGAGCGCAAATGATCAGTTGGACCTGGTTCATACTACCTTCATCGGTGTAAAAAACCTGCAAGACGCCAGAGAGACGCGGAAACAATCGTGAAGTTGAATGTTTGTAGGTCTTATCCCAAGAAACGGATATTACAATATTACTACATCTCAAGACCTGCAGTGATGGCAGAGCGGTAGCGAGCCGGACTACATACACGTAGACTCGGGTTCGAGTCCCAGCTGACGCAACCATTTTTATTTGTTTAATTTATTTACATTGTTTGCCTTTAGTTTCTAGTATCTTCTGTTTCTAGAATGTTCTGCTTCTAGAATATTCCATGTATGTATAAATAGGACTGGATTCCAAATCGGAGTCAGTCTTAAGAAGTACGAGCTTTGTACAGCACTTCGCCGTTGATTAAACACCTATAACCTCTACGTGTGTGTGTTATTGAATCTCACGATCCTTAAGAAACGTGACAATATATATATATATATATATATATATATATATATATATTGTGATAAAAAGGCGGATTTTGTAAGGTTGTGGCGTTATGAGGCGCAGTTCGGCCAACAAAAATGGCTAGTCGGCTGAAAGATGGTGGTTCCCCGCTGGGGAGGCTCGCCGAGCGTGTATAAAAAATGACGATGGTGAACCCCCGCGGGAAAACCCCGCCGAACGAGTTTAAAAAATGAGGGCGGGGAACCCCGAAATGTTGGAGGAGAGGACGTGGTCCAGAGGGCAGAAGGCAGGCGAGTGGACCAGTGGGCATAAGGCAGGCGAGTGGACCACAGGGCAGAAGGCGGGCGAGTGGAGCAGAGAACGGACGTGGACCGAGCAGAAGTGAAACAAGGAGAGGAGAGGACGTGGCTCGACCCCAGAAGGCAGACGAGTGGACGGACGTGAGCAGACGTGATCAAATCCTGCAAGACGCCAGAGAGACGCACAAACATTCGAGAGGTGGATGTTTGTTGGCCCAGTAATTGTGGGTAAGTGATAAAAAAGAATTGTGAAACTTGCTCATTGCTCTGGATCAATAATATCTAATGATTTTTCTTTCTATTTTCAGCTACTGCATACTCCATCTCTTGAGAGACCCAAAATTCCCTGAGATTAAGCCCGTGTCTTCACTTTAAATTAATAAATGGAAAATATTAAAATTGATCATATTGTACTTAAAATTAATAAATGTTTTATACACAAAAAGGTATATTACAATATATATATATATATGTATATATATATATTATATGTAAAAACGCAGGTACCTGCTGATTTTGATATATATTTAATTTGAAGGTGCAAATAGGATATAACTTTAATTATTTTAATGTTGTATTGTTAAGGGGTTTCAGGAACAATTCTCAGGAATTGTTGTCATTATAAAGTGCAGTTGGGCCTACAATAAAGAAATTTTTGTGTCAATGATAATAGATGCCCAACGTGGGGCTTACGATTTCTCGAGGGTGAAGTACTGCAGAAGTTTTTTTGTAAAAGTTAATCTTTCCGAAATTTAGAGTTACAGTTTTTTTGCTTTCTTTCATGTTTCTCTTGGTTTTAATTTAAATTCTGTGTTGTGCCATTTTATGCGGTGCAATTTCCACAAGTACAAAATCTTCATGCTTACAAAAATTCATACATGTACTCTTAAATTAATATTTTGTGGTTTTTATTTTGTGATTTTGTTTTGATATATGTTGCTTAGAAATAGAAAACGTGTGATTGACATGGAAAATTCGCAGAAACTAGAATTTCAGTGTGCACAGGTTGAGAATTTGGAATCCGAGAAAGTGACTGGGTTTAAAGAAATGTTTGATGAAAGTGATGAAGGGCAAGAATCAAGGATAGAAGATGCAGAAGTCAGTAATAGTGATAATATGAATGCGATAGGGGAAAATAGTGATAAGAGTGAATGGACAGTACTAGTGTGGATATTGAGATTCTTATGAAATATTTGGGTAAAAAAATGGATGAGATGAAATTAGAAAATAATAGGTTGGGAGTAAATTTTAATAAAAGTTTGGATGAAATAAAATTAGAAAATTTTATTTGGGAGAAAAATTTGATAAGAGTATGGCTTCTATGGAAGAAAAAATTGATAAGAGTATGGCAGAAATGAGAATAGAATGGAAGGAAAATGTAGAGAAAATGGCTGAGAAGATAGAGAATAATTGTAAACAGTTTAGTGCAGAATTTAAAGGGGAAATAAATAAGAATATGGAGGAGATAGGGGCAGTAGTGGAGGAGGAAATTATTAAGAACGAGGTATCTGAGAAAACACGTGATGATAAACATATTGATTTTAATGTGTAAGTAGAAGAAATAGATAAGGTAGAAGTGAAGGGTAATTTATTTGTTAATAACAATCAAGGAGAAATTATTAATGAACAGCCAGGGCAAATAGTTAAGATAGGAAATAATTAATAGTGATATGCAGGGTAATGTTAGGAAACAGCTGGAAATAGAGATAGGGAAGTTGTATAGTTACAATTTGGAGAAGAAAATGCTGAACTTTGCAGGATTAAAAAGGGAAGCTCTCCAGGGGAATAGGAGAAAAGGACATAGTTTGGGTCACATTAGTGTTAGAATAGATATAAATTTAAACAGAATTGGTTCGATCATTATGCAGATGAAATGTATGAAGGAATGTTGAGAAAATAGTGTAGAGGGAGAAAGCCGGATCATTGTACTATGGAGTATGAAAAACACATGGTAACAATGACAAATAGTATAAATTATGTAGTGACCTGGTCAATTAAATGATTGAAGATTCAATCATGTGGTGAAGTAATTAAATGGTTTGGGAAAAATCTGTTTATATGTCAATGGAATATTAGGCTACTTAAAGAATATGGGCATCCTTTGTTGGGGATAGAGGAAGATAATAGCACTGGAATATATGGGGACGTGAAAATTTTAATGATGGCAGGGGTCTATTGCTATATCAGGTGATGTGTTAGTTTGATAGTGAAAAACAACTCTAGGAGAATCATTACCCTTTAATGATTTCATAATTAGTGATTATGGAGACTCCAGCTATAAGTATTTTCTTCCACTTCAGTGCTTTATTTCTTACATCATCCTCTGTGCTATATTCTAGTTAGGTGATTTTAATGGGGAATTATAGATAGTTCAGTCGTATTTTGTCACGGGTGTCTTTTTGTATTGCAATAGATTTTGGGGTGATTTGAGATAGTGTGACATAATTTTAGGTTAGTTTTGGGAATCAGCTGTTTTACAGGCCATAGTCTTGTTCTATCATTTTGTTTCTGCACAAGGAGTATTTTTCGATTTTGTGGGTTTATGTGGTTGTTGGGGTGTGGAAAGTAGATGATTAAAGTGGATTTTATTGTGGGGAGAAATAATGAGAATTCTGTCTGTTTGGAAGAAATTAGAGTTGAATTAGTGTGAGCTTATGGAAGGATTATGGTTTGAGGTAACGTTGGGAAATTTCAGCTATGATTTTGGAAGGTGTTTTGATTTATGGTACTGGAATTTGGTGGAAAATAGCAGTGGGACCTCATAATGTTATTGGAGGATATAAAGGATTAAATGAATCAGTCGTCGTATTATAATGAAGAATAATAAGTTGAAAGCGTCGTTTATTAAAGTGAAGTGAAGGATTCGTTGAATTATAAGTATGGAATAGTATGTGAAGTATTCGTATTGAGGGTGGTATAAATAAGTCCACGAGATAAGTTTAGTTGGAGATTAGCACAAATAGAAAGAGGATCACAGCAGTAAAAGTAATATCGTCGTTTAAAAAATGTTAGAAGAGAATGTGTCACTGAAATAGACCAGCTGGTACCTTGGAATTTAAAGATTGTGAATTGTCAGAGCTGATAGAGAAAGAATATGGGGATAATCTTGCGGTAATTTTATGAGCAAAGTGGTGACTCAATGATGATTATGATAAAGAGACAGGATTTCATATAATGTGGAGATAGGGATGGTTTATTGGGTAGAAATTGAATATTATTTGTTGGGAAGTCATGGAATGAGAAACTATTGTGTAGAAATAGGGTGTCATTTGTTTTTTATGTATTCTGTTCTATCAGGAGTTTGTTGGTCATTTGGATTAATCGTATTGCTGGGTAATTAAATATGGTATGGGGCTATCAAGTTTTTTATTGTTGGATGAGGAGCAGTCTTATTTAGGAATTGAAATTTAGCTTATGAAAATTTAACATTTGAGGTTTTGAAAAATGTCACAGGAAGGAAACATGGAGCCAAATTAAGGATTGGTTTGCATGAGGGATGGTGTTAGGGGGCAGTTCAGCCATATAAGCCATATAAGTTTGTTGTATTATTTTGAGTAGGTCATATGTCAGCCAATTTCTTATCATGTTTTATTCGTCAAGAAGCATAAAGGTATCATGAATGATGTTTTTATACTGTAATAACTGTGCCATACAATGGAAGCGTTTAGTTTTATTTTGAGAGTTATCTAGGTCAGGCTGAAGGTCGTAATTTTGTTAGTTGAAAGGAAAAGTGGGTGGTAGTTGTAAGGCCACGCGATAAGATGGAAGGAGATTTGGTGATTATCCCGCGTAGATGGGAATCACACTCCATTTTGATTAAAGCTGTTGTGATACAGATATTTTTGTGTGGGAGCTCACTGGGTGACTGAATTATTCTGTTATTCTGACCTATTAAATATGGACTTATAATGAATGGCACAGAAGTGATACAGATAAACAGTTTTGAAAGATAGGCAAAAATGATAAATGGCTGACGACAGAAACATATGATGACATGTGAGTACTGAACTTTGATGCCAAGTTTCTCAATCCTGGCAAATTGAAAGTTTCGTTCCTGTGAGCGGGTAAATTTAATCATTTAAAATTCATAACATGATTTTTTTATCAATGGGGGCCACCAGGCAAACATGTGTAAGTTTTTCCACCGGCGACTACGAAATCACATCAATTCGTAGCTTAAGTCAAATTGATATGAAGTAAGGTAAACCTGACCTCAACAACTAATCAAGCACACTCGTTTTCGCGCTATTGGTCATCTATTTGCAGAACCAGGTCACGTGACAACTGCATGGCCAGACGTTCTTCCCGCGTTCGTTTACGTCAGCAATCTACGTCACACATCAAACAATAGTGTCTGTCATCTGTAAGGCCGCGTATAGTGACAATAATGTGGGGTTGTAACTTCCATGTTACAATATGTATACTAACTGGCGTTGCCTGGTAATTCAGTTATATTATCAAGCTGCAATATTTCGTTCAACAGTAATATCTTTGTCAAAGCGTGATTAAATCGTCAGATTGATTGTAAGATTTTTGAAATTATAATTTTTTCATGTTCGAAATTAATAAAATTTATAATAAAAATGTTTTAAGATTTTGTGCCATTAAAATTTTATCCTGTATAGCAGCGGGCCCAACTGTAGATAAGAACAATTCATGTGCCCACAAAAGGAGAATTACGAATACACACGCACTGGAATTATATATATATATATATATATATATTGTAATCTTCGGCTAGTTCAGTCAAGAAGAAGTTATGATCTCGAGAGAGGATATAATTATAAAATACCATATTTATTCTAATGAACACAAATATGAAGAAGGCAGATTTGAATAACACAATATTGTTGAAAGTGAAAACAAAATGTAACTTTATTGAATATTTTTACAAAAATTAAATTTCTCTGTTCACGAATTTCAACACATTCACCATAATTCTACAAGGATAAATTACGCATGCGGATTGGGTCTCCACTCTTCGTCGGCCTTTACACACGTCACTCGTAAAACAAAGTTCGTTTAATCTGAAAATACTAATTTTAGTTTAGTTCACATAAATCTTATTTGTAATATATAATTAATCCTCCTTCTCTCACCATTTTGTTTGAAAACATATGTATCAAGACAATATGTTTACATGATCCGTTGTTCTTAAATGATCATGTAATAGCTAGTTAAGCATTAAACACACTAAAGATAGGTTCGCTCACACAAGTAAAATATTGATTTATCAAAAGCCTCTTTAGACGTTCAGTCTAGCTATTATTAAAGTCGAATTTAGTTTAGCTAGAGCAACGAATTACAATTTGATTCCACAGTAGCTTGATGTCTAAATAATGAAAACAATAACAAAGGTACGACTTCACCTTGTCTATACATATTCGTTGGAGAAGTCGCTTCGACGGAAGCTCGTTGGTCCTCGGTGGCAGAAAGTACGCACAGCGGCGTGGAAGGTTCACGATGTCTACCACGATTCCCCCAAAAGATTCGCCAACTAAATGAGAACAAAGAAGTCGCTGTCGTGGTAAGTAGAAATCACAAGTCGTCGGTCCGTACCTCACGGAATGGATGAATGCACACCAAGATGTTGATTATGGGTCATCTCGTTTTAATGTTGAAAATTTTGGAGATAAATGTTGATGTACTAACGTAGTAACTCATACGATTGCGCGGTTGAATTCAGAAACCACTCATATAATTTCCAAGTCCTGACTCTGTAACTTCTCAGGTTATCACTCGTCGTAAAATTTTCTAAGTCCCAATTTATGTTAATATTTATATCCGGAACACAAAAAATGTACGTCTGCTCACATCCAGTTACGGAGACGAAGTCTTCGAATTTTGCTTGTAAAATGAGCTGTCCAAGTGTGTCAAGGGAAGGGATAAATGTTGTCAAACGTACTACAATGTTGCGATCTATATTGGCGTAAGGAAAAAAATGCTTATTTTCAAAAGTATAAAATGTGTATGGAAAATTGTAGATAACTGTCACCGGTAAAAGTTATATCTGAAATTGTTTACGATTTTTGATTGTATATTTATATTTAAATTTAGATTATAAATTCAGAGCTTTTAAATAATTTGGCTTCACTGTTGACTACAGCTGTGGTTAATCGATATCAGGGAACAATGGTCTGATACGTAGGTCTGCATCTTGCTAATCCCATTGTTCCGACAATGGGTACTGCAAAAAATTTTACCACAAATTAATGCAGTGGGTTTAGAAACAGTGAGACATGTCAAAAGAAAAGCGTGAATTGTGGTATGAGTTCAGGTGTAAACCAAATTTAAAGATTATATTTTATTCAAAAGTATACGAGTTTTAAGAGTTATCCGGAAGACGTAATAACTGAAATTTATCTTTAAACTGTTAACATGTTTATTTAGAACGTTTTGGGTCTATTTTATTTCATTTAGAAATGTTATCAATATGGCAATAACTTTAAATAATTTAAAATAATTTTTTAATTCGTAATTATCATTATGTAGTATTATTAGATTCTGATTTAACAATATAATTTAATTAATCTGACTGGTAGGTAAATGGAAAATACAACAATTATTGTATATGGAAGTAAATAAATAAATCTTTCCAAATATGGAATGGGTGATTACATTATATATATATATATATATATATATATAATATGTATATATACATATATCAATCACGAAATCTATTTTGTTTTATAGGATGGTCATTTTTAAGCCCAAGAAGAGAGAATTGTTAAAAATTTTATATGTTTGATGAACTTATAAATACTGTAATATTAGTATAGTATTGTATATATATATATATATATATATATATATATATTTCGTGGTGCTATAAGTGTCAGACTACAAAATATCCTCTATTTATTTCATTTAATATTTAGTTGCGTTGTCTATATATTTAATAAATCATTGTGATATGTCGTTTAATATATTGTTACCACAGGACTTAAATGTACAAACATTGAAATAATTAAAACTGTATTTCGTGTTATTAGGTAGACAATTTTCATGTATTGTAGTCCAATCTGTCACAGCGTTACGTTACATGATTGTACTGCTGCGTCTTGCTGAATGCAATAAGCATTAGCGATTTTTGCCAGAAACCGCGTACCCTGCATTCCGTATAGGTTTGTCTATGTGAAAAAAAAAACGATATTTATGCATGGCACCACGAACTTGAGAGATTTTTCGCGTCACACCGGCTCCTCGTTAGAGCCGACTGATTGATGGCCAAAGCTGACGTTAACGTCTGTCATCCGATGCTCATCCCGAACATTACAGCTCGTTATTTTTAATTACCGACAGGAAATGCGTACGTGGTGGCCGGAACAACGAGAGGCACTGTTAGCAGAACTTCCCTGATGCCAGATACACGTTGGCGCCGTGGACAAATATTTAATGCCTTGGATTTTAAGGAAATTGCGTGAGATTTTTTAGTAATCATGATAAATGATAAATTCAATTAAATAATGAATACTAGGTAGACAATTCTTTCAAGATGCATCACAGATAATATTTAGATGCAGTATTTCTATTTATGAAACGTAAAATCCGAATATTTCTTACTCCCATCACTAATTGCCAAGAGGATCCACATAAAAGTGAGAACATACACACAACCACGATAAAGATCCCCGATGAAAGTGTTACAATTAAATTTAATAAAGAAACCCACATGATTAAGTTTCATACTAACGTACGACATTATAAATATATTAAAACAGCATGAAGTTAATGATTTTAAATTTTAAAGGAATATATTAGAAAAGCTATGGTTTCGTCTCTGGTGGATACAGCGATATTGCTCTTACGTAGAAGTGCTTTTTACTGTACGAATACTGATCTGATGCCAAATATATGATAAAATATTAATCATAGTAACACATGCAACACGCGTGATTGGCTAGAGCGAGGTATTTTCGGCCTGTACTTTCTCGTTTTACGGCACTTGTGGCGAACAGTGGCTAGGAAGAGCGGCAATCGAGGAAAGTCCACGTAAGTCGTTGGTAATTCTAAGATAAATTGTAGAAGCACAGTTAACAAAAATATAGAATTATTGAATTTTGACGTTTTGCACAAGAAAAGAAGGTATTTCAGTTTCAGAAGGCAGAAGCGGAAGGCGTTTCGGAATAATTTACAGGAAAAATACGCTGAGTGGGTTGGTTCTGGAGAAACTGTTGAAGACTGTTGGGAAACATTTAAATCAATAATTAGCGAAGCAATAGGGTACTACGTCCCAGTTAAGTATCTAAAGGAAAACGCTGACCCTGAGTACTACAATCCTCAAATTAGGAAAAGCTTAAATTAGAAGGAAAGTAAATGACTATCACAGGTACAGATTCCTTCACCTAAACAAAATTTAATTGAAGCAAAAAAAATAATTCTATTTAATAAACCCGTTTGAGGGGGAAGATAGTAAGTAGATGGCGAAAATTATGTAAATATATTCGAAGACGTAAGAGTGCATTACTTCGCGATTGAAAGGTTCGCTAACTACTTTGCCGTGGTATTCGGGGAAAGGTGTATTTACCCAAAAAGTATCTCAAATAGACTGTGGCAATATGAGCGCTCGGAGCGTGACGAACATCCCTACTTCTATAGGATCAACTTGATTGTAGGCCAATAAGAGACAACGTAAAAACAGCGCTTTTGAATCCCTAAAATCTGACTTTAAGGAACATAAGACAAATTAAAGTGGATTATTTTTTTACACATTATCTTTGTATCTTCAAATACATAATGTACAGATAAAAATTTGTACGG
Organism: Eucriotettix oculatus; assembly: GCA_034510155.1. NCBI lineage: Eukaryota > Metazoa > Arthropoda > Insecta > Orthoptera > Tetrigidae > Eucriotettix > Eucriotettix oculatus. Next base: position 262,820,520 of record CM067376.1, on the reverse strand, counting down.
AAGATTAAGAAAAGAGACCATAATTCGAAATCAATATTGCGAGTAGTATGAGAAGTTATATCATGTTATTTCAATTTAATGTTAAAATAAACAATTTTATATTGATAAATTTATAATTAACAAATGTAGATTGCAGACAATAAAATACAAAATTCAAAAAGGCAATTTTATACTAAGTTAATAAAGTTTGAAGGTCACTAAATCCAAGGATATAGAGAATATCTTTTTTTAAGAGTTTATATCCAAGGACAAACTGTGTATATTCTCCCGTAACATTTTCTAATGAAATAAATATATATTTTAAATTCTCTTTCTTGAAATATGATGACATAAATTCGTAAAGTGGTACTTTTCCGTGTAAACTTTATGCATATATATGTATTTTTTGTGAAGCATCAGTGATAACAGCTTATAAAATAGAAAATACAGTTATAAAAAAGAAATCATTGTGAAATTAGCGTAAGTTTTTAGTTAAAATATTAAATTAAAATGTCCATTTATGCTTTCGTTACGAAGTTTCTGTAATTCTAGAAATTTGTTTAAATAGTCAGGATTTTTTTTATAAAAGTGAATAAAACCTAGTAACAGTCAAACAAATCTGCTCGGACGTCGGCGGTGAGAAGTCAAAAGGAAAGAAACATTATTTGATAAACAGGGGTAATAAAACCCAGACATTTGGACGCCAGGTGGATTGGCCCGTGACTGTTGGAATGTGGAGACAGAGGCTGCGAATAAGAGTGGATTTTCCCCAAAAACCTTGGGGGAAAGGGCAAGCAATTCATCCCAGAAGGGATTAACAATAAATTTCATTGGCGAAAATCCATCCTTTACCACCTTCCGGATATAAATTAAAGAAGTGGAGAGAAGTATTAAAAAGCCTGGGAGATGATAGGAGAGACGACAGATTGAAGGGACGAAAGCTTTTGATCGGATGATATTGGTGGCAGATTGTGAGATTTTAGCGCAGATGATCACATTATCAGACAGAGTATGAGGAGACGCTAAGACTAGAAATTATCACGAATTAGGGACAATAGCAGTGGCAGATGAGGTGTGTTCGAGACCAGACCGACGTCATATGAGGAAGTGCAAGAGAAGGTGCCACTAGGTCCAAATTTTACTGACACGGTAATTACCCATGTAATCGTTTTTCTGATTTCCTATACTACCAGGTCCGAGTAGATTTAGTGTGAAATATTTCCGCTCCATGAGAAAGCCCATATGATACGACCCTGAGTGTAGAGATCTAGAATTTTATTTCTAAGAAAATTATTTTTTATTTTTTTTGTAAATATTTATATGTTGTGTTTATTATAAACAAAGACCGGCTAAGCAAATTAAAACTTTAATCAATCATTGTACATTAATAATAAATAAATGTAAAAATTCAATATAATTTCCAATGCTAACGATTTTCAATAATTATAAAATAAATAATATCCCTTAATATTCTCAAATTACACAAGGAAATAATTTAAATATATTAAATAGATATTTTCAATCAAAAACTTCTCGTCGGAAGCTGTGGTGGGGGATATCAGACTTTCGGTTTTAATTAAGCATTAACTTTTACTCCACATTTACTGTTAGGTTTATTTTTAATTATGTTTGATTCTGGACCATTTTAAAATATATGTATATTTGAAGAATATACAAAAAATGACTACTTACAAATTTAAAATAATTTGTTACTACATATATTATTTTAATCTATTTGAAAATTTCCTATCATTTTACTCGCTCTGACCGTCCAACTTCCCTCTCAGCTCTCACTCGACCTAAACTCTCCGACGGTCCTTTCCTCCCATTCACCAGACCATCTCCTCAGCTCAGACCTGGCTCGACCGTCCTCTTTCGGTCTCCACAACAAACTGTCTTCTTCTCTCGCGTTCTTCACACCAACTCGTCAGCTCAGACTCGACTCGACTTTTCATCTCTCCATCTCCACCCCAACTGTCTTCTTCTCTCCCCTTCTCCACATCAACTCCTCAGCTCCCCAGCTTTTCCGTCATCACCTCTGGTTCTCGTTCCATCTGGACGACCAATCACCACTTATAATTTTAAGCAGAACTCGCCCGCGAATTTGGGGAATCCTCGCCATTTTGACCTTTGCGGGGAGAAATAATGTATGCGCTCGCACGGACAGTCAGGTATAAGCAAAAGTTAACACCTCTTTGTGCTGGCCTACCCCACAAAATTCGTCAACCAGATGTTCCCACGTTAATTTCTAATCCCCCGCACATGGAACAAACAACGTGTATTCCATGCGGTCAGCCGAATCCTAAATCCATAATATATCTATTTTAATAATTACGTAATAACTAATATCTTAACAACTACTACATATCTATCATAACAACTACTTAATATCTAATATCCACTACATGTGGTAATTTGAGTGTTTATAATTTTTTTATCGTAATGTTTTAATAACGTATTAAACTGTTTAATTGCTAATTATAAAGGGCGACATTTCAATAATTTAATAAGATTAATAACAGCCCTCGGGTGAAGTATTCATGAAATAAATGACTGTACTGGACTAACTAGTTGAATTAGCGGATGGTGAAGGCGGACCAAGATGATGATTTCCCCCACCTTCACCAACTGCTAGATAGTTATCTGTGGAAGAGGCAGTCAGTCGGGATTTATAGCACTCTAAGACTTTATAAAGCAATCCTTATTCAGTCCCTACCAATTGTAATCTGAGATTGGTCCTAATGACCAACTCAGATTAATCCCAAATTTTAGATTAACGGAATGGCTCTTTTGAGGAATAAGGGAGTGTGTTAGTGAAGCGAAAGTGGAATGAGATAAAAAATTATGTTAATAACCAATCTAACATTCCACTGTTTCTCAAACTATAGTCCATTACCTTGGTTTTCCCTCTATTAATCCTCATATGGAACTCTTTCTCCTGGACTAAGTTTATGCCATTTATTATGGTTTCCATGTCTTCTTCTGACTCCTCTAATACTACAATATCGTCGGAAATCACAAGTTATTTATTTCATCTCCTTTCAATATGATTCCTTTTCCATATTCCGTTTTAACCTTCAACATCGCTTGTTATATATATATATATATATATATATATATATATATATATAAGTTAAACAGCATTAGCGACAGACTGTATCCTTGCCTTACTCTTTTCTTGATTATGGCTTTCTTTTCTTGATCTTCTATTGTAATTACTGCTGTCTGTCTCCTGTACATGTTATGTATAAACAAGCCTCCTTTCTGGATATTTTATTCCAGTGCTCTTCAAATTTCTTAATAGTGTGTTCCAGTTCACATTATCAAACGCTTTCTTTTTAAATCTACACATGCCATAAACGAAGGTTTTTTCTTATCCTGTCTTCTACAATTATTCGCAAAGTCAATATTTCTTCTCTTGTCTCTACATTATTCCTAAAACCAAACTGATCTTCTCCTAACTCACATTCTATTGGGCGTTCCATTCTGCTATATACTATTTTCGTTAATATTTTACATGCATGACATACTGTAAAACATTCTCGGTCGGGTATATTTTTATTTGATAATTATTCCAAGCCCACGTTATTATAAAAGTAAAAACTATTTAAACACATTTACAGTTTGCCTTCAAATTTTGTGTTATTTAATACTCGGTTTTTATGATGATAACAAAAAGGTCTTTTCAATGCGTTTATCATAGCATACAAAATAACGTATTTAATACGTATTTGTGATACGGATTTAAAGCGATTCTGTCTTACTGGGATAATGATCACCGTCGATTACGCCTGTTTACTGCGTCCACACATGAGCTCGTCTAGAAATGGACTACAAATTGTAACTTAATACATTTTTTTGGAAATGTTTAGAGAACTTCGGATAAACACAGTTTGCGTTTTATGATTGATCATTCATGCTAATTTTTACATGACAGTAAGCATAAAACTTTGTTTTGGAAATAAAAATGAAGAAATCGTTTCAATGACTTTGAAAAATTAAGCTGGTATGCTGGATTTAATCATATTAAGTGAATCTCTAAAACGACCTTCTTTATTTAGGTTTTTCGTCGAGATAGGGGATCAACAGCACTTAACGAAGAGCCGTCGGTAATCCCAGAAGCTTCGTTATTTACACTGTGCGTAATGCGTCCAAGCTGAACTGAAACCTTTCGCACAACTCGTATTGAAGTGGTCAGCAGTCTTAATAATTACTGCCTGCAGTACGAAACTCTCTCTCTCCTGGATTAGTAGACTCAATGTTGCGAGTTTATTTCCCAGTAGCTTAATAGCTTTGTTTCAAGCGTCAGTGTAATCGCTTTATAGCAGATTAGTCTGCCTCGGCTGATTTTATCATTAGTATTTTTCGTATAACTGTCTTGAAGAGAGTAAATCTGGGGACATAAAAGAATGTGCACTTCTCTAACGAAGATTTGAGAATATTTTATTGTATTTAAATTACTAACATATGCCTCAAAGGTACATTATTCGTTTTTTAACATTCCACTCGTAATTTGGACTCTGACTCTAAGGAGTTTACAAAATTTCTTCATGATTTATATTTCACAATGTTACAAGAAGAAAATTCAAGTAACAATGATCTTTAGATAAAATTACAAAATTTCTAATTCATTAGATGAACATATTTGAGAAAGAATGAAGTTTCATTTCAATGAAATATAAAATTGTGACTGATCGAAAACTTATTCTGCAGAGTGAGTGAGCTATAATTTTGTAGAAAAGCGAAGTAGTTATTTTGACTCACACCGTTTCGGTCCTGTGACCTGCACGCGAAATTATCTGTTTGAACGAGTGAATCACTGAGAGGAGTGACTACTTCTGTGCGCAATCACACCTAGATTCAGCTCCGCTACACTGATATTAATTGAATCACTTGAGTCAAAATGTCTTCATTTTTAATTACTATATCAAATATTTAATTGCAAACAATCGAAACACGTAAGTACAAGAATACAAATTTTGTTTAAACAACGTAAGAAAACTATCTCTCTGGGTAAATTATAGTGGGGAGTTTTTTTGGAAAAAAATTTAATTAGTGGAGTAATAAAACAATTTAACCGTAAGTTAATATAATTTTGTATTATTCGATTGTACACCGAATAGTGTCCAGTTTCCGGGCTAGTACCTTCAGGTCCTCAGCTGGCAGCCGTAGAGTACGAACACAAGGTGTAGGACTAGCCTCGATTACAGATCTCCGCTAATCGGGACTAGGATAGTACGAGAGATCAGGATTTGGTATGAGCGACGGTCAACTTTCCGAAGATGATATTTCTGGTGAAGATTAACTACAAAATATATTGTGTATATATTCAAATATTTATATTTTAGTTGTAGTCTCCTTACGTACGGAAGCATTTTTTTTATTTACGGGATACATGAGTGTGATCCTGAAACAGGCAACTCCTCTTTAATAGCATATAAAAGGGTATTGAAAATGGGAATGTGGAAGGTAGACCAACAGTGACCAGGGCCCCTGGTCATAGTTTACGCTCCTATCCGGTGTTTCATTTAAAAATATGCAGGAATCAGGTACGTTGTGCTGTTGGGCATTATTCTCACGCCCTTTAGAATGACGGGAGACGAGTTTGCTGTGGGGTCGCAGCATTCCTTTCTCATTGTCTCCTCGGTTTTAAGAGATAGTTGGCCGACTGATCGGCCCTTAAACTCTGGGTCCACGGGTATTACACGCCGATAATAAATCGGAAAACTAACCACAGGATTCAAGCATTTTTAAGTGGTGGTGGTGGTTGACAGACTACATGAAGGGTGATCCTGAAACTGGCAACCTCCCTTTAATAGTATAGGAAGGGAATTGAAAAGGGGGGTATAATTGGTCAGGAAACACTTTAAAGGTGCACAAGTCACAGCTTGGCTGCATCGAAATAGTGAAATTAAACAACAAAAATAAAAAATTTATCAACACAAAATCGAATACGTAAATGTTATACAAAATGAAAGTTTAAGACCTTGTCCTTCAGTAATCGTTACACAATGTAAAATTATTATTTTAAAAAACAATTTATATTCAGTGATCGGAATTTATCAATACACAAATAATTTGACCTCAAATCATATTTACATAAAATGAAAATTTTCAGCGAGAAAGAATTTACGTAATACAAGGTTCTTTAGAAATATTCACTTCTCTTGCACGTGAAATATGAAATCATGAAGTGCGACTTGAATTACAATAATATGCGCGATATAAAAGCAATAATTAAAATTCTGTTACTATTTACATCTTTCAAGGTCGAACAGCTGATCGTTGCCAATACTCGTATCCATCTGAGGACGGCTGATTTAAACAAAATTGTACACAATTGGTCAGATAATTTCAAGTTCATATATTCAGGAACACGTTCGTCTGATTAACACATAAATCACCTGAGTCCCATGCTGGATTCCGGATAGGCGATGTCACAAACGCGCTGTTACGGATGCTAAGTGCTAACTTGCCTATCAACCGACTGATGAACCGTCCTCGGGCTAAGTGCATACTTCGTGAAAATTTTATAAGTCCCACTCGGACTCCTACCTATATCATTTCTAATGCGAAGCGAATAACATTTTCCCCTCCGGTGCTTCGAGTTGAAGTGCTGTTTCTCAATCAGAGAATTGAGAGGCCGATTAAACTTTTAAAATGCAAGTTCTAAGAGAATAGAATGAATTCAAAGAAAGTAAATTAGACAATAAATTATGAAATAGTTTTTACACTTCAATTGGTATAAAAAATTGGAAAAAATTAGGATAATTTTTCTATCCCTTTAGAAAATAATTTGGAAACTAAATATTGAAAATAGAGGGCAAAAAATTAGTATCGGCGACGAAATAAGGGTTCCACGGGTAACGTTAATATCACTACTGTGAAAAGGACGGGTAGCCAGCTTATTTGAAATAAAACGTTGGTCCCATTTAATCAATCTTTTTGTGTTGAATTTATAATTTTTAGCTTTTTGGAAATACAACTGCTGAAATTTAATTGAAATGTAGAAGTGGAAAAGCTTTATTGTAAGGTTTCAAATCTTGAGGATTATGTACATACGACCATCCGTTTCCGGAAAATAATAAATCCGTCCCCATTAATCCCTTCAGAGATAAAATGCGTCGAGGGGAGAATCACTTTAATAAAAGCCTGTCACTTGGCGGGATTGGACATGTCAGCCAGACCGTGCCGCTTTTCTTGCGACTTTGGGCTAACGAGATTGGCCGATATGCTGAGGCGGCGTGGAGCGACCTACTCTTTGCGATGGCATCCGTCTACTCCTCGCCATTGTGCACTCCATTGTGAAGCCAATCTAGTCCAGGCTATCACGGCTTCATTACTGGACCAGAGTGGCGGCCACCAACCCCTATCACATCGTCTGGCCTTAAAACATTTCTAATTTATTCTGTAAACACGTCCTGTTATTGAAATTAAATTACGACGTAAGAGATTAAATTACACTGTATTATTTTAATTTAATAAATTCTAATATCGTAGTAGATTAAGCAAGATTATCTGTAGATCAACAGACAATAAAAGGTCTGCTTTCATGTTGGCCTACATGTAAACTACAAGCTTCATTATTGTTCAAAATGATAATCTTTACGATAAAAGTATTTATATCAATGAAAAAAATACAAGTAAACCAAAGGATGCTGAGGTTAAACTCAAAGTCCGTATTTTTCGATGACAGTAGAAATATCTGGACGGCGTAAGGTTATTGATGCATTTACACAGATGGTTTCTGGATTACAATTGTTAATTAAACACGTGTAAATATTAATTTCTAAGATAGTAATTAACCTTTATGACCAAAACATTAACACTTCAATTTTTAAAATATGCGAGTAATAAGTTAGGGGAAGAGCGATCAATATGGAGGACATTGACGAAGAGAGATTGATAGGCCACGTTTTAGCATTAGAGTGAAGTGTGTGGGGTAAGAGCAGAAGAGGGAGGCCAAGGATGGAATACGCTATGAAAATTAGGGAGGACGTGAGATGTGCTAGTTATTTGGAAAAGAAAAGGCTTGCACAAGATAGTTTAGTATGAAGAGTTGTATCAGAGCAGTCTTAGGGCTGAATACCACAAGAAAAAGTTATATGCTAAGTTAACAAATAAAGAGACACATAAATTAGTCAATAAAATGAGGCACTTAATTTGTTAGTGAATATTCTTACAGAAATGAAGAGCGTCTAGTGACGCATTGATTTGTTGAATTCATTATTGTTGTTTTGGCGATCCCACATAATAATTTTTGAAGGTTCCTAAGTAGCAATTATTTATAAAGTATTAGTTATGGAACTGATGAAATGGATTATATATAAACAACTATTTTAGCACGTATTTCACTGGTATGTTACATATACAATTGACTCTTAAAGTTACGGATAAGTTAAATTGCAATTATGTACTTAAAAATATTTGATATTAATTATCTTACTTAACAGTTTAAGCTATAAATTAAATTATACCCTTATCGATTTCAAGACGTTCAGTTTGAAAATGCAATTAAGAGAATTAATTTAACTTCCTAGTCGACTTAATATTACATGTTTCGAGTTGGAGAGTTTGTTTCATTTTCTCGTTTGCTTGCATCTTCTCAACTACAAAGAATTTAGAAGCAGCGATGTTACAAAACTTGAGAGTTGATTTCAGCGCAACACAAACCCTCTCATTGTTTAATTAAATAACTTTTGCCCTCACTAAAATCTCTTTAGAAGGTCTCCATTAACGGGATGAACGATTACAAAAAATGGAGCACATTGAAACGTATTTTATTTATAGTATTTTCATTAAAGAAATTTCACGTATTAATTTAGATATTATGTTTAATTTTTATGGTCTTGGCCACGAGATAAGAATATACAAATGTTATGACCGCAGTTCTATAATTATTAAAACTTGAATGAAATCAAGGAGTATCGTTGAAGTTTTACAAAACAGATTAGTATATATGGATTTTCGTTTGTGTTTAAATGGCGGCTTGATCTTTCGGAGAATATATATATATATATATATATATTCGGATTATATTCACCGCACCCAATTTACCAATATGACCTTGTTTCCATGAATGTGCACATGACCTTCTAGTTTTTGACAAATTTTTCGTTATTTATTAATAAAGGAATAAATTGTTATAAAATTAAATAAGTGCCTCTAGTAAATTTATTGTAATAATTAAGGGGTTTGGATGGCGACTAATGGATTAGGATTTTTCATTTAAAGTGGAACAAAATTACTGGCAATATTCATATACATATGCTTATATTTTGTTATGCCACTGAATAAAAATTATTACGCAAAGCCTACTGCAGCCAGGAAAATAAAACAAAAGTATTTTTCCACTCAAAAAGTTGAATTTTTAATTTTTTATACCAATCTTGTACACACGCCCTTTGTATTAATATTAACATGAATTTAACGTGATTAAGGACTTGATCCAAATTCTTCTTCAATATTATAAGAAATGAAGTTAATTATTAATAATGTTGGTAAAAGCATAATATAGTGTGAAGCGATCTTGAAGAGAATTTAATATTAACATTCGGTTACAATATTTTGTGAAAATGCCACTTAATTTAATTTAACCCCACAAGAACGTATCTAGGAAAAAAATATTCTGATTTCCGCGATCTGATTCGTGAGCTATATCTTAGAATACGATCTCGATCGGATCGCCCACCTCTACTTATAATAGCTTGACCCGGGTCAAAGTTTGTTTACACAACGTTTTGACAGCAAGCTCCGCCATCGTCGTCAGCTGGATACAGTATTGCTGTCGAAACGTTATGTAAACAACTTTGACCCGAGATGAATCCCGAGAATTGTATTAGAAACTTATTCGTTACTTATTCATTAGAAGGCGGATGAATTCGATGCAAATTTTAATAGAAAAGTGACGTTCAAAACACACACACATTTATATCTATGAAAACATAAAGAACTATATCTAAATGAGGAACGGGCGGTTTAATACCTCTTTTCATTGGATAGGTTTAAAAATTTATTTAATGAACAAATTTTGGTCTCTCGAGAAGTGAAGTACGCAGTTACTGAAAAATAGAAAAAAAAATCATTTAAATTTATACAATCAGCACAATGAGCAAGTTTCACAGCTTTGATGAACTTACCCAAAATTACTGGACCTATAAACATTCAACCTCACGAATGATTCCGCGTCTCTGTCTTTAGTGCATCTTGTAGGTTTTTTACATCGGGGGATGTAGTGTGATCCAGGTCCAACTCCTCGTTTGCCCTCTCTCCTCCGACTGATCTCGTCGTCCCTTCTGGCTGTCTCTCCTCCTCTGATCTTTCTCCGACTGATTCGTCCGACTGCCCTCTTCTCGTCTATCTCCCGGACTGAATCGTCGTCCCTTCTCTCCGACTGAATTCGTCTCCTCTCTCTCCTCAACTGAATGCTTCTCCTCTCTCTCCGAACTGAATGCTTCTCCTCTCTCTCTCTCTCTCTCTCTCTCTCTCTCTCTCTCTCTCTCTCAGACTGAGTGATTCTCCTCTCTCTCCGACTAAGTGTCTCAACCCCCGTCTCCTTTTCAACTTCTCGCCCCGGGACTTTCCCGCCAGCGGGATTTCCCCTCGGGATTTTACCCACTTTCAGACAATTCTACATTGTTGCTGGCGTTTATTTTCGCGCACAAAACTACCTTCATTGTAGGCCCAACTGCACTTCACAATGACACTATAGAACCAAAATCAGCAGGCACCTGCGTTTTTACATTACAATATATATATATATATATATATATATATATATATATATATTTCTTTGTCTTCATAGATTTCCATATCCATAGCGATTGTTCAATTTACCTCCCAATTAGTTAAATATAATGCCACATCTGTAACCATACAGGGAGCAGACGCTGTAGTCTAGTGATTAAGACGCTGCTCTGCGGTCCGGTGGGCCAAGGATCAATTCTCGTCACCCATTAATATTTTAATTTCACTGTTCACTACTTCGTTTAATTTTTTCCAGATTGTTCTTTGTTAACAATGAGTGTTACATCATTTCCTCTTCTATGTCTATATAAGGCTGTGTTCTATCATGCAGCGGGCAGTTGACTTGTGAGCGAACATCGGGTCAGACCTTGTATAACCTTGTGCACTATAAATAAACGTGTTTTACAATTAATCTAATTCTTTATTAATTATTCCAACATTTAGATTTCTACGTTACATTTTTGTTGGAGGCAACGGCTGCGAGTACGACCAGATGCTCGACGGCGCCGTCTCGAAGGACGGGGAGGCGCCCAAGTCCTCGTCACGGCCCGCGGCGCCGCCGCCGCCCCAGAAGGACACGAGGTCGCCCAAACAGCCGCTCACGTCACCGCCGCCACTCGACGACCTGCTGGACGAGCTGGAGCTGGAGCACGATTAGAAGGCCCCGGAGCTGGCGGTCGCCGCGGCTGAGAAGCCGAGGGACGTCTTGTCGGCGCCGTCCAAGTACGGGAAGAGCGGGCCCAGGCCGGACTTGTACAGCGACGCTAGCAGGTCGGCGGTGTCGTCGGTTCAAAATCAGGAGTGTTGAGAAAGTCATTGCGTATGCTTCAAGTGTTATCAAGGGCCGAGAAGAACTATTCTACTACTGCCATCATTTGGTCTATTAACACGTTCCGCCCTTATTTATTTGGTAGGCCGTTTACCATCGTCACCGATCATCCCTCCTTATGTTGGTTAACAAGCCTAAAGGATCCTTCGGGACGACTAGCAAGATGGGCATTGAGACTACAAGAGTTCGACGTCACCGTCGTGTATAATAACGGGCGCAAACACCGAGACGCAGATTGCCTGTCAAGGTATCCTCTTCAAGAAGACCCAGCAAGTGATGATGATGAGATCCCAGCCATCACTGCTTTAGCTAACTTAGCTGTTGAGCTACGACACATCATAAAGGCTCTGGAGAAGGAGGAACTACGATCCCATGATACAAGAGTGGTTGATAGTTATTCCACGTGAATTGCAACTTGACATTATGTGTCATTTCCATGACGCACCTACGTCTGGGTATCTGGGTTTCACCAAGACTTTTGACCGAATCAAACGACGATACTATTGGCCGGGCCGTCAGACGCTACGTAAGTCACTGCAAGGAATGCCACAGTTACCACCGGGACATCTGATACCGATCCCACCTGCCGTTTCACCGAATTGGGGTGGTCTCTTAGGAAAATTTCCAAAAACAGCCTACGGAAATCGATGGATAATTGTCTGCACGGATTACTTGACACGTTACGCTGTCACCAAAGCTGTACCGACTGCCGAAGCTCAGGATATAGCAAAGTTTCTAGTTGAAGAAATCATCTTGAAACATGGAGCCCCGAGAATAATGATAACGGATCGTGGGAAAGTGTTTTATTCGAAGCTAGTTTCGGAAGTAGCTGCACGCTGCAATGTCAGAATGACTACGGCCTATCATCAACAGACGAATGGTCTAACGGAAAGATTCAATAAAACTCTGACTGATATGCTTTCGATGCACTACGTTGATGCCGAACAGATGGATTGGGATACGTTTGTTCCATTTGTGACATTTGCGTACAACATGGCAAAGCAAGATGCCACTGGTTTCAGTCCTTTCTTTCTGCTCCATGCACGCGAGGCCGAGACAACTATGGATACGCTGTTCTCCTTTTACCCTGACGATATAGATAATGATTACGCGGGATATCAGGTAACTAGAGCAGAATAAGCCCGACAGCTTGCGTGAATACGGACATTAAGCACACAAGACAAGGACCGGGAACGCTATAATACGAAACACAGACCTGTCGAGTACAAACCAGGAGACTTGGTGTGGATTTTCAGACCTGTAAGGAAGGTTGGCCTGTCCGAAAAACTTTTAAAACGATACTTTGGGCGGTACCGAGTCCTACGAAAAATTTCGGAAGGTTGAAGACCATGATCCTTTGTCTAAGCGACGGAAACCAAAGGACATAGTACACGTCTTACGAATGAAGTCCTACAATAGACCTTTCCTTCAAGTAGATAACGAAGAAGGTGATCAACGATCCATCCTAATTCCGGGAAACACCCCGTGGAGATAAATAAAAACGGACAAGCCGTCAATATTACAAACTGTTTCTTTTCAACGGTTCCCAACAAAATTCTGGCTGATTCGATTAGACCTACCTCCATACAACCGAGACGCTGTTCCCTTCGGATGGGGAGCTGACGCTGTGGTCTAGTTGTTAAGACGGTGGGCTAAGGATCGATTCCCGTCCCCGACCAATAATTTAATTCACTTTTCACTACTTCGTTTAATTTGTTCCAGATTGTTCTTTGTTAACAATGAGTGTTCATTGTCTATATAAGGCTGTGTTCTATCATGCAGCGGGTCACACCTTATATAACGTTGTTATACAATTAACCTGATTCTTTATTAATTATTCCAACGTTTCGATTTCTACGTGACAATTTCACATAATTATTCCAGTCAAAATCTAATAATACGCCATTATAATAATTACGTATTAATCGGAAACTTAAATTTCATCTAATGTTAGATTAAAACATAAACTTTAGACTTGGCGTACGCCGTAATTTGGACCATTGCTTCCATTGTATTTTGACACATTTCAATGTATTTTATTTTTGCTGCATTAAATTGCTATTAGACTTTTCTTATAATACCCATTGTCGAGAGAATAGGATGAGCAAGAAGAAGACCTTTAATCTTAGACGCAATTGCTGTATTAAGTTGATGAAATAAGACTGTTTCTACGGCTTTGTCAAACCATCTTAAAGCTTCAATTTAATGAACTAAATTAGGACAAAACCATAAAATTTAAAAAGATAAATAATTACAAGTTTCATTTTTACAGACGATCGCCATCCCTATTTATCCACACACATTTTCTACCGTTTAAAATAATCATTTTCTTTACGCCCATATAGAGCGCAGCACTATCGGACATTTGACAACGGTTATCCGTTCCCTTGATTTCTTATATATATATAGTAACTGCATTTTATTTGACCGTTTAGTTCGGTCGTAGAGAATTTCTGGATTTGGGGTTCATGCGGTCGAATATTGTCATGGGAAGGCAGTATAAGGAATACAACAGGCATAAGTTAGACAATATTTAATAAGCGTAATGTAAACATCAAATGACAAATTTATAGTATATACAATTTACTAAGGAAGTATATGATTACTGAACCAAAAGAAGGGTAATACATAAATCAATCTTCTTTATCCATTAATGTATACAAAATCACTTTAATTCCCCGTAGATATATATATATATATATATATATATAATGTTAAAATATTTACGTTAAAGGTGGAGACTTAAAATATTTATTTAAGATTCGACTAATATTTCTAGAGCATTCTTATACTCATATATATATATATATATATATAAAAGGACAATATCTGAATTAGAAAATTTAGTAGAACGGATAAAAGAAATATTGGTATAACAATTCATTAGTTTTAGAGTAATACGAATCTCAGAGTTAGAGCAACAATGGTTGTAGGTTTATCAGTTTAGATGCGAAATAACAGGAATATCTTTCATTAATTTTCTAGTATTAGAAATATATATATATATATATATATATATATATATATTAAGTCTTAGAGAAAGAAAGATTACATGTCCTAACTCAGCTTTCAGAGATTAAGAATGGAAAATAATATGAATGCAATAATGGCGGACTAGATTCTGTTTGGGTGTTCTATATTAATTATTTCATGACTCTAAAGTAAAGGTTTCTCTGGCCGTAGACTTCTGCTGCTGATTCGCTGTTCCAGTTCGCCATGTGAGAGAACGTAAGCTGGTTTCAACCTGTCAACAGAAATGTTTACGTCTCTATTTTCAATAAGTAGTCATTATTTGCTACTGCGTGCTTTAACCAAAAATGGTCCCTCGTACGATGGCTCCAGGTCTTGAATTATCCGACCAATTCGGACAAAAATATGTCTCGAAATTAGGAGGTCCTTATGGACGTAGATTTTGTTGTGTTAAAGCGTTTATTAATGTTGCCAAATATTTGTACAAGGACGATTCTAATCGTTTCCCACAATCTGTACTGAATTGCGCCGGGGCTCCGAATCTGGTGATACATTGCTGGAAGAATGTTATATACTCTTGGAGGTTGTATGCGACTCTCGTAATTTTACAAGAAACTAACTAACCGTTATGAGCTCCCAAGATCGCCAATTCAACCTGCAAGGTATACCTCCGAAGTGAGCAGTCAGTCCGAGTGAGATAAAATAAAGGGAATATAAGGAACTTTTCAGGGGAAAACTCACAAATTTTTATAAAATAATAGTAAGCTTCCTTCCTCCTTGGCTCTACAACCCATTGAGGGCCTAGGCCTACCGAGTCGACTGCGGACTGTCATATTACATGACACATTCCGAATTTGGAGTGACACGTGGTCAGCGTATCGATCCTCCAAATAGTAAACTTACATATGTATTATCATATAATAGTAAAATACTTACAATATGATATGTCGAGGTGCCACAAGGCTTTAACATAACAAAAATCTCTGGAATAATGTAGAGACGGCGGAGCTTATGAATTGTACACTTAAAATACAACGACAGAAGTATTATGCTTTTATTTAAAACACACAAATTAATCACAATATGCTTGTATTTTATAGAATCGTACAATAAACTCGTATAATCTGACGGTCAATGTGAACACAGATGTAACTTTATGAAGCAGCTGATTTAGTAAATATGCCGTCTAGCTAGTTTATGGTGCTGTAGATATTACAAAGATAAAACAAATGATATCATTCACTATAAAACAACTAGTTCTACAGCACAAACAAAACAACAGTTGTGAAACTAGATAGGAACAAGTATTTACAGATGTAAAAACGAAAACAAATTGTAAGCAAGGAGTGAATTAACAACTTATAATATTATAATATTTGAAGAGATCAAAGTTATCCTTTAGAAAAACGCAAGATATAAATTGAAATGTTCAATCTGGGTATGCTAATGCATTAATTTGAATTACAAAACAGCTAGTATGCAGAAAATGTCAAATAAGGATCACTGTTGGAAAAATAGGCGTAATCGTCACACAATAAATAGGAATGATTACACCTGGTTGTGAGATTTCGAACAGCTTGAATCGAGCTCGCGTGGGCGAAGAGGGCAGCGATTCGACACCCGTTCAAGACGAATGTACGACGGATGACGGCCGCGGAGCGGGCAAGTCGTAAGCACACGGACACGGCCTCAGGATCTCGTACTGCGTCTCTGAAACACCTCGGTAAATGGGTAACAGCCAGGAGAATATTTGAGGTTATACTGGCCGAGAAAGAATTCCGCGATGCAGTAATAACCGCGTTTCTCTCCCGTTGGTCCGAGATGTCTTCGGCTCTCGGTCCACACTGTCTCACTTTCTCTTCGCAAAAGAAAAAAACGACTTGACGTAATGACACGCGACGCTTGTTAAAATGTTTATTACCGAGAGACGACTGAACAAATCGAAATAAACGATTGGGGGGAACGCTGCAAATAATATTTACGAATTACCTCGGCGAGCCAATACTGAAAGGAAATGTATTTTTGACAATAAATTGTATAGTGACTTTGACGTTCTACAACTCGCCGTGGAGGTTAGGGATGGGATCGAAACAACGTAACAGTTATAAATAACATGTTACCAGAATATAACTCTTACCGAAATAACCTGTTACTGAAAATACTAAGTTATTTTATTTAGTAACACCCAGTTTATGCTCCTTACGCCGTTGTTTACTTCACCACTGGCAGAACTTAAGGAGCGTCTTGTTGGAAGAGTGGAGCGCAGTGCGCCCCTAGCGGAACCCGTTACTGCATAACAGGTTACGACGTAACAGTGTTATATAACAGCGGACCCTGTTATTGGGTAACAGGTTACCACGGTAACAGCGTTATATAACAGAATGATTTAGCGGAACCTATTACTGGGCAACAGTTACCATGTTAATAGGTTATAAAACGTCACCCAGGAAGATGTTACGCCACGGACGAGTCGTGGAAATAATTGATAAAATTCTGTTTGTAATTATGGTCAATGTTTTTACAATTTAATATGAATATGTAATCTTCAAGAAATAAAATTAACATGTATCAAGAATTAACTTAAACTAATATCAATATAATACAATAAGCTAGCCATACTTTCTTCAAAGAATATTTTCTATTTTTTTTCAGTAAATCAATAATATGACAATATATTGAATAATAAATGAATCCAGCCAACTTTTCCACTGATGATCGTCGTGGAGGGGGAAGTGTTTGAAGCATGGTAAGGAGCGATGTGAAATAAACAACGCTGCTAAGAAGTTCGGGGTTCGTTGCCGTTTTAATTGCTTTTAACTACTAAATTGTTGTAAGAGTACTTCATTTTATTGGTTCAAAATTTGACACGTGTATTGACGAAATTAATGGGGTAAGAATTTAGAAAAAGAATATTAATAACTTTATTAAAATTTTCAATATGGTATTTGTAATGTGACAACTTGACAGCCTTTCTTTAAAAATTGGGATATTAGACCTGTAATTAAGAACTTTTCCAGAATATGTTAATTATATATATTGGTAATTATTTCATTTGAAACCGTCATCATAACATCTGTAAAATGAATACAGTGCTTAAGTTCTATTTAATTGGTAAAATTTAATTTTTGGTGAAAAATATTGAAATATTGTATTGAATTATCTAATTTATTTTTGGAATGATGTAAAATATATCATCATTCTGCACAGAAAAGAGAAACACACGCTTGAAGACAGACCTTCTTCGCAGCGTTATTTATTTCACATCGCACCTTCCTATGCTTCAAACACCTCCCCCTCCACGACGATCATGACCCAGTAATAGGGTCCCCAGAGGTGCTGCGGGAAATAGTGTCAACCCTATTTCCCCGACAAACGGCCAAAGCAATGGTAGAACCAAGAGGGAGCCTGATAGAAGAGGAGACAGCTGTGGAGATCACAGAAGATGAGCTGAAAGCCGCCTGCGTGAAGATCAGGGACGGGAAGGCCCGGGGGCCAGACCGGATCCCGAACAAGGCCATTAAAGCTGCCATCAGCAAGAGGTCAGACCTTTTCCTCGCAGTGCATAACGAATGCCTGAGGAAAAGAGTCTTTCCCCGAAGATGGAAGAAGCAGCGCCTCGTCCTACTGCCCAAGGGGAAGGACCCGCAGGAAAATCCTTCCGCCTACCGCCCAATATGCCTCCTGAACACGGCAGGGAAAGTGCTGGAGCGCATATTGTGTGACAGGCTTACAGCCTATATAGAATCCGCGGAAGGGCTATCGGGGAACCAGTATGGCTTCAGGAAGAGAAGATCTACGATCGACGCCAGATGATAGTTTCCCAGTCATGCCTCAAGTATTTAGGAGTATGGATCGACTCGAGGCTGACCTTCGGGGAACATGTCAGGAGGACTAGCGCGAAGGCTAGGCTAATGCCCAATACCGGAGGATCTCGACAGGCCCGGAGGAAGCTACTGGCGTCAGTCGTTAGATCGGCCCTGCTTACGCGGCCCCGGTATGGGCGGATGCCATGAAGAAGACAACTCTAAGGAAGAGGATCGCCGGAGCTTATCGCACAAGCGCGCTAAGAGTCGTCAGCGCGTTCAGGACCGTCTCCTACGATGCGATGTGCGTCATCGCCGGCATGAAGCCCATAGAACTGGAGGCAGAAGAATGCCAGCGAAGATTTAATCAAGCTCGCCAAAACGCCGAGGAAGACAAAAGAGTTATCGCGGAGGAAGTGAGTCGTGAAACCATCAGGTCTTGGCAAAACCGATGGGACAACTCAGACAAAGAGTGTATTTAAAAGTTTTAAATACAATATTGATGGTAAAAGTAATGTAATATCGCTTTAAATTAACTATACTCCATTTCAATGCATTTCCAATTATGCAATCTTCAAGGAATCAAATTAAAATATTTCAAGAATTAACGTAAACTTTTATTAATATAATAGAATAAGTTTGTCTTGCTTTCTTTCCACATTTTCTTTCAATAAATGAATTATCAGACGTTATCTTCAATTATAAATAAATGAAGTTTTACTTTTTATTTATTTTTACTGCTATGCTTCAAACGTCATTTTTTAATTTTGTATCAAAAATTATTTTTATCCTTGTTTGTTTCCTTTTCCCTCGCTATCGCGAGTACATGATATTATATTATGATGATTAAAGAATGTTCAGAGTATATTCCTTGTAAGAATAAAGTAATTATCTAAGTACGTGCGGCACACAAGGGCGATTACAATGGGCGCAGTTAAGAAGGTTATATCACCATTTACTGAAATATCTGCTTATTGAAATAACATGTTACTAAAATAACCTGTTACTGGAACCTGCGGTAGTTATTTCCCGGTGACATGTTACTCGGTGACAGTTATCGGGAAATAACTACCGCATCACTAGACTGAAGGTACAGTCATCACATCATCTATGCAGCAATGAGCCCTGTACTAATTTTCTTGCCATATATCCCAAACAAACTGAAAACATGTCAAATAACGAACGCCGACAGGTACAAAATGTTAAATAAAATATGAGAAAAAGCGTGAAATGCATCAGGAAATCGAACGGCTAATTGCAATATTCTGGTTACCGTTTATGCAGTGATGTTATTGGTTGGTACCACCTCCACCTAATTCGTGAACTTGTATATAAACGTGACACAGTACGAATTTCCATTTGACGGAGGGAGTGGTTCAACTATGCCAATATGTACAACATGGAATCTCTCATCTGGGTCTGGGAAAGCTTGAATTAATGATTTGGTTTGTTTAAACACTTTACTTTTTTAACAATTAAAACAGGCCCGTGCCCATTTCCATGTTTCATTCCTCATTCCAGGCCGGAAGTATCGTGATGTAATCTGTTTTATTGTTGACTTAATTCCAGAGTGGGAAAAATTATGAGCCAGCTGAATTTTCTGGAACAACTGGTCGAATTGCGAAAGCAGGTGCTGATTCTCACCTTATAAATTTTCCGTATGACAATGAATATTTCTTTATAGTAAGGTTGGAATGTTCTGTGATCAAAATTAATTGTATCTCTTCTTCTGTTGACTGAACGCCAGCTATCTATTCATTATAAATGACCGAGACTTCAATTCTAGACATTGAATCAGCCACGATGTTCCCTTCACCCTCAACATGCATTAGTGGTGAACTGGGAGATATATTTCAGATGTTGCAATTGTCTGGGGCCTTGTCATTTTTCTGTTTGAAGGTATTAATTAATGGTTTATGATCTATTAGGATGATGAAGTCTCTTTCCTGTAACAAGTATTTGAATTGTTTGATGGAAAGGTACAGCGCCAATTGTTCTCTGTCATAGGCACTATAATTTTTTTCTGGCTCGGAAAGCTATTTTAAATAAAATCCTATTGGTCATTCCATGTCAAGTGAATTGCAGTTAAAGACACCCTCCCATGTTTGGTCTCGCCTGACTCAGGTCCATGGGATACGAACCTTAGATTGGTAATGAAAAGCTACCATGGATCGCACATGGAAATTTGAGTGTGTTGTATTGATTCTTTCTCGGCGTGTTACGAAATTAATAGATGAATTAATGCTACAGTACTGAAAAAGAAACTCGCGCCTCTAGAAAGGAATATTTTGACTTTGGCGACTTCATGGAGTTAATAATAAACAGGCGATTGATCAATATAAAATTACTTTTACTTTATATGTTAGTCATACATCTAAGAAAGTGAAATAGATCACGTTATTCGAGCCATTATTACAGAATAAAACACGATGAGACGATGTTTGTCGAGAGCCTCCGCACTATAGCGGACTTTGATTCAAAATATTAGACCTTACCCATCAAGACACCAAAATGAAATATATGTTTCCTATTAGATAAAATCCTCATCTTTCTCATGGTGTCAATAAGAAAATGATATCTGGTGTCCTCTTGAACGTTTTATACCCCTGTAAAACTCATTTTTGTCGTTTTTCACTTTGGCGCCAGGTTTGCTCAAAATTTACCAAAGTATTTTGTCCACAAAGCTGCAAATCGCCTGACTTGTAAATACGAATGTAGACATGCAAAATATGAATACCGTACGTATTTTATTTATCTATGCAGGTTCATTTGAAAATACGAAGAAAAAAAATTGGCATTTTTTTCGCCAACTTAGTGGGCTCATAGCTGTCAGGGATGAAAATTGTTGAAAGATTTGTTATTATTTTCGTAATCTACGCATGAAATACATCTTGGAAACGAATTTTCAGGGTCTATTCTCTAATAACTGCTACAATATTGAAGCTCAAATGTGGCACTTTTGAAGCGACGTCGTCTCCGACAAACCGCAGGCTTCGACTAAAAATCCCGTATCTCAGTAAGAAATGCATATTTAGAACTGAAATTTTTCACATGTTGATCTAAGGCTTCAGAGTACAAACTGAAATATTTCAGAATATATTATGTGCATCGCCAAACTTGTAAATGGAACTGCTGACCTCTAACCAAGAGAACTATAAGAATTTTTAACAATTGACCACGCTTGATTACTTCATATCTGTTGTGTGATGTTCTTTATCATCTTTTGTTTGTTGATAAGATATATCATGTTCTTTACAAGCCTAATCAATGTCATTCATCCCTGTATCACTCCTAGCTAACCTCTTTGAAAGCTTGGTACCGGGTCACAGAAATTATATCCTGGGATATGTAGCTTGATAGGAAGTTTATCGATAACTTTATTAATCCATTGTGATATTTCTCGGCCTCGTTTGCGATCCCGATGCATAATGGCAAGCATTACGACATCACGTAGTGTCGGTAGAATGAAGGATGATAAATATATACGATTGAAGAAAAGTCAAATTAATCAAATCATTGTTTATTAAACAGAATAGTTATTACACGTGTTTTCATCGTTATAGAACACTTCATTCACTTTTCCGATACCGTATTTGAACGGAATACAGTCTTATCGGGATGGTTTCAGACACATAAAGGATCACATAGTTTTCATTTCGTCAGGTAAACGATCCCAGTTCCTCGTGATTTCTCCCTTAGGTAAGTTAAGAGGAAACCTTTTGGGAGAAAGAGTAATCTTGGGGAGAGAGTTCATTCCATGTGCTCGGATTATTGTATATCTTGAAAAAGAGGTTCTAGGTCGTCGAATATCTCAGTTTTCTCTTTAATCATCGTATACTGGATCACGCGACGCGTCGGTCTCCGCTTATTATAGACATATCGATTTTGCAAGTTCAAACCTGTTCGTTTCAGGATCAGATCTGTTTACAGCTCTTCAAAGTCGTTTCATCAATTACACACCTTGCAGTTTGATACGTAGATGCAATTATCAAAATTACAATTGCATTCTCGAACAATTTATGCAATAATAACATTCCTCAAAATGTTAAGTACAAATACAATTTTCGATTAACTTTAGCTTGACTTGGAACGGGAGAACTATTATTTCTCGATAGCTACATTGCATTCTCGTAGAGTGTTACGGTGAACACCGGTATTTTACATTTGTAGTAAGCTTTTGATTTATCAATATTGCCGAGGAAATCAACGTATCAGAAATCTTTGACCCTTTTCTGAAACTGATTTCATGAGAGCATATTATCATCATAGTAAAGCAAACAACTATTTACTTGAAGTTGAACTTTATATTAGTTTAAAAAATGTTACTAAATCAAATAATATACAGCATATAGATATATTTTCTTTTAGAATCGGGTTGCGATCAACATGTAAATATATATGTTTTAATTGTAATTAGGGTTCTGTAATTATATCGAAAGTACTGAAATAATAGAGAATTATAAGTTATATTCAAAAACGTACACAGGAACAGGTCAACTCCATTTTCGAACTCCTCTCTTCGCACGGAGAAGAATATACTAGTGGGTAATATTTATTCTCTGTATAAATCCTTGTTGATACAACTTTCATTGTAATGAAAATGAGATTAACAAATTCTTTAATATACGCATGGACAAGAGTCTTCCTCAACCAAGTGTAGTTTTTGTTTTTCAATCTAAAAGCAAATTCTGAATAGAAAGTCTTTTTTAATTACGTTCCTTGTCATTTTTTCCTTCGATGTAAAAGGCGTCTGGTTTCTATTTTCAGCAATATTTGTCTCTGTTTACCATTGTTCAGATGGTTGAGATGAATCATATAACGATGACTGGTCGTGGATTACAAAAAAAATCATGCGCGATAATGTTCAATATAAGTTAATATCAGACTTTGAGGCTCGGATAAGGAAACCTTGAGTCTGCATTTAGTCGCGAAACGTCATCACCCCACCTCATATATTCGCAACAGATAAGCCGTCTTTAGTATTAGTTGCTCAGAATAGTTAGCAGGGACTTAGACTCTCCATTTACAAGAATGCTATAACTCCCACCAAGAGCCCCCAGAAGCTCGCCACTCCTCTGACGTCAGTCCCCTGACGCCCCCTCATGAGATCAGCGCCATCTAGAGCGGGAACTACTAGCGCCGTCTGAAATCTAAGCACCACCTGGTGGTGGAATTCGGAAATTTTATGCCAGAACACTCCGAGTTATTCTACTGATCAATAACATAATAAAGTGATTTTCGTAGACAAAGTTACAAATTCAGGAGATTGATAATAAAAAATTACGCCTTAAATATTTCCTTAGTACATTATATTGAACAATGTGCAGTGCGCATATAGGTCCATATAAGGCTCAA
Source organism: Eucriotettix oculatus (assembly GCA_034510155.1). Classification (NCBI taxonomy): domain Eukaryota; kingdom Metazoa; phylum Arthropoda; class Insecta; order Orthoptera; family Tetrigidae; genus Eucriotettix; species Eucriotettix oculatus. The sequence goes on along the minus strand of CM067376.1, from coordinate 262,796,838 downwards.
CATGTACAAATGTTTTCAGTGTCCCAGTTCACACGGCAATGACGATTGGATCAATGAGTAGATATATTTTGTGCGAGATAGCGAAATGCTCTCATTGCACCAGCTTTGTGTACATATTTGTGTTGTTATCAATAATAATATTTTATTTCTCGAAGTAGAGGTCAGTCTACTAAATATAAATCTTTTATTATAAATCAATTACCATAAGATCAATTATTCGAAAGAAAGCGGATTTTAACAATTCTTTGCGAAACGTAAATGAAAATAAATTTTGATTAAGATTCTGCATGTTTCAATACTCATATGATAATCAAGAGGTAAGAATATCCTATAAGACAATATCAAACTATTAAGTATTTTGAAGATGACAGGAATAAAACATAGAGAACAAAGAGTTATCCATAACCTATAAAGAAGGCAGTCAGCAGTCTTTAGAATTGAAGGACAAGAAAAGAAAATAGAAATCAAGAAATGAGTAAGACAGGTATGCAGTCTGTGGTGATAAAGAAATGTGAACGTGAATATGGAAAGGTAGTCAAAATGCAAAGAAAAGAAATAAAAACCTTTTGCTGATGAGAACATGATATTAAGGAAATTAGAAGAATGCTTGTAAATCATAAAAAATGGCCCCAACGTGATCCTGGAGGAAGACGTTTAATAGACAGAAAACCAAATTGATGTAGTATAGTATGGGAAATAGTGTAATAACAAAGCGTATTAGAATGGGAAGTGATATTTTGACGGAAGTTAAGGAATTTTGCTACTTGGGAAGCATAATAACTAGGGATGGTAGAAGTATAACAGAAATTAAGAGGAGGATAACACAGGCATGGAAGGCTTACGTAACAAGAGGAATTAAGTATGAATATTAGAAAATAATTACTAAATGGTTCGTGGGCGCCAAACGTAAACGATAGGAGTTGCCAAAAGAAAGAGAATAGAAACTTTTGAAATGGGGTGGTAAAGAAGAATGCCAAAAACCAGATGGGTGGGTAAAGTAGCTAACCAGAAATTTTTAAACAGAATAGGGGAATGAAGAACAAGTTAGAGGACTTTGACCAAGAGAAAGGATGGATTATTAGGCCTTGTTTTTATAAATGAGAGTCTTGTAAAATGAGCATTAGAGGGCACTGTGCGAGGTAACAACAGAAGAGGGAGGCCAAGGATGGAGCCGCTGAGAACATTATGGAGGCTGTATGTAGAAATATACAGGCTTGCGCAGGATAGGTTAGCATGGGGGTTTACATTAGACCAGTCTTAGTGCCGAACACCACAACAACAATGAAAACAGACCCTAAACAACAGATTAACTGATCTTAAACCGACAGTGGTTGCGTTTTTATTTTTTATTTTTATTATTAATTTATAAAAACTGTTATCTTTACAGATTTTCAGTTGTGCTAATAGAGTGGTTGAGTATTGGTCCACGTTTCCTTATCTGAATAACCGTAGTGCAAGCGCATTCTTCCAAAAAGTAATTATATAACAAATGTATATATAAGCTGTGCAATAAAATAATTTTTGACTTATTTGTGACAAAACATATTTTGGGTTCATTGTTCCTTTTCACCGAACCCAGAAAGTTTAGTATCCGGTTGTCTCCATTGAAGACAGGGTGGCATTGTATCCAGAAACTATTGAACGTCGCTGTTCACATGTGCCATAATATTCTTTGTTCAGAAATTTTTTCACTAGATAGGCTCTAATTGTAGTTCTTACTACGCATTAACGTTAACCACCTACTTATTTGCATTAAAAAACTAGATGGCTGCCCGATGATGCCAGTTCCGTATGTGAAATAACAATGCTGCCTCAACAAAATGACGTCATCTACTTTCAAAAGTCCTGCTACAACACCTGATGGATCGAGAATCCCCCCCCCTTTCTCTCATTCAGTCAAAATTACCTTTATGATAACACAGAAAGCTGACTTTGTGACTCATTATCATGCACATCCCTCCCGCTCCCCATATGGAATAATGTGGTATATATTTATTTTGGTTAACACGCTACATAATGGTGATCTGGGTTTACCTCAAGTTTCTCGCACGCCGAGGCAACTTCATCTATTTTAGAATATGTATGTATTGGGGTCGAAGACTTTGGGCATACGGTGAGTTGTTCTCTCATCCCATTGGACCAGTCAGCCAAGTGCCTCATAATACTGGTAGAGACACGGAGAAGTGAATGCTGCGATCCGACATCAACCTCGTCTAACGTCATTCGGAAGGTTGTGAGAATAGTACTCAATGCCCGACCTACCTGATGCTTAAACTCTTAGCTACCTTACTCCACCTTCCGCATCCCCCCTTTACAATTCCCTTCCTTTGCTATTAATGGGGAGTTGCCTGTTTCAAGATCACCCTCATGTAGCCTGTTAACCAAACAATAATAATAATAATTCGACAGGAGGCATGGTTGTGAGAGTTTTCTGTCGCGTGTATATCTCTCCAGATTAACTGCGGGGCTCACCTTTGTGAATGGCTCGCACTTTCTCTGGTTTTCTCAGGTTTCTCATATGCCGAGGCACCTTCATCTATTTTAGAAGATGTATGTATTGGGGTCGAAGACTTTGGGCATACGGTAAGAGTTGTCCGCTTATCCCATTGTATCACTCGACCAACTGCCTGCTAAAACTGATCGAGACACGGAGAAGGGAATGCTGCGACCCGACGGCAAAAGCATCTCCCGCCATTCGGAAAGGAGTGGGAATAGAACCCAATTTTTCGACTAATCTGATGCAGATTTTCTAGGGTTTTCCTTGCCTCTCTTTTAGGTAGAACACTGTGTAGGATCCTTAAACTACAGTTTGGGGGTCCTAGTCATCCCAATGACTACCTTGCTCTCCCCTTTCTAATTCCCTTCCTAAGCTATTAAAGGGGATTTTCCTGTTTCAGGAGCACATGTAGCCTGTTACTAAAAAAATTGAGCTGTTTGGCATCATGTTATTAAATCATCAGCGAGAGGGACACTGTTTGTAAATTTACCTTTTCACACCCCTAGCTTAATAAGAGCTGAATTTCATTATAACCACCGCGATTACTCTGTACCTTAATCCAGTTAAGATATCTACTGGTATCTTAAATAAGCACAGTACATAAAAATGTCTGAAAAATGAATCATAGACCGAGAAAGAAACAATCAGTTTCACTAATCGTGAAAAATATTTATTCGTAGGCACATATCAACCGTTTATTTACGTTTTAAAATTTCCTACTCTACACCTTGCCCCAGAAACTCTTCGATATAATTACCGTGAAATAATGTGAATATCTACATATACTAAAATTGAGTGTGTGCAGCTCGGGTCTTAGCATAATAAATCTGCAATGCGGATTATACAATATGTTTAGTAATTATTAAGAAATTAAAAAGTATAATTACTTAAATTAAATCTTAGTTAAACGTAGGCATTATTTCACGCTAAAGAGAAATTTTATCTCGTTTCACAGGCTTGACACGTGAGGGTATAATTTATCTTCTTGGTTCTACATGTGAATCGGGAAGGATCGTTTTTGGTCTGAAGGGGGGAAGGAAGGAACATAAATCTTCAAAAGATCGACTGAACACGTCTCTGGGATTATCAGCGCTAAACAGCAAAATTTCACTTAATCGGGCGACTAGTATAGGAACGATTAATGAAAACCTTATAAGAAGACGTCGGCATTGAACAGGTCCGGATTTATAATTATTAATACCTTTCTAATCGTACAAAATATTGGAACGAAGTAAATACGAAAATTTAAGTTAGAAATGTTTTTTTTTAATTTCCAATTTTTCATTGAAACCCGTTGAGCCTTTTCTGAGCCTATTCGAGAGAAACTTTCAGAGAGACAGATAGACCGACAGACACTTCAGTATTATTTATTGGTATAGATAGCGCTCTAGAAAAAAAGTCCGTTTTTGAAACGGGGATAGGTTTTGCAGAGGACGGTAGTAACCTTAAAGATTGAAAAATCTGATGTAAGTGAAAACGTGAAATTATCTAAAATATCTCATTAATTTAATATACTCTTAACACCTAATAACGAACATTAGGTAAAACTTGCGTTAATATTGGAAATAGAAAGTTTGGGTTTTCGCATGGTATGAACTGAAGACTGTGGGTCGCAGGTCAACAGACGTTAGGTAATTAACACCGTGACAAGGAGATTAATTAGCGCGGTCTGAAGCACTCCTCTAGCATTGTGGCCGGCGCATTGTGAGGCTGACATTGCTCTCCACTCCTTCGCTCCGTGTTACAGTACGTGGAAATTATCTCAGTGACCACTGTACGCTTGTACATTATTTTCTGGTACCGCCCATGTGTATGTATGTACACAGAATTTGCAAAAAATTTAAAATATATTCAGATTTAATACAAGCTAAATGGAAATTATACTATTTTAAAAGAAAATTATCATTATTTTTCTTAATAGTTCTTTTCCCATATTAAAATAATTTTCGTAACAAAAATACTTAAGTTATATTCGTATTAATTAAATACATTGAATTAACACTGAATAATTTATACTTGCGTTTGGGTATCATGCACGTAGGAGTGCTTCGCATTTACAAAGGTCAACATTAATTCACCATCGCGTTAAGCATGTTTCGAGTGTATTGTGTGCGCGTTTTAATTTATTGTTAAGTGCAGGTGGACGTCTTGACTGAGAAAAGATTATGGTGTCGTCTGTGAATTTTGACGACCTGGGCTTCTGGTGTTGTTCAGATGTAAATGCTGTGTATGACAGGCCCCATCATACTTCCTTCAGAAATGTTTGTTTATTCCTTATAGCTCCTTTATAGTTAACTTTGTGGTATTCACATCAACGAAGATTATCCTGCGGGACAGGAGTGACTGGAGCAGCCGTATGACTTCCAATGAGAGCCAAAAGTTATTGAGTCGTCGTATCAGCCCGTCACGCCATATCTTATCGAAAGCCTTTTCGACATCAAGGATAAGCTGCCGTATAATTGCTCCGGCATTAGTAGATCATTTCCTGTACAATATTGTGTTATTCTGCGCAAAATGACCTCGAAAACTTAACCTAGCGAGAAAGTAAAGTTATGGGCCTGTAGTTGGTCCGAATCGAGTGATCTTTTCCGGGTTTCCGAAAGGCCAGTATCTAGCCCTGTTTCCAGACGACCGGTATGTCGCTAATGACCATGTCTGGGACCAACCGGTTATTATAAGCTTTGGCCGACGTGTCCCGCGTGTCGTATCAGCACATTCTTGCTCGGTTCTTCTCTCGTATCAGGTTCAGCATGCGCGCTGGGAGTTCGGTCGATCTTTGTCCGACGGGCCCCTAGGTCCGGACGTCTCATCGGAGCACTGGACGCTCATCTCCTTGAAAAATTTCCTCTACGAACTCGGTGTTCTCCGGATCGTGGGCCTCAGCGTTCGAGTCAACGATACCTTTCTAGAACTTCACCCATTCGACGTTCTTGTAGTTTTTCGGCGGTTCGATGCGGTCGAGATCTGCTTTTATTCTAAAAATAGCAGGATTGTGATCAGACAACAGGGTCTGCAGTCTCGCTTCAGATGTGTTTCTGAAACAGAACAAAAGTTGATATTTTCGTTAGACTACGAGAGTAGTCTGAAAATTTCCTGACTTCAACACGAAGTCTGCAGAACTCACGAAGAAAAGTGAAAAAGATATTCACTACCACCAAAAATATTTTTAACTCGAGATATTTCAATCGTGAAGTAGATTTAAATATTTAAAAAAATCTGAAGATGTGAAAAGACTTGGTAAAGAGTTAGGAGAGCACGATATGTTGGTCTTTAACATAGCTTTTAAGAGTATGGCAATATAATGAAAAAGGTGTTAGTTTACGAGAAATAAAGAATTCGTCAAACTGTCTTAAAATGCCTCTGGAATTCCACACGAAGAAGCACAACATACGGATATTAAAACCAAAATTTGTCTCTACAGTTGGTACTCCGTTGCTCGTGGATTTCTCCATCATAACTTAACGCACCTGAACATTTGTGTAATCATCATTGTTACTTGCGTGATCAAGACATGCATTTCCTTACGGAAATCGGCCATCATTTTCTGAACTGCTGCTAGCGTTAGTTAAGGTTCCTGGCTGAGTCTCCTGGTCCTGGAAAGATGGCAGTGGCAGCGGCGGCTGCGGTGGCAGCCCTCGGTTCTGCGAAGAGCGTCTAGGAAGGAAACGTTCTCAGTCTGTTTCCCGTCGGCGCTGGCGCTTCTTGTTGCTTCTACTCCTGAAATATTTTTGTTAGTAATTGCAACCTCTCCAGTTTGCGGAGTACCTGTCTTACCACCATTTCCATATTTCAACTCAGCACGGTCCCAAATCGCTGAGAGTTGAAACATTGTGGGGGTCCGCGGCTTGCACGGAGTTTCTCCACTGTAACTTTCAATTTAAAATGTGAGCTCAGCTGATATAAAGCCCCGTTTTATGACTTACTTTGGACCACTAGTAGAAAAATGGGTAATCGGTTACTTAGTCCTCGGGTGGAACAGCTATTTAATCGACTCCACGTCGAAGGCCAGCTCTTGGAGTTCTCTTTAATGTCGTTGTCGACGTCACCAGCGGGAGAACACGGACGACCATCTTCAGAACGTGTGGTGCTCTATTTTCCAGGACACCACCTCGCTGAAGAAGGCAACGTAGTCCTCCGATATCTTGACTGTAACATGCTTGTTGTCATGCTTGTGTAGTCATAACTTCCCGACTTCTCGGGAGGAAGTGTGGTATTTATTCCCTCATACTCTGACTGCAATGAGCGGGATACTCTGTGTTTTCGTATTTCACCTCTAATTTATTTAGGAGTTCCGGCCAGTGCAGTAAAGCCGTTCCTCAACGCAATCTGGAAGAAGGCAACCCTAAGGAAGCCTTAGAAAAGGCTGTTAGCATTCGAGTAAGAAGCGGGGACTGCGAAAGTACTATGCATTTCACTGTTAAAAACCAGAAAACGTAAGTGTATTCTTGTCCAGAGAATGTCCTATGTTGCTCTATCCAGTGCCCGGCATCAGCAGTGAGTGTTGATTCTTTTGGTGGGTAACAGACTACACGAGGGTGATCCTAAAGCAGGCAACTCCTTTTAATAGCATAGGAAATAAATTGAAAATTGAAAGATAGAATAAGGTATTCAAGGGTCGCACAGGGCCCCTGGGCTGTAGTGTAAGGATCCTTCCCCGTTTTTGGCCTAAATGTGAAGGAAGTTGGACTATTGGGTACTACTCCTACATCCTTCTGATGACGGGAGACTAAATTGCAATTTTCAATGCAATTTATATTTTTTTTCGTGTACTATCCAAAAAAATTCTTATGTTTTAGTATTAAGAGTAAACTTTTATGTTGAAAATTATGAATCAAATGTTGAATTGATTCAGGACTCAATTCGTCAAGATTAAAATAATATTAAGAAGAACTTGAACAATTTTTAAAGTTATCTGGCTAACGTGAATTGTGATAGTCACGTCACCCTTTTATACCTTCCCTTATAAAATTTCTCTATCGATAAGCAAACTTGGCTATGAAGGTAAGTAAGTGTATCTCATCTTTGAATCTTCGTGTTAGCTGTGGTGTCTCGGTATTTTATTTGATTATTTTTTAGCCAGGGCAGGTTAGACATAGTGGTATTACTCATTCTAACTATTTTTGCTTTGAGTGGTAGGTGGTAAAAATTACAAGATATTGTTATAAAATAAGTGAAAATAGCCAATTTTTATTAAAAAAATAATAATAAACTTTAAATCATTTATTACAGTCAATTAACTTACTCATTTCTATAACACAGAAACAAATAAAAAGAATGATATTAAATATAAATTTAATTTTAAAAAACTAAGACCTGAAATATGGATTAAGTACGATAAACATTCAGTAATGATATAATTGCTTTGTTTTTGTGAAAGAAAATTGTGTTTATCTTTAAAGAAAAAGTGAATTCAAGAATGAACAACTTAAATTATTAAAGTTACTGTTGTTGTGGCAGTCGGTCCTAAGACTGGTCCGATGCAACCCTCCATGCTACGCTATCCTGCGCAAGTCTTTTAATTTTCTCATAACACAACCAAGATCCTCACTAATCTCCTTAGTGCATTATATCCTTGGCCTCCATCTTCTGTTCTTACCCCACACACTTTCCTCTAATGATAATTATACAAGACCCTCTTGCCTTAAAACGTGGCCTATTAATCTATTCCTTCTCTCGGTCAACGTCCTCCATTTTGTTCGCTTTTCCCCTATTCTGTTTAGAAATTCCTTGTTACTTATTCTATCCACCTATCTGATTTTCAGCATTCGCCTATAGCGCCACATTTCAAAGGCTTCTATTAATTCCCTTTCCGGAGCTCCTATCGTCCACGTTTTGCACCCATATAACGCCACGCTCCACATGAACATTTTTAGCAACGATTTCATAATATTCACACTTATATTACCCGCAAGTAAATTCGTCTTTTTTGCGAAAGCCTTCCTTGCCTGTGCTATCCTACTCTTCATGTCTACTATACTTCTACCGTCCCTAGTTATTACGCTTCCCAAGTAGCAGAATTCATTAACTTCCGTCAAAATATCCCTTCCCAATCTAACAGCTTTTGTTAATCCACTGTTTAACAAACTACACTCCATAACCTTGGCTTTTTCCCATTTTTAATCCTCATATTGAACTCTTTCTTCAGGGCTATGTTCATGATATTTATTATGGTTTTTATGTCTTCTTCTGATTTCCCTAATAATACAATATCGCCGGCAAAGTGTAATTTTCTTATTTCTTCTCCTTTCAGTATGATTCCTTTTTCATATTTTGTTTTAACATTCTTTATCACCTGTTCTATATACAAGTTAAACAACATGGGCGAGAGACTGCATCCTTGTCTTACTCCTTTGTTGATCATTGCTTTCTTTTCTTGATCTTCTATTCTAATTATTGTTGCTGTCTTCTGTAGAGGTTATGTATAAGCCTCTTTTCTCGATATTTTATTCCAGTGTTCTTCAAAATCGTTAATACTTTGTTCCAGTTCACATTATCAAACGCTTTTTCTAAATCTTCAAATGCCATGAACGTAGGCCGATTTTTTATTATCCTGTATTCTAAAATTAGTCACAAAGTTAATATCGCTTCTCTTGTTCCTACATTCTTCCTAAAACCAAATTGATCGTCTCCTAACTAGCATTCTATTTGACGTTCCATTCTTCCTATATACTATTTTAGTTAATATTTTGCATGCATGGTATACTAAACTAATTGTCCTTTTCTGTTCGCATCTATCAGCCCCAGTTTTCTTTGGTATGGGTATAATTATGTTTTTACTAAAATCTTCTGGGATTCTTCCTGTTTCATAGATTTCGCAAAATATCTTGAATAGCCGTGACATTGCTTCTTCGCCCGATGGTCTTATCAACTCTGCTGGAATATTATCAATTCCTGGTGCTTTACAATTGCTCCGGTCTGTCAGCCATGGCCCTTTCAAACTCAGACCTTATAATTTTGTGCCCCAACTCTTCATCATCCACCTCCTCTTCTTCTTCTTCTATTACTGACTGATCTAAATTTTCACCGTGATACAGTTCTTGTAGATATTCCTTCCAACTTTCTGCTTTTTCTTCTTTATCCAGAATTAGCTTCCCATCCACTCTCATGATGTTCTTGCTAATACTTTTCTTCTGCCGATAAATAATTAAAGTTAAATCATTAAATAATTAAATGTTTATTTTAAGTTACTATTCAAGTTTCTTTCTAGAATGAATGAATAATGAATGACGAAGGTTTACCTTGTGGGACGCCAGAGAAGATGGGGAAGATTTGGAGAAATGATTGTTAATTTTGACAGAGTACGAGTGGTTAGTAAGATAATTTGAAAGGATTCTGAAGAATGCGTTGTTAAGTTCATTTTTTATTTAGGATAAGAGGGATGGATGGAGACTTTGTTCGAAGGCTTTCTCTGCGTCATTAAATACCTCAATACAGGAATTTTCAAATACATTATTGATAAAGTTGGTAAGAGTTGGTAGGAGGCTGATGGGTCTGTAACTTTTGGGGAGCGATTTTAGTTTGTTAGGTTTGTTTATCATGATAATATTGGTATGATTCCAGGCGATAGGGTAGTAGGATGTACGTAGAATGATGACATTGAAAATTATTGTGAATAGAACAGAGGTATTTTTGGAAGGTGTTTTATATGAAGTTCCGATATTAGGTTGTGTCCTGGAAATGATTTACTTTTGGGCTTGTTGATGGTGGCGCGTATTTGGGAAGGTGTGAATAGTTTAGACTAAAGTGAGAGTTGTAGTGGTTCAAGAAGTTGGTTATTTATTTTGTCATTGAGATGAAGTTCGTGATTGGGTTAGGGGAGAATTTGGATTTGAGTACGTTGGCAAATAGATTACCTTTTGGGAGGGGGAAGTAAACTAGTGGTTTTCGTGTTTGAGTGGTGGTATGGGGGATCTCGGAGAAGGTTTTTGTTACAGTTTTCGTTTAGCGCCAAATGGAATTATCTTGGAAATTAAGGTGCTATGGGTATGCTATGTAGTTCACGACTCTGATATCGCGTAGATGAAGATGTTACTGTCTGGATATACAGTTATAATTAGATTTGCCATTTGGGTGTTTTGTGTAAAACCATTTTTTACGGGCTTTCTTCTTTTCTTGGAGTAGGTCTTTAAGTGTGTTGTAATTGCATAGGACCGGGATTTTTTAGTTGGGAGAGGAATTCGACAAGCAGATGAGAATATAGCGTGTAGCGCGTTATTAAGTATAGGCGCAATTAGTTAAAACTGCGATTTAGACAGTGAATCGCGTGAGTAATGATGAGTTGTTGGGTACTACCATGTGGAATTTAAGGAACGTCCAGACCCCCGGGGTTGAACATCTGGAGGAAATGAGTGACAGGCCTGCAGAATCGCCAGTGAAAGAGTAAAGGAGCGGACCCCTTATGGCGCCGGGCTTCTTCAAAATCTTCTGACGCACGAGGGTGACGAATGTTCATACTGTGACACCCCTGATGGAGATGCCCTGGCGAGGGAAAGTTTTGGAGTTTTTGTGCCGTTAAGAAGCGCGACTGCCCAAAACTATTTAAAGGGCATGATAGCGGAGATAGAAAAACAGTCGAGGGCAAAATTCGTAAGGAGACAGTCGAGGGCAAAATTCGTAAGAGGACAGTCGAGGGCAAAATTCGTAAGAAGACAGTCGAGGGCAAAATTCGTAAGAAGACAGTCGAGGGCAAAATTCGGAAGTCAACTCTCGATGAAACTACTGAACTCCCGTCGCTGGCATTGAAGAAGATACTACAGATAGCAGTCGCCATCATTCGATGGCAAACGACAGAAGCCGCCAGGGTCCAGAAAAGCTGACTACACGACGTCGCAAAGGGTAAAACCAGATAAGTTCCACTCATGGTAGTCATTAACATTCTCATGATTACGCAGACAACGTAAATTCGTCATTTTTCCTACCAAATTTATCCCACGGTCAACCCGAGGTTTTGGATTTCATAGCTGAGTAGCCAGTGGCATAACAAATATATTGAGTAGGAACGGTCCGCCAAAATTTGTTAATAATAATTTTTTACGCCTTAAATAAGAATTATTTAACTCCCCTCCCTAATACAAATTGGCTAAAAGGACATCCACTCTGGCGCCCAACAATTAAGAGAGTACGCCACAAGCGGCATTAAAGTTGTCAATTACTGTGTCTATGTCAGTAGGTGATTTTAGTGGAATGTTAAGGAGTGTTAGTTTGGTATAAGGGAAGCGTATAGTGGCCAATTGGTAGCGTATTTAGTAGGAATGGGTAAAGCTAAGGCAGGGTGTGAGGAGAGGTTGAAGTAAGCTAAGTATGGGAGGTGGTCGGACCAAGGAGTGGGTTGTTTTATAGCAGATGTAGTCTAGAACGTCAAAGGATTTAGTATTGGCGGGATAATACGTGGGTTCTGGAGGGAAAATAAGATCTATATGTTTGTTTACGATAGAGTTGTATAGATGTTTGCCTCTGGGGTTCGATAGTCTGGAGCCGAAGTGAGGATGCTTAGCATTGAAGTCGCCTCTGATTATGAAGGGGGATTGACAGGATGTAAGGAGATTTTGATAGAAGTTTTGAGGGAGTCTGTTAGATTGTGAGGAGTAAAAGGAGGAGATGTTAATGGTGGAATTGTTAGATAGGCAGAGAGTTATTTGGGTTAGTTGGAATTCGTTGGATATAATGGACGGAAGTTCATTGTGACTAATGGAATTTCTGTTGATGAGGGCGGATCCTCCTTTTCTTGCTGAATCCGGGCGACCAACCCGGTACGATTTGTAGGCTATGAAATTGAAACGCAATGAGGGTACTAGTTTTGTTTCACATATTAATAGGATATCAATACTGTGGGTTTGAAGGAACAGCTCTAATTCGTGATATATATTGGATAATCCTCGGGCGTTCCATGTGCAAATGGTAAGTTGGGAATAGTGGAGTGGGTTCATTTTTGGTTTTCAATGAGCTTGGGTATTAGGGAAGAGAGAAGATGAATCAGTGGAGTGATGAGGGAAATTGAACTGTCAATTTTGGAACAGAAGGAATTGAGGAGATTATCTTTGTTGGGTATGTTGGTTGAAAGGGGCATTGCAGAGGGCTGCAAGATTGGGGGAGAACATGAGAATAAGAGAGCATCTGTTTAGGTTGTGGGTTGGGGAAAGGAGGGTTGTAGGAGGGTTGAGGTAGAAATTCTTTTTGGTCGTAAATGTAGTGGAAGGCTTGTAGGGATTAGGTCTAACATATGAATATTGGATAGTTGTATAATAAGGACAACCTTTATAACTCGCTGTGTGGGATCCTTTACAGTTGGTGCATATGACTATTGAGGGTTTAGGGTTTGAACATTCGGCGGAAAGATGGTTGGATTCACAGCGTACACAACGCGGGGAATTGTGGCAATAGTTTGTATTATGATCAAAGTGCTGGCACCTCAAACATTGTGGGATGTGGTTTTGGTGGTTCGATTTTTATTTGGCAGTGGTATAATGGTGTTAAATCAAAAATGGCGTGATTTTTGGGATCCGATAGTAGGTCGAAGAAGAAGAACTTTTGTGATGGGGTGATGGAGGATTTGGACTGGGGAGAAGCCTAATTATTTAATTTCTGTTGAAATGATTGATATGTCAGATTTGGGATGCAGCCCGCGTATGACAACTTGGAAGTTAACTTGAAATGCATATAATACGGCATTGAAAGCTTTGATGTAATTTACGACTTTACAGAAATCTTCGATTGCATAAGTTTTACTGTCGGACATATTGTAAATAAATTTCGATGTAAATAAGGATTTTAAGGTATTTAACACAATATTTACACTATCGACATTATTTATAAGTGGAGGGTTGATTTGTTTTGGAGGCTTCGGGGAAACTTGGTCGGAATCGTTGTTTATATCCTGTAATAATTCAAATGTTGAAAGTTTTGAATTGTGAGTTTACTATATTGGTACTCTTATCTCTGTGGAATGGTTTGTGGAGGTAGAGGGGGGTCTGATAATTTAGTTTAACTTTACGGTTTTTTTATTGTGGAAGATTAAAATATAGGGGAAGGAGGTTGAGGATGTAATGAGGCACTGAGGTTTTCCGACGGTTGTAAATTGACATTGAGTGTACTATCCAGAGATCAGTCCATGATCCTATGTTGAGTCTGGGTTGAGGTGGTGATATTTTATTGAAGATCTGCGATGCGTTGTGTCGTGCCGGGACGGAGAAGATCAACAGCTGGTTTTGAGAATTCCGTCAGCTACTGGTGTCTGTAAATTCCTTCGGGTTTGCTGGTGAGAGTAACGCCGTCAAATTACTTGAGTTGCTAGACATAAAATCCTAGTATGACTGCAGTTAGAGTCGCAAATTGCTGATACGTCTCGTCGTTACGGCCGTAAATCTGTCACTGTACGTGTCCCTCTGCCTAAATCTATCTTAGAAACAACATTAAATATCTTGCAACTTAGCTAATATATTTAAATCATTTACAATTTCATCCCAGGAGGTTTTCTATTTGGAAGTACAACTTCCTTAGCGGCTTCCATTTCTACTATGAATTCGTTAAGTTCTTTTGGGTTACCATAAATGTTTTTATTAATTACCTTGCTCGAGTCACAGAAACATATAAACCATCGTCACTGCCTGTTTCGTCTTAATGTTCACTAGACATTTTCTGATTTACTGGACTGGACTTACTGGAAAGGAAACTGCAATTTTCAGAGATATCTCTGTGATGTCACGTTGAAAGGCGGCAGTTATATCGGCTTCTCTTTATGCGTCGTGTTGAGCAGAGACGGCGTAAAGGGAAGAGTCGTCGGACTTCGTGCTGAAAAGGCCACGTCTTCTTCGGCGTCGAAGTCGTGAAGATAACTGGTGTCGTGCTGAGAAAAGGTCACGTGATGAAGAGGCGTAGTAAACCGAAAGGGCGTCGTGAAGAATTAAAGATGTGAAGACGGAAAGGCCGTGAAGAATAGATATTAGATAGATGCGTCTTTCTGGTGACGATCTATATAGAGTAAGACTGGAATTGGAATCCAGAAATACTAATTAGATTTCTCGCTACCGAATTATGTCTGCAGAAAAGGCTAAACACGCCAATCTTCCTCGGGTATCAATAGCGCAGTTTCTAAAGGGCCAAAATATTTCGAGTCTTAATCCAAGAAGAAACGTTGATCAGGCGTCACCCTTGAGTACTGACGACACATACATGCGGCAGATGTGTCCGGTGTGCAGGCGTCCGATATTTGTGTTCACGTAGAACGCGAGCGGCTGAAATATGGACGCTGGCTATATTTCCGTTCATGTCATCATCACAGATATAGGTTATTATTAAGAATTTTTACTTTTAAGACGATAATGAAGAAAGGAATAATGATATTATTTTTAAATATAGATCGATTTTGGAGCCAATGATGAAAAAGTTATAAAGTAATTAAGCTCGATTTAAGAATATATGTAATTATGAAAGTCTTTCATGTTTTAAAGGCCATAAATATTTTAAGCAATATATCCCCTCAAAAATAACAATATTTGTGATGTGCGACAGCAAAAAGGAACATATTTTCTATTTTATTGTTTCACAGGAAAATTAACCGTGTGTATAATTGAAAATCGAAAAGACAGGGAACATTGTACCCACTTTGTTAGAACCGTAATTACGAAAGGGCCCCTGTTTATTTGTTGATAATTGGTACACCAGACCAGCGTTATTTTAATTACTACATGATAGAGACACTAATGCAGTTGGAACCTTACGGAAGAACATAAAAAACTATCTAAATTAAATAAAAAACTTAAAGAAGAAATGGCACGATAGAAGAGATGTCTGTATGCTATCAAATGTGCACAACATGGAATACATAACAACAATGATAAAACGGAACAAATATAATTAAAGCAAGATGCGCTGTCGACTACACAAATTTCATGGGGACTGTGGTTAGGAGCGAATGCTAATTGCTCCACCGACTATGCCAGAAAAACAATAAAATGGTATAAAAAATTATTTTGTCAAGTGCTGAAGATGTCAGTGTCAACACACACGGCCTATATAAATTATGTACAGAAAAAATAATTTGCTGATTTTGACCTCCAATTAATATAATAATCGTTGTTGTGGTATGCAGTCCTAAGACTGGTTTGATGCAACCCTCAATGCTAGCCTATCTTGCGCAAGCCTTTTCATTACCTTATAACTATCACACTCAACATCCTCCCTAATCTACTTACCGTATACCATTCATGGTCTCCCTCTTCTGTTCTTACCCCACACACTTCCCTCTAAAGATAATTATACAAGACCCTTGTGTCTTAAAACGTAGCCTATTAATCTGTCTCTTCTCTTGGTCAACGTCCACGTGCCAACGTTCGCTTTTCCCCTGTTTGGTTTAGAAATTCCTTGTTACTTATTCTATCCACCCAATTTATTTTCAGCATTCACCTATAGCACCACATTTCAAAGGCTTCTATTCTTTTCCTTTCCCCAACTCTTATCGTCCTCGTTTCGCACCCATCTAACGCCACGCTACATATAAACATTTTTAGCAACGATTTCCTAATATTCACAATTATATTACCTGTAAGTAAATCCCTCTTATTCGCGAAAGTCTTCCTTGCCTGCGCTATCCTACTGTTTATGTCTACTATACTTCTACCATCCCTAGTTATTACACTTCCCAAGTAGCAGAATTCCTTAACTTCCGTCAAAATATTCCTTTCCAATCTAACACCCTTTGTTATTCCACTGTTTCCAATACTACACTCCATTACCTTGGTTTTCCCTCTATTAATCCTCATATTGAACTCTTTCTACAGGACTACGTTCATGCCATTTATTAGGGTTTAGAATAATTATTAGAAAAATAAGCGAAACCAAAAACAGCAGCATTATTTATAACTTATAAAATCTGATGCCGCATATAAAAAAACGAATAAAAGATGTGTCGTTTGTTCCAAGTATAAAAAAGGACAAAATATTTTTGCCCAATCTGTGATGTGGTCTGCATAGTATCGTGCTACAAAACATACTGTCTTAAATAGCCAAGAAATAAAACATTGAAATGAAAAATAGTTCTTACATGTCAGTGGCGGTTTAAAATGGAAATGTTAATATTAAATGTGATTTATTAATAATTTTTAAAATAATTCCAACAAAAAGAAATTATCTAAAAAATTAGGTTTGTTATGAATCATTCAAAACAGAGGTAAGAAATATATCCGCACACCAACGTAGAGCCTAACTGCAGCAAGGCAGGCGAGGTAAGGGGAAGCCCCAGCTGCACGAAGGTCAACCAACTTGCCGCTTATATAGATTACGCATTCTCCCAGTTCTCAGCACTCAAAGGGTTAATCACACACACTGGTAATAGATGGAAATTAAGCTATTCTAATCCGCACTAACTGCCACCATGAAATATATTATCGGTGCCACCAGAATATGTATAACTAGAAATATTTCAATCGTGAAATAGATTTAAATATTTCACAGAGTCTTAAGATGTAAAAACACCCCGGAACGGTTCTGAGAGCAAGCTAGGTTGCACTACAAAGTAACCTTTGCGAGTGTAGTGAATTAAATGAAACAGGCGAAGAAATAATGAAGAGATTTATTCTGAAAATTACAGTCTATTCTAAGACAAATACAGAAAAATCAGAGCGCAGAGTGGCATAGTGATGGCGTCAGAAGGTTATGCAGAGACTTACTTAATTTCAGCAACAGCGCTGACATCGAACTGGAGATCAAGTGAGCAGAATTTCCATCCTCAAGGAATCTACTCCACGATGCCTGCGAAATTTACATAATACAACGATGAACAATAATATATTACTTAATTTCTCATAACTAGGACGTTACTATTAGGCTCTACCAATACGAATTCAGAATGTTGGAATCATGAGATGAAGGGAGGACCAATACGAATAATGTTGTCAGGACATGGTAGGGAACGTTTCTATAGTATATACGGATGATGGACGAGTTTTGAAGTTTGGAGTGGAAGAAGAAGTACTTTTATTTAGAATAATGGCCTTATTTGGGAGATATGGGGAACGCACTGTCAGGAACACTTAGTTCAAAGTCTGTATGCGTGTTGTGGTGACTCATGTCCCCTACATTGAATCGGTAAAGCAAAAATAATTTAGTTTAGTATTCTACCGAGTTGTGTACAGCAGGACGAAAAGCGAGGGTGGTTGGTCAAGGTCAAGTCGTGGTGAAACTTCACCATTTACGACATTATTTATTTCCTTGAGTGTATTGTTTCTGGTCAGTTGTTGGAGGGAGCCTTCCTGTGACAGACGTAGGGAGAGAAAGCAGTGGCAGAAGAAGCAACATGTTTAAAATTTAGTTTTCTCCACATGTGGAGAAGGGAGATTCAAATGGCGGGAGTACAGAAAATAACAAGATAACATTTGATGAGGATTTAATCTGAAGGAGAGGCGCTAGAGGATCTTAATCAGAAGAAGACGAGATGCAGCAAAGGAGCAGCAATATTAGGAACAAAGAACGTCACCAGGCATTAACATCCGGTAACGGCATTTTTACCCGGTTTTTCCTTGAAAAACATTCACGTTTGATGCGCGTTTTATATCTTATTTCATTCACTTCGAGGTCTCCCGCGTTCCCGAGAGTAGCCGTTTAGGAGCTGCATAGATTCTTTTTGCTCTACCGACGTAGCCAAACTGATAATACATTTTATTCATAAATGTATTTTACTGAAACTTTTAAATTGAGTTATATTATTCTTTTGTAAATAATTTTATATTGTATTACCACACTTTCGATCTTATCATCATAATTATATTTATTATATTAAAATTAAATATACTTTTTTCATTGAACAATTCCTTGTTATAATAATATATTTTTCGGTGTAAACAAGAGTAACGCCACAGTGCGTTTTCAACAGAGAATTGTTTTTGCACTGACGTAGCATCCATCATCTTACGTCTTGTATCGTCACTCGGTACAAGATTACTTAATATATTTTCTCATAATGTAGCTATATATATATATATATATATATATATATATATATTACAAATGACAGGGAATGTTTTTAAGTATCCTTGAAAAGATTCTCGCCAAACATTCTGCCATTTTGGCGCGTAATTAATGTTTGAAAATAGTTTAAGTTTTTCGTCGTGTTTATGCATTAGTGGAAAGTATTTATTTTCGAAAGTTAATACCATACGAAAATTACAGACGATTAGGACGCCGTGTATGCGGATTCTGCCGAATAATTTCGTGAATCTGATTTTAAACGTGGCCGTACCATCGACGAAGAACGTTAGGCACATCCAAGAACTGCAACCACTGACAATAATATCAAGTTCGCCAAATTTTTCTAGGCAATCGTAGAATGAAAGAAAATGCTATGAATGTGTCCAAAGAACTTGTTTGTCACATTGCAATGTTAATGTAGATCTCTAACACCTAAGAGATCCTGTGGAGCTTTTACCGTTGTTGAGTCTGGGATTCATTCTTGGTGAAGATGGCAAGATCGTAACGTTAAAAGGAAATATATGTATTAATTATCTTGAAAGGTTTTAAGGCGGCAAGAAATGTCAGGAAAGTTCTCTAGTGAGTATGTTCAGTGGGGTGCTCAGCTGATCAGGGAAGAATGTAATGGTTGTATTCTTTACCAGTCAAGACACGACACAAAATGAAGTTTAGAATATGTATAATTATCAGTCAATGTTCTACGTAAGAAAGAAAGGAAGGGAAAGCTGTAAGGGGAAACGTGGGAAAGGCTTTTAAAAACTTATTGCACTCGTAAGGAACGTGCAAGAAGCTTAGCTGACTTGACCGTCCTTTCGTCAGCATTGTATTGTAATTGTGGCAGGTTGTTAGTTAACCCGTTAGCACACACTTCCAAGCATTGCGTTTACTTAAAAAAGGTGATCCGTCATGAAGCCATTAAATAACCAGTGGTTGAGTTACTATGTCGGTGAAAGGAAAACGAGATTTCTAGGTTTCACGTTTGATCAACATATTCAAAGGAACATTTCCGACACTTAATTAGCTCAGCTTTTGCGCAATAAGTCAATTTTATTTTTTCAATGTTCCAAATTTTTTTGCAATTTTTGCAATCAGCTTGTCTAGAAATTAAGCGTACTCTTCTTCTTGTACTTTTGTTTCTTTTTGGAGATAATCGATGAAGATAACAGTCACTATCCTCGTTGTAATCCACTGTCTTAAAATGTATTTTATATCTACAAATTTAATCGTTGCCAAAACTCTGATTTATGTAGCCTATACTGAGCCGAAAGAGAGTTGGAAATGTTATTCAAAAAGTATTTTTGTCTAAGGTGACTAATCGTGACACTCGACAGCTCTCTCAAACCTAGGTCTCGATTCAGTATGTTGTAAATACATTCTTTTCAGGCATTCATAACTACACTCGAAAGTTATCTAGTACACCTTGGTGAAGGACGCAGTTTTTGGACGTACCAAACGTTCATCGAGTCCCAAACTGGTACGGACACGATTGAATTCAGATGTCCAAAATAGTTCGTTGTTTAGAAAATAGGAAAACCATCTTGAAACACGAATGAGTTTACATCGAGTTGAGATTATTTATTGACCGAAAAGATTGCAAAATTTGAATTCGGAATAGATTAGGGACTAGCGAATTACGTACCCTTTAATGGCATAGGAACGGAATTGGAAAGGGGGGATGCGGAAGGTAGAGGAAGGTAGCCAAAGGTTAACTAGTGCCCCCGGGCTATAGTTTAAGGATATTACCCAGTGTTTCACCTAAAGAGATGCAGGGAAAACCCTATAAAACCTGCATCAGATAGGTCGGGCATTGGGTACTGTTTCACGCCCTTCGAATGACGGGAGACGAGTTTACTAAGGGCCAGCAACATTATTTCTCCGTGTTTCCACCAGTTTTAGGAGGCAGTTAGCCGACTGATCCAATCGGATCAGCGGACAGCTATTGCCAATGTCCAAGGACTTCGACCCCAGTACATATACCTCCCAAACTAGGTGAAGATGTCCCGGCATGTAAGAACTTTGAAAAAACCAGAGAGAGTACGAGGTATTCCCGAAATTAATTTTTTAATATATTTATAAATTATAAAATCCACGTCTCACATGAAAGATGACAGTCCGCAGTCGACCCAGTAGGCCCAGGCCCTCAATGGGCTGTAGAGCCAAAGAAGAAGAAGAAGAACTTGTTGTATAATGTTCTGCTACCTAATTCTTGTTTTCTTGGCTCAAAGTCATATTGCAATGTAGTTTTTAGGTATTGCAAGAACCAGATAAATATCTGGAGTTCACCAAGGGATTAATTTGTTTGCATTACAATTAGATCTACTATATAACATTGACTATTTTTCTATCTTATTCTAGTATTGAACACAATATTTCAAAATTAATTAATTTTATTTCCCTTCAAAGTATTCAGACTTAAGTATTATATTAATTCTGATCTAACCAAGCTATAATATATAACTATCCGTAAAAATTCTATTATTATATGGGTCTTTTATTTAAAATAGATAAAGTAATTATTAAGGCTCTAAATATTCTATAAAACATTCTATGAAAAAAACTATTTCTGTCTCCGTAAATTTTACAATAGTGTACGTAGAACTCACGTTTAATAAATTTAGCTTTTATGTGAATGCTACTTTTATTAGTATGTTTGTATTCTTATTAGTGAGCTTGTTATAAAGAAAGGATTTATAAATTGAATCGTGTACCTTACATTTGACTAATTACGCGCCTCTCGCATGTTACTACTATGAAATATAGATCTACGGGACATAAAACATAGTACGCTCCTGATCAATGTCCCTGCCAATAATGTTTTTGCAATTAGGTTATTGCTTGTGAAATAGCGCGATCTTTGTGGCAAAAAGGAGGCTTCTAATTCTATAGCCGAATGAAAATTGCTGAAATATTTGTCACGACCTCTGGAAGCTCGCTATTAGAGGTTCCAGCATTTCACCAGCACGGGTCGTTAGCTATGCTTGCTCCCCGCGCAGATGCGAAAGCAAACGTTGCGAACTTCTGCCCTCAATTTCACGAAACAGACCATACGCTTTACCAACACATGGGTATGTTTAAATTTAAATTTATATATAACAGTATGAGGAAATTTTCATATTTAAATTCACTTGTCAATGTTTTCACAGAAGACACTGATCTGAAAAGTAAACTTTTAAATTGTCTGTATGCAGAAACTAATTGTAAATTTTCTTGACAACATTTAATATCGATCTAAAACATTAACTGTTGGAGGCAAACTATTAGGAATAGAAGATAAATGAGATGTAAAAGCTAAAGCGAGTTCATAATGGGAAAATTTTAGTGCATGAAACGAGACTTATTTCATTCTAATGAAAACACCAATGAGTTTTCGGTCAGTCTAGAAGGTTCTTTTACATTGAAATCAATTTGTTGGTAAAGTTTCCGATAAATGTGTAATTTTTAAATCAATGACTAAATAAAATGTAGTATTTTTCAATCTCGTTCAAGTGACCTAAAACGCGCCATGATTGGCTGCAAGAATAGTGACGTAGGAATTCAGTAGGTAATGTGTGGAATGATGTACCGTTCATAACGCTTCTGTAGCTGCCTTTATAATCATCACTTCTCAGCTCCTTTGTTATTATTAGTGATATATTTTATTATAAAAAGCACCAATTATATCATTCTTGTAAAACAGAGGGAAACTTTGTGAAAGTGGATATTAGAAACCAGTGGCGGCAGGTGAGGTTTTTAAGTTATCTGCTAAATCACCCAAACAACATTTTTACTATAATAATTTCGTTATATATTAATAATACTTCAACATCTACAGTTTTGATAAAACACCACGACACTTTAAATGCAACATTTCGAATTACATTTATATAACGTGTAATAGGGAAGAATATTTAAAAGTGTGAAAATATAAAATGCAATTAGCACAATATTATAATATGAAAGTATTTTTAATTTTTATGTGTTTTGAATAAAGATAGTTAATTTTAGGAAGAAGTCACACGTTCTGGCGAAATTGTATGCAGGATCGTACGTTAATTTTCTCAGAGTTATGAAAATCTCGGAAATGCCTCCCTTAAACGTTTTTCTATTAAATAACCTTTCATTAATTAAAATAAACACAGCAATTCCATAGACAATAATTTTTTATTGATTCGTCAAAGCATTTAAAATTGATTCCTGACGAGGCCGATTTTGTGTCAACACTCATGGCCGGGCGCTGAGTTTTATTTTGTAGCATGGAGGTTAAATGAAATACTGCGCATATGATTTTCTCATTCCAGACAGGATTTTTGTGCTATAAGGAATGTAGCACACTTGTATTGTGGGAGGAGACGCATTGGAAGGCGGGCAGTTAAATGTCTGCCAAATCGGAGCAGAAATTCTAAGTATTAAAATACTATTAATGTAAACTTTATTACAATTACGAACCAAATATTAATACTAAATTAATTCAAGCTATACAGCACATGAGCATATATGCAACATCCGTCACAATGAGAAACAATAATGGCTGGGATATCCTGCAAACCTAACCGGATTTTATTGCTGCGAACATATAATTGCGAAAGCTGTCGTGTTAGTGAAAGGAAGTATTTGTAAACTTCATAGTAAAGTTACCGATTTATAAACAAAATTGTATGGCTTCTTGGAAATTTTTTCAAAGTATTTTTTCTGGATACTGCTATATATATTTACAGTTGCCTCTGAGCTTTGGTACCACAATCCTAAAGGGAAGATGCTTTAGGTGTCAGACTTGCAACACTGTGTTTTATCCTCATAACAACCTGATTTTTTATCAACTTCAGTTAAAGCTGATTTAGATGGTTTTAGATAACATGGTTTTATCTTGAATGGAGATGAGGAATTGAGTAAAGCTGATATATATATATATATATATGGCATCGGTCATATTCTTGGAAATCTTGATTGTATGATGCACATTTACTGTAAATTGTATTGATTTTCTTCCAGTTGAAACAGGTTTAGTCTTTGATCATTTGTTATATATTTACAAAAAAACCTTAAAGTATAGCCCGGAGATTCTAGTCAACCCTTGGCTACCTTTGTCTACCTGCCGCACCGCCCTATTTCAATTCCCTTCCTATGCTATCCTGCTTCAGAATCACCCTTATATAGCCTGTTACCAAAGAAATAGTAATACTGAAATACAATATATATATATAATATAAATCGTTTCTAAATACAAACTTGATACATATAGATGCTCACTAGTTATTTCTTACAGGATACATGTATTATGTTTAAAAGCTAAGCATATACATATATTGAGCGAACATAAGAACTATATATATATATATATATATGTGTGTGTGTGTGTGTGTGTGTGAATTTCTCTATCGCATTACCATGATTGCATATACGAATCTAAGTCATATTTTCTGCAAAAAAATTGAGTTACTAGAAAATATTGGGCGAGAAAAGTTTTTCTTTAAAAAAAATTGTTAGAGAAGTTAGTAAATTTTATATTGTAAAACTATTTTCCATTTTGTCCTGACATCGTCTTCTCAGTGCATATAATATTACTTAACGCATATTGTTTCAGGTCCTCGCTGATTTTCTCACACGTGGCGTTGAGATATTCATTATATACAGGCTGCATTCGTATATATGGGTTTGTTTTATCAACTAAATAGCTGATAATTATTTGAAACATATATTATTTTTAAAATATTAATACCTGCTGTGTTAATAAACTATTATTGTTTAAATATCGATTTTAGTATTCTATATCAACGTATGAAGTAGAAGAACATTAAAACTAATAATAATATTTCAAAGTATTTCGCCAAACTTTATGAACATAAGATATGTAGTTTGTTTAATCTATGATAAATGGGTTTCCATAGTGTAATAGATATTTGCATGGCTATAGGAAGGAAACCGAAGTGGAGTGAGTTGGGTAGGCGAGGGTCATATGGACACTGTGGTAATTGTTTTAATTATTACGTAAGGTGGGGAGATGAATTTTAAATATGACTATTATTATTCTGATAATATAATAAAAACTTTAACTTCTTAATTTAATATGTGAAAAGGTGGGAATAATTATTAATATAAATTTAACAAAGGAATTTATTGGATTTGAATTAATTGTGACCCTCGCTGACTCAATCAGGAACGTGAATATCTTTTTCTCAGGGAATGAGAATATATGGGGATGAAAACGAGAACTTTAAAATAGCTGCGACCAGAGGCGAGAAACTATTAAGGGTTAGTACGGCACCCAAGCGCCTTCGATGGTCCAGGGCGTCACTGCTGATGACTGCGCGTCGTCCCGTTGCTGCTCGTTGCAGAATTTATTTTCTAACTTCTGAGGTACTCAGCTCGTCGCCCAGGGATACTCGTTGATTTACGGATAGAATGTTATTCACGGGATGTTTTTGACTAGCTGACTAAATGTTGAAAGTTACTGACTGCCGAAATATTGAATGATGAAAGCTGCTGACTGCTCCTTCTCTCCAAGAACCCGCTGGGTTTTGTTCTGAAAGCCACGCCCTGGTCTAATAATTCTCATACCCCTTAGGGCGGGGTAGCTAGCCATTTGTTTTTATTCCAGTAGTTGTCCTTCGGACTTCGGGCACTGTTTTTCTATTTCCACTGGTCATGTGTCGAGGCCCAATAAATTTCTCCCTTAATCCTCTATTGGAATTTCTGGACCGCATTATTATAGTTTCCGGCCTCTACGGCAAATCCTCTACCCTCGTTTTGCTGCTAACGGCGGAAGGTCCACAACCAGGTCACATTCCATTGACCAGGAAGATCCGTATTGTGTTCCATCTGTCACCCTCCATTTATGCCTCATCTGGCCTTCAAGTTTCTTCATCCAATCATATTTCTTAACCTTAATGTTTCCGCTTTCTGGCCGATAAGATGACTGTAATTCGTCATTTAAATAACTAATCGCGTTCATTCATGTTCCCGACTTCGTCTAGCTTAGGTCTAAATACTTACATATCATATAATACTAATAATAAGAATTTAATTCAGCTTAAGTGATACGCAAAACAATCGCGTACCACAAAATAATGAGTGCAAGATTTGAAGACAGAAGTAAACAAATAGACAAGAGGAATAAGAAGGGTTGGGAGAATGAGAACTATAGAAAGAGACTGAATGAGCCTTTATCTAGAAATAGTTTGAAGTAATTATCAAAGGGTCGCGAGATTACATTTAAGACGAATATGTACTGTTTCGACCTTCTCTTTAAATCATTTGAAACCTAATCACAAATTACAAAGATTCGAGCACTGCCAAAATTGGATTCCGTTTAATCTTGTCCGCGGCACCAACGACCAGTCAATTTAATTTTCCGCTGACAAATGGCTGCGCCGCGCAAAAAGTCTGTTTCCTGCTCTTCTTGGTTGTTCTCATCAGGGACATCGGGCCATCCGTCACGGCACGCCACGCTACGCCACGCCACGCAGCTACGACGTCCCTCCCCCTCGCTGCAGAAGACGTCTCACTGTCAATAAAAGACGCCCGCCTCACAAGCAATAAAAGCTCCCCGCCAGGGCGTCGCATCAGCGATAGTTCTACTAGCAGTAAACCTGCATCCTTCACCCGCTTTCGAGAAATAGTACGTCATAAACAACAATGAATTTTCCTTAGCTGCGATACACTCTCTTGGTTACATTTCTGTTAATTGATATGTATAAATCTTTCACTTAAGATACCTTTTGCTACGTTGCTCTACCTTCCGCATCCCCCCTTTTCAATTCCCCTCCTTTGGTATTAAAGGAGAGTTTCCTGTTTCAGGATCACCCTCATATAGCCTGTTAACCCCCCAAAAACATGTTATTAATTACATTGTTTTACCCTCTTTTGTCTATCAGATTAAAGATGTGATGTAAAAAGTAAAATATTTCGGTAATCTACGAATCTGTAAATTCTATATCTTTCTTTGTTAAAAAACATAAATCTTTATTTAACACTTTTGATTGTAATAATGTTGTTATAAAATTTCTTGTAATAACTGTTCGTTTTGCTACTTTGGTCAGACTAAGAAATCTCTGTCAAATATAATTAAGGAACATAAAGCCAGTTTAAAATTTCCTCAGATTACTAAACACTGTTTAGAACTAAATCGTTCTTTTAATTTTGTTAATACTATTGTTTTAGATAAGGAAGTGAATTTTAAGAAACGATCACTTTCAGAATGCTATATATTAAAAGAAACAAATTTAATGTAAATATTGAACTTGACGTTTTACAATTTAATAAATTATATGGTTTTAATTAATTTTATCTTTTGACGTCTAATTTATGTCCTAATTTTTTTCGAAATTTATTGTTTAAGTCTGTTAAACGGGTCGTTAATTCTTCATATATATTTATTCACAGTCGATAATTGTTCCTATAATCCTTTAACACGCTTAATCCTTCGATAATATAGTTTTTTAGATTCTTGAACTATTAATTTCAATTATTCTTGCAATTAGACTGTAAATTTATGCATGCATATAATTTATGAACTATTCGCCTTTCATAATCTCATTTTAGTTTCTACCATCAGTTATCTGGATTAAAATGAACATAAATATATCTGCATAAAATCTGATTAGCATCCCTATTGGATCCACTTAGTAAATGTTTTGTACAAAAAATTCAAAATTACGTAAGTTATTTGTGAGGACATTGTTTACTACGCCGATGATCATGTGCCTACTAACTCGGTATTGCGGACCTCCAGTATAGTGGTGAATGCATTCTCGTCCAAAAGGCCCAACTGCACGATGAGTTTTCCGACAGTTTTGGAGCGGACATAAACAATCCTGTGTGTGGCGCCTCCGTCTTCTGCTGAGTTTAGTTCTGTTTATTATTGTCATTAATTACTACTGCATTTCATATAATATAAAAGATTTTACAGATTCGGTTTGATTTATAATAATAATACTGTACTGTACTTTTTTTGGGGGCTTAACAGGCTACATGAGGGTGTTCCTGAAACAGTCAACTCCCCTTTAATACCATAGGAAGGGAATTGAAAAAGGGGGATGCGGAAGGTAGAGAAAGGTAGCCAAGGGCCCCCGGGCTGTGGTTTACGGATCCTAACCGGTGTTTCACCTAAGGAGATGCACGGAAAACCCTAGAAAACCTGCATCAGGTTGGTCGGGCATTGGGTACTATTCTGATGCCCTTCCGAATGACGGGAGACGAGTTTGCTGTGGGGTCGCAGCATTCTCTTCTCCATGTCTCCACCAGTTTCAGGAGGTTTGAAGATGGTTTTATATTAGAATAATATATATTAACCGCAATGTTGACACACGCGCTCAAATCTTGAACTTGAACGGGACGGGCCGCAGCGGAATATAATTGGTGCAGCTGTTGATGCGGGACGTTTAATATCTGGATGATTCACAAAATTAAAATAAATAGATCATTTTATTGTTTCATAACGCAATCAGAAACTGTGTTAAAATGTCAGAATACATCACCGTCAGTAGGAAGTGTATTTTACTAAGTTGCAAGAGTTGTATCATTCACACTTCCAAATAAAGACACTGATTCATGCTCTTATGAAGGCCAGTAATGAACAACGTATATCATCAAAACAAAAAAGTACATATATTTTGACAATCCCCAGGAACAAGGAGTTCATTACAAAAGAATGCAAAATTTCGAAGCCAATAAAAAATATATTGAAGAAACATACTCGCTTGGAATTCACCACGGTGACCAGACGCGCAATTAATTATCATGACTGTTAAATCAACATTAAAAACACATTTTACAGTTTTTTATTAATTAAATAGTTCAGGGAAATAATATTTTATATGATTGTTATTTAAATAATTTTTATTATTTCTGTATTTCATTATGCTTTTATAATTATTCATTACATAATAATGCAATAATATTTATCACAAATTGTTATATAATATATTATGTTGCTATCTAAAACGTTTTCGTGCCTAAATATTTAAAGTATTATATTGATATTTCCTACAGGGGGATATCAAGCATCTCTAGCTATATGTAAGAAATTCTCATACCACATTTGAGTAAAATCTAAAAGTTGAAATTGGTACTGTAGTTTGATACTATAAAAACCTATTAAATGTAGAACTTCAGATTAAAAATTTTCATTGTAAAATGATGTAATTCGTAAATTGTACATCACTAACCACTTATAATATTGTAATATACTTTTTTGGGTATAAAACATTTATTAATTAATAGAGCAAATTATGATCAATTTTAAAATTTTTCATTTATTAATTTAAAGTGAATACACGGGCTTAATCTCAGGGGATTTTGGGTCTCTCAAGAGATGGAGTATGCAGTAGCTGAAAATAGAAAGAAAAATCATTAAATATTATTTATCCAGAGCAATGAGTAAGTTTCACAATTTTTTTATAGCTTACCCACAATTACTGGGCCAACAAACATCCACCTATCGAATGTTTGTGCGTCTCTCTGGCGTCTTGCAGGATTTGATCACGTCTGGACACGTCTGCTCACGTCCGTCCTCTCATCTGGCTTCTGGCTGCTCGGACCAAGTCTGTCCTCTGCTCCACTCGCCTGCCTTCTGGGGATCGGACCACGTCCTCTCCTCTCCTCCACTCGCCTGCCTTCTGGGGGCGAGCCACCCATCGGCTTCCCTTTTAAATCTTCCGACGGGAATTCCCCTATTTCACAAAATTTCGGGGTTCCCCGCCCTCATTTTTTACACTCGTTCAGCGGGGTTTTCCGCTGGGTTACACCATCGTCTTTTTTTATACACGCTCGGCGGGACTCTCCCGCGGACAACCACCATCTTTCAGCCGACTAGCCATTGTTGTTGGCCGAACTGCGCCTCATAACGCCACAACCTCACAAAATCCGCCTTTTTATCACAATATATATATATATATATATATAGTAACTATGTGTAAAAGCACAAAAAAATATTGAGGTTCGCAAACTGTTTCTTCTTGAAGAATTAAGCCTATGAAAATTGAAATTTCTACATTGGAATGGATAACTTCGAATACGCAGGGTACTTGAAAAAATATTATTAGGCGAGTAAATAGAGGCTTAGTTTGTAGGCCCGAATGCACTGAACACGATAGAGTTGATTAAAAGTTCTGAATAATTTAGAGAATCATAGATACCAACGAACGATACCTAAAACAAAAGCGTTGATCAGTTTTGAACCAGACACAATATAAATGAAACAAAATTAGTTTTGAACTGCAAAAATACAAGGGAATGCACCAACAGAATATTAATTTTTTCTGAGAAGATGAGCAATCAATTTCCTTTTTTCTGGACCACTTGGCATGGATTGACAGAGACTTGAACTTTGTTTTCTATTCATTTAGGGATAAATAGACCAACATGTTTCTGGATGATACAACACAAGGCAGGTGTTGAGATACAATATCAACATTTTAGAACTGGAAATGATCGTCCAGTTGCTAAATAATGGAGAGCAATTGCCATACGTTCTTATGCACTCATGCTAGTTTTTATAATTGTATAATTTTGTGACATAGGGGCGAATTAAATTTAAAATAACCTAAAATGTTTCGTCGTCCATTTTTCAGTAATTTCTATAATTTCCTGGGTTATTTTCTCTGCGTTCCCTCAATGAGGCAAAACCGTCCTCTATTTATTTCCACTGCTTAACCCATGATTTTCGCGGGGTTCTCTCTTCCTCTTCACGGAATACATACTGCGCTACACAAGCAATAGCAGTTCTCTTTTTTATTTGAACTCGTTTTGAGCTGGTCAGCTGTATGCAAAGTTACTAGTTACCAAAGAGCGTTGGAGAGGCGCGTGGATTTTCCACTCTACTCGCCGCTCCGAAACCTTGACACGGAGGGATTTGGCGGGTAAGCTATAAACTCACGATATCGGCGCGCGGTCCAGAAGTGTCGCTCTTTTTGTCTACCACACTCGAACCTCACGTTCCTGGCGCGCAGCTCCAGAACGACGGTCCGGAGCGTCAGTTTTGAGCGTACGTGTAAAGTGGCCTAATGTATTGCTGGTTCTTTTCGTTTGGTTCCATTTCCCAGACCTTCAAATAGTATGGTCTTTTAAAAATTTACCTCCATAACCATAGGGTGAGTTAGGTTTTGAATTAACAAGATCATAGCAATGTATTCCCATTTCTATTTCCAAAATTACTTGTTTACGAACAGTTTTGATTTTGCTCAGTTGGCTGTAGTAAGACGCCTTTCTAAGATTCAACGAGCCCAAATCAGGGGGCAACTTCGTAAACATAAGATAAAGTTCCTCATTAATTACAGTTACTTTGCTTTCGATGTCTATGTCATAACGTCAAATTATGTCTAGAATAATCACCCTCTTACGTGTTTAACTGGAACGTTATATTCATTAATTAACGTCTGACATGTAGTTAGGTATCAACTGAACTTAAATGGGGTTTCTGGTTCTTGTTCGTTACATAAACGGGCATCCATCCGTTAATTGATCAGTATGGTCCCAATAGAGTGTTTCGTCGTATTAATCGGCGTCTTCTTTGTCGAATCCGCTTGTTAGGGCGTTGTTTCTTTAATTACTGGTGGTGATCATCGTCCTCTCTTTCGGTTTGTTGGCGAATGTCACCTCTTTTCGTACAGACCATTGGCAATAAGCCAGTGCTTTACGTTTGATTCTGCGGTGTGTACATTTTCTATCTGTTACAATTATTCGCTGAGAGCCGTGTTGTGAGTTTCACTTGAGCAAGGTCTCCGTAATTCGTTCGTTCGGGTTTAAACTGTATCCCATTCACGTGTGATGATGAATTGTTTCGCGTAGACTGATAAAAATTGCCAAGGAATAAGGTACCTGTACCAAATAAGGCCCGAATTCTAATAAGGCCCACCCTCATTTTCTGACCTCAAAAATATGACAATAGCGCCAATTGTCTTTGGTAATGAAAGCTTATAAACATAACTACACAAGTAGCCGCTCTTATGCGGCCATTTTATGTTCATTTGTGTTTTTTCATTGAAGAATAAAGGGCTGCTTCTTATTTGCAAGGTACGTTGTATCTAAAGCAATCGCTATGGATATGGAGAAATTTAGTCTGTAAAGATATATATTTATCAACAGAAAATTTTGCTTTATTAAGGTAGTAGCTTCATTCTTTAAATATGCAGTTTCTTTCAAAACTATTAAATCACACGTGCTTTAAAGCAGTTGCTCCCATTAAGGCCCTTCCCTGGCGCTACAAACAAGGCCCGGGTGTTTCTGCTTAGAATAGAGCATTATTTAAGTATTTACTTTGTTATGTGCTACGCCAAAGCATATTTAACTGTGGCACATCCGCATGTGACATGAATTTTTAATATACAAGTTAAATTTATTACGTTTTGAGAATTTTTACACAGCTATAAGTTTGTTGCTATTTAAAGTATATATTCATTAGTTTTATCTTAAGACTTATGGATGAAAGTCGTTTATTTTTTAATCATTTTACTTGAAGTATTTAAAAAAATGAAATTCGGGAATTTAAAACTTGAACTTAATATCGCGCGGCTTAAGGAAAATGTTTATTTTTAGATGAACCCACAAAAGAAAAGAAGAACATGGACTGAGGATGATTTAAAGAGAGCGATGGTAGCTGTTAGCCTGTCAGATGGACAGGATCCCCCGACGTAAGTTACACAATCACATAACTTGTAGAGTAACAACCAAAAATTTAGGACGGAGGCCTTGCTTAGACGAGGGTCACGAAAAAGAGGTTTGCCAAAGAGTTTTTAAACGTTCTGAAGTTGGGCATCCCATAACAGTTTAAGTTCTCCAACGATGCCTATTTTTATACTGTGAGAAGAATAATTTGCAGAATCCATTCAATCAGACGAAAGGATTGGCTAGACTATTCCTATATTTTATATATATTATTCCTATGGCAACGAAAATTACTGTTATCAAAACAATTTCTAATGTTGTGTAATAACCTTAAAAATTGAAAGAATGACACTAATCTGCGCGTATAATTAATTAAAAAGTTTTTGACTAAAAAATAGAATTATATAGATCTCAGTATTATCTAATTCCACTTATTATTCATATTAAAGTGTGTTCAAATAGTTTTCTTGTTCCTAACAAGGCCCAGACGCAAGAGTTTAACATTTACTTTAATGTGATCATATTAATTAACTTACCTCTCTGTTAACATTTATTATTTAACTGCATACAGTTGGAGGATGTTATGTGTTTATTTCAGAAATGGTGCCTCTAACACACACTGAATAAACAAATCTTAATCGTTAGGTGGCCTTGTTTGGTACATGTACCTTAGTAACAATTTCTGGAGTGACGTTGGAGAAACTCGTTTTAGCATATTCTGTTCGGGGAGATGTCTAATTAATACTCCAATTATTTCGTCGTCTCCCATCGGAGATTGCCAATACTTGGAAGCTGCAGCTTTCCCGCGCGGTAGACACAAGTAACAGAAGATCAGTGTTTTGTTAATACCTCATATTAACTGTTTCCCAATTAAAACTTACATTTATTTTAATTGTTGACTAATATATCTTTCTTATGGTGGTTTGTTAATATGTATTTAAAAAATAAAACTTTATATTCACTAACCTGTCAGTATTATAAATTCAATAAAACACAGAATATATATGTATATATATATATATATATTGCCGTACCATATTTCCTTTTGTTAGACAAATGGAAAAGGAAATGATTCGAAATCTAAGTAACGCACTTGTAAATGACTGGGGGGGTATTAATTATTTAATGAATTTAATAATTAAGGTTTAATATGTACATTTATTAACTGAAAGCACAATATTTTAATATAGGTCCAGCGAAAATATAACAAGTACAAATATAAAGAATTAAAAGGGGTTGATATTCAAGTTCTCAGGGGTAATTATTGTTTGGGTGACCACGTGCAGCAGATATTCCGTTCGTTGATGAACCCTTTGTTGTTTTCATATGCGTCTTGATGCAGATGCCACTAAAACTTCCTTGTTGTTAACGCCTTCTCTCTCCGCTGCCTCCTCGACTGATCAGTCCATAATTTAAACCGGCGCTGCAACTGCACTCGTCAATCGTTCACTGCACAATCTCTCGCCACCAATCTGCTATCTCCCCCACTCTGCTCCCAAAATCTCTCCGCCTGCCTCTTTTAAAACTTCGTCCCCACTTATGCGACACCTATAACCAAGGAGACAGGGATGGATATTCTCCAATAATATCCCTTGTTACATTTGGGGAACACACGCCACCCGGTCACCAAATTCTCAGACAGATTAGGAAATTCCGAAACCGGCGACGAGGTGTCTGAGCTTTATAACCCAAGTGTCAATCGCTGTCTCTTTGTTTTGATTCCGCACCGCCAAGTCGCCACCCGGAAAAACCCCTTCTTACTGGCCAGTGATACGCTCATACCGAAATATTTATGGGATTTAAAATTCCGTAAATAGGAAAAAATTGGACCGGGTTCTACTGCGCTACACATTAAATAAGATAAACCCAAGAGTTATCATTACAGTCACATATATTCTATACCAAATTGTGTCAAAATCTAACTTTTTCTTTAGAAACAGAGCACAATATTTTCATTCTTGCACGCCGCATCTTCACTTTCAAATCCCCTTTCTATGCTATTAAAGAGGAGTTGCCAGTTTGCGTATCAGTCTTATGGAGCCTATAGCCCCACGACCCCCTTCCCCCTCTACCACCAAAAAAATATGATAAACGTAGTGAATCGAATCGATTCCTTTTTAATATTTGAAAACATAATTTTTATACGATGTAAAAAATCTTTCAGTAAATGAAATTGCCCTCCTTTGCTTATGTATAGTGCATGCTCTCAGTAAGTGATGAGTTCGTCAATAATTATTAGCTTTAATGTTCCAATTGCGTTCTGGTCCCCGCGAGCGTTTATGCATAATGAATAGCAAATGGGTGTTAAATGAAACACGATAATCCAAAGCAGGTAGTACGTTAGTTACAACGATAACGCATAACAGAGCAGCATGATTTGAAACCTGGTTAAAGTAGGGCTTTACATACTCGCATTGTTGTGTTAACCAGAGTATATTACAATTCTTCAATAGAATTAATTTTGAGCAAAATACTCTTTCAATAATTTAATTATTCACGAAAATCAAGTGAGAATCAATTTAAAATTACTGTATCGAAACACTTAAATCTGTCATAAATATTAATTAAGAATTTCTTTTGAGCTTTCTCTTCTGCACCTTTTTATTACTCTTGCATTAGTTTACGTTTGATATGAGGACTAGACAACAGTGCAGAAACAATAACTTGTAAAATAGTTAAAATATCCATCAATTACTAAATTATGTATCACGTCCATTCGTTAAACGTTAATGTTGGTAAATTGATCCAACTTTTAAATAAGGTAATTGTAGATACATACAAAATAAATAAAAGCGGATATTTGGTGCCTGTATGTTCCGCATACAAGTGAAAACACGTAAAGAATTATTTAACAATAATTTGTACTCATATTCCTAGCGATCCGGAAACAAACAATTTTGGTGCTGTGACTAGAAATTTTATATATGCGTAAACGATCGGTATTTTTATCTCAAAGCAACATCGTGATGAATGTTTTGAATGTTAAGAATCGAATTTAATCCTTAGTTTATAGTGTATTTTTCGTTGGTATTCATTTTAGAATTATGTTACCTTCAGTTATGCTTAATGTGTACCGTATATAAATTCTATTTCTTGCTTTTTACTTAATATGTTCTACTGATTTGTTTAAACATTTTATTTTCTGCGTTACGGCAGACGGTCAGTTCTTTTGTGGTTCACCATCAAGTAATCGTGCGTCATAATACGGTCTTTCACTGTCTGTATATTATCTGTTATACCGAAGTCTACATTTATGTTTACTGTGAAAGTATTAATCTGGTATACGAATTTATTCCGCTCCAAAATTGCTCTAATTTATATTTATTTAATGAATATATTAAATATTGCCACATATAAGATATTGACTCATGTCTGAGGGGTATAGAGCTGGACTGCAGAAATGTGGACTTCGGTTCGAGTCTTATTCTACGCAACCATTTTCTATTTGTTTACTTCATTACTTTGTTTTCCTTTCATTTATAGTATTTTCTGTTTGGGGAATGTTCTCTTTTGCTAAGTTTTGCCTTTAAGCCCTTGGAAGCGGTAAATCGTATTATTAGAGACCTCTCCACCATATGCTATGAAGAATCCACCAAGAGAGCTAATGTCCTTTTACACCGCGGTAAACGGGATAATGCAGAAGGAAAATTTCAATCAGTTAAAAATAGATCACAACACCGGCGACCCCACCATGGATTTAGGGATATTTTCAGATAAAGACTGACCTACGGGATATGAAGAACAGTTTTCAGCACACCGTAAACTGGGATGAAAAGGTAAAGAACATTTGTCGAAGACTAGGATCCCCTAGGGCTGTCTACGTAGACGCCAAAAAAAAGCGTAGGCGGCGTCGGTTGTGCCACTGTTACAGCAAACAGAGTTTTTTCAATCAGCATCAACAATAACGCTAGTGTGGCAACAGCGGAACTCTTCGTCAGTTTTATGCCTATAAAGATATGCCAAGAGGACGCTGTGGCAAATATCATTTTCACAATCTCGATAAAGGCGATAGAAACAATAGCCAACGAGGCGGTGAGAAACAATTTTATAAATCAAATACGGGACTTTCTGGTAAATGAGAACAAGAGAAACAGTAATATATTACTGTCTTGGATCCTAGCGCATGTAGGCATTGAGGGACATGGTAGGGCAGATTAACTGGCGAAACTGGCAGATTCCAACTCACACAGACTCAATAATCAATCGACATGTACAAGCAATGACTGCAAAAAAGGGATCCTCAATAAAATAAAGGAGAATGGAAGTTAGAAACGTAGTAAGGGCAGTCTCGGACTCTTTACATCTAACACCATTGGCCAATATTAAATAATCCACGTCAAAACTCTTATAAGGACCCAACAGGTGTTATGAATTAGAACTGCACACACACACACGCGCGTACGCAGGGTTATCGCACTCCTTTCTATTTTCTAGTGCTGCCCAACTTATATTTGATTTAATTTTACCGTGAATCCACATTCCCGAACCAGCAATTGGCTTGGGCAAAATACCGGTTTATTTTCTTACTCCAGTCAAAGACGTGTGAACCGAACATTGGGATTGTCACATCCGCTGTTTTACAGGTGGTGAAATATTTTTCGAGTGGAGAGCAGGAGGTGACAAAATATATGCTACGACTGAGACTTATCCCAGGAAAAATGCTTAAAAATCTTACTAGTAGAGTCATAATCCTCCTGCCATTTTAAATTGAATTCTATGTCTGTCCTATTTCACCATTTTATGGAATTAAGCCAAAATCGTCGTGATACATATAGCAGGTAAAAATTATGACAAAACTACAACGTAATAGTTTCCTTCCCGTTATAAGCAAGGTATTTGAACAATTATTTCTGCAGACAATGAAATCTTATCATTACTGCTGAATAACCGATATGTTTCTAGAGAACGTCATTCAACAATTCAACAAGTTTATCGGATAGTTAATGAAATCTTGAAGAGTCTAGAGGAAAAGAAGTTATGCTATGCTCTATTCCTTAGTATCGCAAAGCAATTAAAAGGTTTGTGCAGAAAGGCTTGCTCTTTATAATAAAATACTTCCTATCCAGAAATTCTCAAATCGTATCTTTCAAGCAGACAACTTTCTGTAAAATTCAGTAGAGCAGGGTTTCCCAATCTTTTTCTGCAATGGAACATTTCTCAAAATCGTACCATTTAACGGTACACTTGGTTTATATTTTAGGTTCGGTAATTCCTACTAAAAAATATTTTTAAAAGTTTTTATTTATGTTTAGCAATTTTTCAAATATGTAACTGTAACATAATGTAAACATAAAAATATGAATAACTGAAGCACTTAATGACTGATGTTTTGTGTCCTTCAATTGAAAAACTTGTTTATATTAGGCACAATATTTGTAAGTTGAATTTTAATATGTGGTGTGGCGTGGAGCCTGTTTCAGCACTTTGATGTCATTGCATCATAATAAGTAATTCCCCCTTCACATAAATAGATTTTAGAAAACTAAAATAAAGGAATAATAGCTTTGTAATATCCTCTTCATTGGATAGGTTTAAAATTATTTAAAGAACAAATTTTAAACGGTTTAAAATTTTATATTTATCAACTTTAACTTTACAATGCTTACATTAAAAAATATCTCAGGGGATCTTGGGTCTCTCGAGAAACGAAGTATGCAGTTACTGAAAAATATTAAAAAAATCAATTCAATTTATATAATCAACAAAATGGCCGACCTCCTGTGGTGTAGTGGCTATCGTTGCTGCCTCACAACTCAGGGGTCCCGGGTTCGAATCCTGGCATGGGTAATGGTCGCGAGAACCGGATTTAAGGCTGATGGGGAATTGATACATCGACTACGTATCACCCCAAATTCGGAATGTGTCATACCAGATTACAGTCCGCAGTCGCCTCGGTGGGCTTAGGCCCTCAAGAGGGCTGTTGAGCTATTGGAAGAAGAAGAATCAACAAAATGAGCAAGTTTCACAGCTATGTTGAACTTACCCAAAATTACTGGGCCTACAAACATTGAACCTCACGAATGTTTCTGTGTCTCTCTGTCTGTAGGTGCGCATTGCAGCTACATTGTAGCGTGATCCAGGTCCAACTCCTCGTCTGATCTTTTTCCTCTCTCTCCCCGACTGATCTCGTCGTCCCTTCTGGCTGTCACTCCTCCTCTGATCTCTCTCCGAATGATTCTCCTCGACTGCCCTCGTCTGTCTGCCTCTACCCGACTGTACTCGTCTCCTCTCTCTCCCCAACTGATCCCTCAGCCGCCCAACGTCTCCTTTTTAACTTCTCGCTCCGGGTCCGTCACCGGATTTCACCACAAAATCCCGGGCTTCCCCTCGGGATTTCACACACGCCCGCGGGAGAATCCCGTGGCCGGATTTCCCCTGTGGGGATTTCTTAACACACGCCCCGTGGGAGTTCCCCACTTTTAGCCAATTTCAGTCTACATTATTGTCGCACAAAACTTCCTTCATTGTAGGCCCTACTGCACTTCACAATGACAAGAATTACTGAGAATTGCTCCCGAATCCCCTTCACATTACTACATTAAATTAAACATCCGTATACCATTTGCACCTTAAAACTAAACTATTTAACCAAAATCAGCAGGCACCTGCGTTTTTACATTACAGCTAGTTTTGAAATATTGGGACAGTCTTCTGACAAACTCATCCAGAAATTGCTTAAAGACTTATCTTTGCAGTTTTGTTTGAAATTAGCATCAGAGATGAAATCACTTCAATTTTTGTAGTCTCTTGCATTATTAAAGCTCCTGGCTTATTTGTAACCGAAAATTGATTCTGAACCCTAAGTCGACATTACTAGTTTCGGGAAAATATTTCTAAAGAGTCGATTTCAACTTATGAAGGTGTTCTAAAACCATTTTTGAAACTCCATCAACTTGAAAATTTAATTTAGTCAAACATTCATCTGAGGTAGGAAGATTATTAAAATCAACTGATGAAATCCAAAAATGTATTTTTTAACATTAAAAGATGTAATCTTATCTCCGGTATTAAAAATTGTAATATTTTTTCCTGCGCTTTATAAAAAGATCTGACAGATATGTAAGTTTTATCAACCGTGAGGAGAGCGTGTTGGTGCCGTTTTTGGAGAGTCGGAGGAGAAATGTATGATGAGGAATGAATTAAGGGTTGGGGAGACGGGACAGTTCGATGAGAGCGGAAGGAGTGAAGTGATGTTTTGAAATGAGTACAGTATACAATTAGTGGTCGAGAAGTCGGAGTGTGAGAGCGGATAGTTTAAGAGATAATTGAGTTTAGAAGGCCGATCGAAGGTGGAACGCGCATTTATAAAGCGAAGAGAGGTGCCCAAGGTGATACGAAACGTCCCAGTTCTTGCATGTGCCTGGGCACAATCTACGGACAACGCACCGAGACCTCCAAATATTATGCCCATCCTACTTCATGTGGTTGTGAGTACAATAGCTGGACGTGCCACTGAACATTATAATGCCTCATATAATTCAGGATTATTGTAAATATTTTGATTTAGCTTAGAGTAGTATATGTTTATGTGAGTAAGAATGTGAGCAACATTTAATGATTGTGGAGCCGTAGGAGTGAACTTTGGCCAGGATTTAACTGACAAATTAAATTGTTTAAAATTTTAACCCCTTTATTGATCATTGAATAAAACTTTCCTCCCGTAAATAATTAATTAAAGCCGAGACCCCTGAGGGTCTCATGCTCGGTTCAACAACTCATGTGTCTTGGCTCGACGCTGGCCATCTCCCTAGGGATCATGCGGTTCGAGATTGTCGTTTTCTTTGATGATATATGAATTCTGTGTAAGCAGTTGCGCCCGGGCCGGCACGCGATGTGAAAGATCCGAGGAAGAAGTAGATCGTTACAATAGTATAGTTAGAATAACTCCAAAATTTATCAGACACATCTATTCAGACACAGTTTGGGAAACCCGGCAGTAGAGAATAATCCATGTTTCACTCCATCAATTCTGGTGTTCCTCAGGGTAGTTTTCTTGGTCTTCTGCCTTTCCTGATATATACTTCAGATGCTCCAGAAACCAACAATACGATAATCGCCTTTTTAAACGACGATGTAGCTGTGCTATGTACAGAAGAGGATCCTTTCAGAGCATCCGCATACCTTCTCAATTACTTGTACACTATATGACGAATTGAAGTCAATGAAACAAAATTAATGCACGTTACGTTTACCATGTGACAAACTACGTGTCTACCAGTAACAATGACAACGTGCGAATTCCACGGAAACAATGTATTCCGACCTCAGTATCGACCGAAGACTAATATGGGAGGAGCGTATGGTACAGGTTATAGGGCTTTAGATCAAACTGTCCTTGAGAAACAAAATACTTATCCGCAAAACGATACTGAATCTCATATGGACCTATGGGCTGCGGCTGTGCAAAACAATTTTCCTGTGAATATACTACAAAGGTCGCAGACAAAACTACTAATGTCAATTACAGGCTCTCCATGGTACGTCAGTAACCATACTCCACACGAGGATCCCAGGATTCATTTTGTAAGACGGACAACTAATTTCTAACAACTTTAACAAAATAATCATTGTTCTTTGCGCACGTGAAAATTTTCATTTCATAATTAATTCAGACATATTTATTCCGCATAATCTTTTTGTATGAATAAAGTAACATAAAAATTATGTTCTGCGTTTTTCTAAAGCTATTTTGATCTAAATTTAAACCGTATGTAAAAATTTCGAAATGATATATTCATATACGGCATCTTTTAACTTAAAATTTATAAAGTATCTATAGGATTTTATACACGGTATATGTTGAGGTACCTCACCAAAGGTGCCTCTACCTTGATGTGGTCAAATGATCCCGACATCTATGCCGGTGGTAGCATAGCTACTGGTAGGGCTTCCATTGCCGGACAGGTCAAAGGTGATGACCCTGACAAAATGAGACACCCTGGTCCTCCAGGTTGGGGGTTGGGCGTAGGGCTAACACCCTACCTCGTAAAAAAACCATGTTACGAAACCAAATGATATCATGGAGCTCGACCTCGGCAATCACCACGGATTAATCATTTATCTCTTGCAACATGGAATGTGTGAACTTTGTTACAACCTGGGAAAATGAATGAAGTATCAAATGAAATATTAAAATTAAAGTTTGATGTATTTGCGTTGCAAGAAATAAGGTGGCAGGGGCAAGGGAGAATCGACAAAGCGGAGTATACATTATTTTATAGTGGACCTGAAAGGAGAACTGGACAATATGGAGTAGGATTTATAATCACTAAAAGAATAAGAAAAGGATTGATGGAGTATGAAGCAATTAACGAAAGAATATGTAGGGTACGGATGAGAAGAAAATTTCGAAATCTGACTGTCCTTGCAGTACATGCACCAACAGAAGAAAAAGATGAGGTTGAGAAGGAACAGTTTTATTATGAATTAGAAGAAAGCTGTAGAAGAGTGCAAAAGTATTATGTATTGATAATAATGGGTGATTTTAATGCCCAAGTGGGAAGAAGGGATTACCAGCAAGGTGTTTGTGGCAGGAAAACGCTTCATGAGGATAATAACGAGAATGGAAACCTTCTCTGTCAATTTGCAGTGAGAAATAATATGATCATTAAAAGTACTAGCTTTGAACACAAAAAGATACACCTAGGAACATAGAAAACACTAAATCAAATTACAATGTTTTCGTTAATGCAAGATATTCATCATCAGTAATTGATATAAGTTGCATGTAGAGGACCTAATTGTGATATTGACCACTGTCTGGTCAAACAATAATGAGAGAGAAGATAATTAGTGTGAACAGAAAAGATATGGTTAGCCGACGTAAATGGAATGTGAGTAAATTGAAGGAGGAGAAGGTCAAGTGTGAATACATGGATAAAGTGTTGAAGGGATTGGAGGATGGAGAGAAATGAAAAGAGATAGGAGTGGAGAATAATAGTAAGCACTATAAAGGAGGCAGCGCAACATACATTGGACAAAGAAAAGAAGTGAAGAATGGTTCGACGAAGAATGTAGACAAATAATACAATAGAAGAATAGAGCAAGAAAAAGAATTATACAAAGAGAAACCAGAAATAAAGTGCATAAATACAAAGAATTAAGAAGGAAAGCACATAAAATATGCAAGCAAAAGAAGAAAGTAATGTATATGAAGAAGATGCAAGACATAGAAGAATTACATCAGCAAAGTGAAGTGAAATTCTATAGGGCGGTGACTAGAACAGGATTTGTGCCCAAAGTGGAAAGATGTAGAGGTAAGAATGGCGAAAAATTACTGAAGAAGGTCAAATTCGTAATAAATGGATGGAATATTTCAAGGAGGCATTGAATATAGATCGGGGAGAAGAAAAATATAGAGTAAATATTGAAAAGAGGGAAGATGGAGGAATGGAACAGGAACCAACACTAGAAGAAGTGGAAGGTGTTGTGAAAAAAATGAGTACTAATAAAGCTCCAGGTGAGGATGATATAACGGTAAGAACTTTATTAAGAGTGGGGGGAAAAATTTGACTATTTATAAGCAATACATAGGCTAATGGTAAGATATGGGAAAACTAAACAATCGTCTCAGACTTTGGAGGGCAGAATAATCTATCAATATGAAGAAGGGGAAAATAATTTAAATGTGAAAAACTATTAATGGCCATTATGCTGCTTACTGTAGAATATAATATTTTATCGGGTTTGATTAAGTAAGAGGCTAAGAAAGTTCTGCAGAAGAATCACTTGGAGAACTCAATGTGGTTTCTGGCGGGCAGAGGGCGCTGAAATCCAGATTTTTACTATTAAACAGATCATGAAAAATTTTCATGAATATGACTCAGATTTGAATTTTATGTTTATTGACGTCAATCCTAGGCTTTTGACAGTGTTAACTGAAAAAGAAGTTGAAGAGATACTTAGGAGTATATTTTCCTCCAAAAACTAAAAAGGATGGTAAGACTGACATGAGTTGAAACAATGCCAGGTTGGAAAGTGGGTAACAAATTCAGCGAAAAATTTCGAAGTACAAAATGGGTAGGGGGGAGTTAATAAGGGAGTGGACTCTCAAGCAGCTCATTTAGTCTAGCACTACGTAAGGTGGGTAAATCCTATTGATCAATACGATACAATATTTGTGTGAAATTGAAGTCCAGTCAATATGTGCCTTACTGCAGTGATGTGGGAGCATCATCAGTACGACACAGTGTATGCAAAAAAATGTTATACAATTGGATGAGAGAAGCATTAACTAGGTTTGGTAGTTATGAAGAAAAAATGTTAGATCAGAGGGTAGAAGAAGATCTCAGGACATAGAGATTGGAAATAAGAAATTTGAAGGAATTTTTGGACTCAAATATCTGGGGGTTATGTTGTACAATGACAACTCTATTAGCAAAGAGATTACAAAATTGAAACATCATTCAATTCTTCAAGTAAAATACAATTCAATTAATTAACCAATTCTATGCTTTTCAATTTCATCAACTGCTTCAGCATAAATCGCAATATTTACTTTTCCAAACAACTTTTTTTTCCACTTACATTTTTGTTTACATCCCACACATTTCTCTTATATGCTGTTCGGGAGAATTTCTTAATCTAAACGACAATCATTTTATCATCTGACATTTCCTCCATTGACAGTTAGCTGATATTACACAATTTAAATTATTACAAATGAATCACAAACTAGCCTTTAAATCTAATTAAAATTATATAACTTCAAAGCAAACAAATTATTTACATTCTTTACAATCAGCTGTTCGCTGTCAAGATCCAAAATACTTTGATACAAATCTTTTCTAGTCAGATGTTTCTGACATAATCACAATTTGAAGCACATCAGTAATTTTCAACGGAACATCTGTTTCTTATAACTAATTACAATGTCATTACATAATTTTTTTGTCCATCAGCTGT
Source organism: Eucriotettix oculatus (assembly GCA_034510155.1). Classification (NCBI taxonomy): domain Eukaryota; kingdom Metazoa; phylum Arthropoda; class Insecta; order Orthoptera; family Tetrigidae; genus Eucriotettix; species Eucriotettix oculatus. The sequence continues at coordinate 262,752,899 of CM067376.1, read as the reverse complement.
TTCTAACGTATCATATGACATTTATTTTTGACATTAACAGCTTTTTGATGTACGTCGAAAACTGTCAACTGACCACATGGTATTTACAGCTAATTACACTTAGAGTACATACGTTTTTTTATCTGCTATCAGCTGTTTCTGACGTCTACTACAGTCATTTGGCATCTGGAAGAACATCTGTTTAAGACCTTTAATGTAACTTTTTTTCGTTTAACATAAACCAAAATAACGTATTTGGTTTTTCCATCTGGATGCCTAGGAAATCCACAATCATCTCAACTTTTCAACACATACAAATTTCCCCCTACTCCGTTTTTATCATGGGATGCATATTTTTGAGAAATGGAAGCAAATTTTCTGCTAATCATTAAGTTTTGCTTAATTTTACGACAATCTTTTCTCCCACGTAATTTTCTTTAATACATTTTCGGGAGTTATTCTTAAATCTATTAGCAATGCATTTCATTACTTCATCTTTATTTACAAACATGATCAGCTGTCCCTTAACCTGCTTATTCAATGCGTTCGCATTACCTTCACACTTATCAGATTTCATCTGATGCTCTACATGTTTACATTTTTCCTTAAACTTATTCGCAGATACATTTTCTCCTGTGTGCTGTTCGGGGGATTTTCTTTCTATTTCACCATTTACGGCAATGAGCACCATTTTTCTTACAGAAAGGTTTCATTATAAATTCTGTAACCTTTACATTTACATTCGCTTTATCACTCTTAGCACATGAAAGCTTAGCTAGTTTAAAATCACTACGTACATCATTAACCTTAAAATCTCGTACTCTTGTTAATTCTATCTTATTTTACATCTGCTTAACATTACTATTTACAAATTCTTCCTTCTTATATACACCTTCATGCATGTTTTTTTTTCGATCAGCTGATCGTAGTCGTGACAGTTATCACGTGGATCACCTATTTTATTACACATTGCATCAATTCTTTCTCCTGTTCTATTTAACGTTTCATTTAAACTGTCTAAACTAGACTTCAAACCATCAAACGTAGCATCAAATTTAACCTTAATATCTGTCCTATATATAAAATGTTTTATTAAGAAACATGTACAATTGCTTGAGCATCGATATCTTTGCATTCCCAACTTCCACCGATACTACTTTTTCATCTATAGCAAATTCCTGAATTTCTGCCATTTTAAGACTTTTTCGTCTTTTTAATATTTTTACCTGAATACTCTAATAGAGATTTCTCTTTCTTACACACACCAATCCCATTCAAAATAACACCAAATATTTGTTTGCCACCAACGCGTGGAACCTGTCTTCTTACTCGTACTTCACTTCTCCACAGACACCTTACTCTACTTCTTTACACCCACTCACACACCTCCCGTAGATATTCACGTAGCGGTCACTGTAATACTTGTTCCCTCAGCAATGCGTAGATCTGCTCTTCTTCCACAGCGTTCCTTCCGCAGCGGCTCCGCTTCCACTCGATCGATTTTCGGGTACCACGTTCGTCGTCCTCCTCACTTTCCGTGTTCGTAGCCTCAAAAATGTTCGTTGTTCCATGTACTGAGCCCCACGATGGCTCGCCAAATGTAGCATATACATTTGGTATTAATTTTCAACTGTTCAATGCCCGTCTGCACATTCACTATGTCTTTGAAAACATTTTATTTTAAAGTTTCTTTCTTCTCATCGTCAAATTTCGGACACTTCTTTAACAAGTGTTCAACTGAAATCTGAATATTGCACTGATCACAAATCGGTGGGGGGTCATTTGTTATAATGTTGTTTTTGTTGTGGTATTCAGTCCTAAAACTGGTATGATTCAACCCTCCATGCTAACCTACCTTGAGCAAACCTTTTCATTTCCTTAGCACAACACACATCCTCCCTGATCTGATTAGCGTATTCTATCCTTGGCCTCCCCACAAATTTCCCTCTAAAGCTAATTTTACAAGACCCTCGTGTCTTAAAACGTAGCCTATTAATCTATCACTTCTCATAGTCAACGTCCTCCATATTTTTCGCTTTTCCCCTATTCTGTTCAGAACTTCCCCCTTTGTGATTCTTTCCAGCCATCTGATTTTCAGCATTCGCCTATAACACCAAATTTCAAAGGTTTCTATTATTTTCCTTTCGCCCACGTTTTGCACCCATATAACGCCAAGCTCCGTACGAACAATTTTAGCTACGATTTCCTAATATTCACATTTATATTACTAGTAAGTAAATCCCTCTTTTTTCGCGAAAGCCTTCCTTGCCTACGCTATCCTACTCTTTATGTCTACTATACTTCTACCATCCCTAGTTATTACGCTCCCCAAGTAGCATAATTTCGTAACTTCCGTCAAAATATCCCTTCTCAATCTAACACCCTTTGTTATTCCACTGTTTCCCATACTACACTCCATTACCTTGGTTTTCCCTCTATTAATACTCTTATTGAACTCTTTCTCCAGGACCACATTCATGCCATTTTTTATGGTTTCCAAGTCTTCTTCTGACTCTCCTAATAATAAAATAACATCGGTAAAGCGAAGAATTTTTATCTCTTCTCCTTGAAGTATGATTCCTTTTCCATATTCCGTTTTAGCTTTCTTTACCGCCTGTTCTATATATAAGTTAAACAGCATGGGTGACTGGCTGCATCCTTCACTTACTCATTTCTTGATTACGGCTTTCTTTTCTTGATCTTATATTCTAATTACTGCTTTTTGTCTTCTGTAGAGGTTACGTATAAGCCTCCTTTCTCGATATTTTATTCCAGTGCTCTTCAAAATCTTAAGTTGTGTGTTTCCATTCACATGAACGTAGGCCGGTTTTCTCTTATCCTGTCTTCTATAATTAGCTTCTCTTGTCCCTACACTCCTCCTAAAAGCAAACTGATCTTCTCCAAACTCGCATTCTATTTGACGTTCCATCCTCCTATATACTATTTTCGTTTATATTCTGCATGCATAAGATACTAAACTAATTGTTCTGTGCTGTTCGGATCTATCAGCCCCAGTCTATTTCGGCATGGGCGTAATTATGTTTTACTAAAATCGTCTGGTATGCTTTCTGTTTATTAGATTTCACAAACTATCCTGAACAGCCATATTGCTTCTTCGCCCGATGATATTATCAACTCTGCTGGAATGTTATAAATTCCTGGCGCTTTACAATTGCTCAGGTCTGTCAGCCATGGCCCTGTCAAACTATGACGATAAAATTTTGTCCCCGAAGTCTTCATCATCCGCCTTCTTATCTTCTTCTATCTAAATTTCCACCGTGATACAGCTCTTCTAGATATTCCTTCCATCTTTCTGGGTTTTTTCTTTATCCAGAATTGGTTTCCCATCCGCCCTCCTCATGTTCTTGCTAATATTTTTCTTCTCGACGTTGTTTATTTGATTTTCCTATAAACTACGTCTATTTACCCTTTCAGAATGAATTCTTCAAACGCTTTGCATTTTTCTTGTAGCCAATAATGGAAGAATGATCATTTTTGTCTTCAAATATTAGTATAATTCTATATCATTCTCATGAATTTTTTGAAATAACTTATTAATATGCTCTATCCAATTATTTTATTGACTGAAGAATGCCAAACAAATGTAGCATGTAGTATTTCAGACACGTGGGGTAAGATTTCCCTAACGCCACATTCAAAAGTAAGAAGAAAATGGACCTTATTTTAGTGAGTTTTGTAATCCCTGTGATTTCTGAATTTGGACATGGATGCAGAAAACATGACGGATACCATAAAAAATGCAAAAGAGAGAGATATTGGATTGAATTCGTTAATTTGAGTCTGTATGTTGGATACAGAGTTTCAGCGTATTGGTTCGTTTGAAGTTGATCTCCGATCAAGACGAAGAGTTGTGAGAAAGGTAAAAGCTAATATTTCTGACAGCGGTTCGTTCACTATTTGGGATGCTACACTGTAAAACTAGGTGAAACACAATATACATATGAAAGTCAACATCGGGCAATCAACTAGTAAACAATATCTGCGAAGAAGGTACATCATTGTTTTTTCTTCAATGTTAAGATTCGTTTCAATATCCGTGAAACTCGTGTTTCCACGACTCCTCTGTTATTCACTCGCAGAATGGAATTATAGTTCTGCGGCAGGCAAGTGTGTGTGATTTTGCATTACGACGTATTGGAAACGGCGCTGATCGTCGCTGGGAAAAGGATCCTTATGATTTCCGTCACGTCGGAAACGTAACTCCCACTTCGTCGCAGCTATCGTAAAGCTGTATCGCAGCACAAGAGTTATGCCATGTGCCAACAAACTTACCTTAAATTGATATCCGGTATACTATTGCATAAAACACAGATAGTCGAAGCCGAAGCCGGCATTCGACTAACGTTAGTAGTTGTAATATATGTTTTAATCCTAATTTCTGTTAACAGGATACGTCATAATACGACAGACGTAAATCTAATTTAAAAAATATGAGAAAACAGAAATATACTGTAAACTAATTCTAATGCGTGTATTGAATACAAGTTTAGTTACCGAAATGATCATACTAACTCGATTATAGAATTATTTGCAAATTTCAATATTACAGCAACTATCTCTATATTTAGAGTATACAAATCACCCGATCACGAAAATAATGGTAATTACTATTTAAACGTCTATATGAATGTAGAAATTGAGAATATCGTAAGGAAACTCAGGATTCACATTGAACTTGGAAGGAAAAAAGTATTCCGTAAAAGATAATATAAATTGTATTAACTTTAATTATGGTATAATCGTAACATATGCCGAAATACTTATTCTATGTAATAAGTATTTTGGCATGTGTTACATTATAAAAATTATAGTACAGTATTTTATTTCATTGGGTGGTATAATTATTAAATTATCTTAATATGTATTTCATTAGTCCAGCAAAAATAACTAATTACTTTATTAATAAATTTAAACTTTTATTTAAAGGGTAGACACTAAAATTTTTTTTTTGTCAATATCAAAGTTCAAATCACTTTTCATTATTCTGCTAACGTGCCTTTGCTCTTTTTGAAAAAAAAATCGATTACTATACAAAACTTCTCAATTAAATTCAATGTTAAATAGGATTTGTTTAGACACATAATTTGGTTATTCTTTGTTTTGTACTACCTTTATTTATGTTGTCACGAGTCTTCGGCCTCGGGTTCATGATAAGGTTTCATCCTCAGTACGTGGACACTGCCACTGCTCGAATGCAGATCGTAATTCCTGACTTCTTAAAGTGACGTCTGTTAAACGTCGGTGGACACGGCACGGGCCAAAGTCCCGTTATAGGAGATTTTCCGAGAGTCCAAATTTGCGAATAGGAGTAAAGATCCAAACTAGATCCTCTGGATGGTAGAAAACTCAACGATGTCTTGCGTCGCATCGTCCTTTCCTTGGGCTTGGAGCGTACATATACGGGCTAGATGTCGGGATTGTTCGGCCCTCGTCACTAATAGACCAATGTTAGGCTGATTTCACGTTATCCGTTTTTTAACCGTTCGCCCGGGCCGGGGAAAAAACTTGAGTTTACTCTACTGAAGATGATTATGGCAACCTTTCACACTGTCCGGTGACGGGAAAAAAACTGACGGAGGCGACGGAGTCACCAGGAACTTCCACTGCGTTCGTCCGGGGGAAAAACAATGACAATGACGTCGCGTCATTGTCTTGAGTGAGCTGTCGTGGATCGAAGTATATTTTTAATGCTTCCGCATTAATAAAATAATATATAAATTGTAATATTGTAACATAGAACCCTTCTTTAATTTATTGTAATATTATGTTTGTAGTACGCCTGAGGAAGTCTCAAAAAGGAGACGAAATGTTGCATTTGTGATAAAAATAAATTCTATAATTGTTCTGACTGTATCTCGTTTATGAAGGTGAAAAATTTCGGCCTAAAATTGTCAGAATTAAAATTGTTTATTAATTAAATTGCAACACTACGGCTCGTTCGTGCTTCAGTACAAATTTACAAATAAATCTTTATGCCACCTTATATTATACAATTTTTGAATTTTTATTGGATTATTTTTCTGTAAGTATATATTATTTAATTTATATATAGCCATATTTAATCCATTTATGAAATCATCTCATCACTTAAATTATAATATTTTTGTAGATCACCTGAGGAGATTCCAATTGGAACGAAACGTAGCGATGTAATTTAATTAATAAACAATTTTAATTCTGACAGTTCTTGGCCGAAATTTCTCACCTTCATTAAATTGTGATAAATTTATATGCTGACTTTTGGCCGTCTTTTTATTTATTGTAAATTTTAAAGTCAGATAACTATGTTGTAAAATAATGGAAGATATTGATGGAGAAGTTTTTATTATAACCGTGGAAGTAAGACCTTATGCGTGGGACAAATCCATAGTAATGTTAATCAAGATGCGGGGCATGAAGAACTACTCTCGCAATTTGATGTTGTTGAAGAAAAGTATAAAAATGCGATTGGGAAGACAATTATTTGAAACACTATCATTTATAAATGCGTGCTGGATTTATTTTATTGAAAGATAGAATCAGTGCACAGAAATAATTTTTAATACTTTCTTTTATTTAGTCTCAGTTTATTAATAGAAGTTTATATTTTCGCCCTTTGTCAGAACCAAAATAATTACAATAAATAAAAAGACGGCCAACAAGTCAGCATATAAATTTATCACTATTTATTCAATAAGCGACGTTTCGTTTCCTTTTTGAGACTTCCTCAGGCGTACTACAAACAATATATTTCAATAAATAAAATATGGGCTCTATGTTTACAATTTTTTAATTAATGTATTAATATGCGGAAGGATTAAAAATATGCTTCGATCCACCGCAGCTCACTCAAGACAATGACGCGACGTCATTGTTGTTCCCCCGGACGAACGCAGTGGCAGTTCCGTCGCCTCCATCCGTTTTTTCCGTCACCGGACAATGTGAAAGAGGCTATAAGCTTCTTCAGTAGACTAAACTCCCGTCTTTTTCCCGGCCCGGGCGAACTGGTAAAAACGGAGAATGTGAAAACAGCCTTAGGGTCATTCACATAGTCGCGATTGAAAGGTAATATCGTGTCCATTGTCGTTTCTGCATCGCGACCGTGGGCCACGAAAAATGACGTGAATCCCCTTGTTTCTTGCTTGGCGATATTGTAGGCGAACATCAATAATGGAAGTACAGCGTCCTTCTAATCGACGTCGGTTTACATGAACAACGTCTCCAAATTGTTTCCTTAACCTCTCGGTAAGCCCGTTTGAGGATGGTAAGCAGTCGTCTTTCGGCGCATTATATCACACAGTCTATTTACCTCATCTATTAGTATAAACTGAAATACAGTCCCTCGCTACACGATTATAGTTCTTGGAGCTCCGTGACTAAGTATTAATTCTTCAACGATGAAAGTGGCGATATCGAAAGCTTCCGCCGATGCTACAGCTTTTGTTAAGGCAAACCAAGCAGACAATAATCCCCCTTTCCCCCGGGACGATGTTGGAAACCTTCCAAGCAGGTCAATTCCGATACGTCGAAACCGTGCGTCGGCCGGAGGAATCGGCAGTAGTAGCTCAGGTGGTAGTTGGGGAATCGTCTTTCTTCTCTAACACTCTGCAGTAGCTTACATAGTGTCTAAAGGTCTTAAGTTGTCGCGGTCTTTAAAATAGCTGACGGATTCTATCATAAGTCTTGACAACTCCTAGGTGCCCAGTAGTGGGTACGTCATGAAACTGCCACAAAATTTCTTGACGAAGTTGCTTGGGGATGATTAGCAACCATTTTCTTCCCTATGAGTCGTAATTTTTGTTGTGTAGTATTATTAATTATCTCAAAGTCTCCTTTCACATCCACTGTAGGATCTAATTTAGTTTCAGGTTATTTTTCTATTCCACGGGAATGTCCGTCCAAGTTAAGGCAATCAAGGATCTTCGTCGTCGGCCGGGTTTTGTGAGAGACAGTCGGCATACTGATGCTTTCGTCCACACGTGTACTTTGGCGTGACGTTATATTCCTGAAGTCGTATAAACCTAGCGAGCTGTCCTGAGAGATCCTTGAGCCCGGCCAGCCAGCAGACGGAACTACTACGAACGGTTTACCAAAGAGATACGGCTGTAACTTATTTAAGGCCAAAATAGCAGCAAGGTATTCTCTCTCTGTCGTCGAATAGTTCCTTTATACCTGGCTTAGTGTTCTGGCGGAATATCCTTGCTGCCGATTATCTGTATGAATTCAATTCCAAGTCCTTAGCCGTTGGCGTCAGTATACAATTCCGTCGGGGCATTTTGGCCCAAAAACTCTAGAACGGGATCGGAAACAAGAGCTCGTTGCAGCGTGTCGAAAGTCTTGTTGTTTGGTGTTCCAGTTGAATTTGGTGTCTCCTGGCAATATCTTGTGTAGCAGCGAAATCTTTGACAAACCGCCTATAAAAAGACCAAAGTCCAAGAAAACTCTTCAATGTGTACAGAATTATTGTTCGGGAAACGTTTTGCTATCGACCTGAACTTCTCTGGATCGGGACGTACACCGTCTCGTGAGACTAGATGACCGAGGAGATTTATTTCCTTGCAACCGAATACACATTTCTTTGGATTCAATCTCAACCCTATGTATTCAAACACTGGAGGACACTGGAGACAACATTTCCAAGAAGACTATGGTATCGTCAAAAAGTAGTGGAACATAGTTAACTTCAAAAGGCGCAGCACATTTTCCATCAATCGTTCGAAATTTGCCGGTGCATTACCCAGCCCAAACGGCATAACCTTTAATTCGTAGATCTGCTTCCTCCACTTCTATCTGCCAGTAGCCTGAGTGCAGGTTCATGATGGAGAAAAAAATTTCCTTATTTGTTTCGTAGATATTCGGAAGTGGATAAAAGTCTTTTTTTCGTGACCTTGTTTTCTATAGTCGACGCAGAATCACCATAACATCTTTCTTTGAGACAGAACAAAGGATGATGACCTTGGGCTCTGTGATGGCTGGAAAATTCCTCGGCCAAGCATCGTATCCACTTCTTGAATAACTCTGCTGGTGATACTCGGTATGTCATTTGACTGATTGGGAAATGACTTCCTAGTAGCTTATGAAACTCGAATTCAGTTCCTCTGTAGGAAGCCTGCAGCTGTTTTTGATTTTCTTCTATGACAGTCAGATATTTTTGTGTTTTAGGTTCAGCCCTTACTAAATTCGCATGTCTGGGTAGAAACTGATTTTATTCTGGCCATTAACTACGCATAATTCTCCTGCATCATTCATAAACGAAATGATCGACGTAGGAATAATGGCTGATTATTAATTTCTTCTTTTCTTTAATTAAAATATTTAGGTGGCATTTAATTTAGTTTACGTGACTGTAACTTTGGTCCGCTCAACGTAGGAATAGTCACATCCTCAAGCATAAATAATTGTCACGGTTCCTTATCTCCACTTTATTTCACTTTGGCTTGTCATTTATCTAGAATACGTTCTGTGCGTTTGCAATCAATTATGGCTTCAGAGCACTGCTGATGGCGTTGTGGCTTCTCTGCGGCAGGACGATGAATTGAATGACTGAATTCTATTATTTATGTTCAGTCTGATGGTGCATCTTTCGGTTGGTTGCACATATCTGCAATCTGCTACTATTAAAACAGTATCTTTGTCTTCTACAGCTGTCGTTGAAACGTCTCGGAGATAACGGAGAAGAATGCGCCGGAATCGACTAGGACTCGTACCGACTTTTGATCCAAGATTACGTTGATATAATTCACTGATATTTGGTGACGTTAGTCAACGGAAGATTTTTTCTTGTGAGGCCTCTCCCCCAGGGAAGTTCGTGTTGAATAGATTTCCTGATTACGTCGGCTGTGTGTGCGACTAGAGCGTGTGAATTGCAACGGAGATCTCGAGCAACGTGACGGAGAGCGTTCTGTCCTTGCGGCGGGATGCGGCGATGATGACTGGTATCGTCCAGCGAATAACTCAGTTTATAAGGCTTCGGAGTATCGGCGTTTGTCGTCGTAAACTGTTCTTAAGTAGTTGTAGACTGGTCTCCTCTCTTTGCAGTACCTTATTACGTGTCCCCTTACCGGGGAACGTTTTTTGCATAGCTAGGATTTCGCTTAGGAACGAATTTTCGCCGAAAGTATGTCGGTGTGGGGATTGGAGCCAAGACGTTTTCTACTACTTCCCGGATGGCTTGCTGAATTGCTTCTGGCTCATCTGCGTCGATACATAGGGATAGTGCTGAATTTTTCCCTCACTATTTGGCGGGTGAGAGACGAGAGACCATTCGCCTCTCCGACTGAGGCAATGAGCACTACAATTGGAAGTCTCCCGAATATCGGCGAATTCGTTTTTGGTGCATCTCTTCGATGAACTGGCAATGTTTGATGAACTAATTCGTAATTGCAACGTTCTTTAATAAGAGGGCTTGATACAAACCCTCCGCGACATATTTCATTAGATGTGCCAGTTTTTCTTTTTCCCCCATATTTGGGTTAACTTTTTGACACAATATGAGAACGTTTTGTACAATGATTGGGCTTTCTCGCCACTTTTATGAGCTCAGTATTTAAGTATTCCGTTGCCTGTCAAACGCATCGCTTATATTCACCAAAGGCTTTCTTAATCTCAGCCTGAAAAGTTTCCCAAATGGTCAACTTGTCTTCCATATTTTGAAGCCACTGTCTTGCGTTTCCCTCCAGGTAGAAGTCGTAATTAACCAGGCAGACCGTTTCATCCTACTTACTAAATGTTGCGGCTCGTTTATAGCTGTTAATTTGTTTCCCTGGTTTTTGACCGGCTTCTCCTGTTAGGATTGGTGGGTTTCTGATCTGCTACTGGGTGGCAGCATAGGTCGCTGCGTCGTACTTTGGTCAGGTCAGTTTTGAATAGGGCGCAAATTCCGGAGTCAAACATAAGAATCTCCGGATATGTCGAAACCGAATAGGAGCCAAATTGTGTTAATGCTTGTTAATACACGAAATGTCACGTATTAAAGGATCGTGACATACAGTAACACACACACAGCTTATAGACACGAAAAATTGACACGAATTATTGTACAAAGCTCGTACTGCGCAAGACTGACTTTGCTTGGAGGTACAGTAGAATTTATTCATTCTCGGAAAATTCCAGAAACAGAACATTCTCGAAACAAAAAATACTGGAAACAAAGGTAAAAAAGTAAATAAAGTAAACAAATATAAAATGGTTGCATTGAGTGAAACTTATCCCACATTTCAACAATCCAGCTCTATACCTTTCAACCATGACTGCAGGTAACGAATTGTGGCAATATTATTTATTTTTACAGTATAAAAAAAGTGTCGGTCGAAAACGCTATTAATTTCCAAATTCTTGTTCAAAATGTTTGGTGTTATTGTTATTTATGATTTATAAATACGTTAATTGTAATCTTCTTCACATTACCGGTATTTTAACTTATTTTAAATTCTGCGGCTAATCTAGAGGGAGCCCAAAATACACGCGTTAAACAGTCCCTTACTGTTTAATGAGATGAAAATAATATCGGTTCATTTACAGGCAGAAAATATACATGTTTGGCTATATTAAACTAGGTCTATGATGTTTAACTTCCTTAAGTATATGTTAGAAATATTTAAAATCTTAAGCCATAGAGTGTTGCATTTAATGATATGAAAACTTTTTTCTATAGTTAAATTTTTGTTTTCTTAGGTTATAACTTTTAAAGAATTGTAATAAATTCAAATTTATGTGAAAACTATATTAAGTAAATGGTGAGTATATATATACATATATCCCCACATAGGGATGAATTTTTATTTAAATCGCATATTACAGCTCATAATGCAAAAAGACGACCCCCTTTACACCGGTTTAGACCCCAAAATTGATAGGTTCCTTGATATTTTCATATGACTCATTTCCACCCCTACCCCTCACATGTAGGAAGGGGTTGAAATTATACACAAATGTCGGGAAAAATGCTATAAAAGCAATTAACCTCAAGAATTCTTTTTCGACTCAAATATGAGCCTTTATTACATATAAAATTTATATCAATTCCACCCCACCCCCTAGAGGAGTTGTTCGCAAGTTAAACGCCAAAAGTTTGGTAATTGCTGCGTTTGACGTCTGTTTTGTTGCCTCTCGCCTGAACCCGGTGGTATGGGTTCATTCGGAGCTATGGTATATCTCGCTTGAGAAATTCCCATTCTGTTTGCTCCAAACGCTGCCTTCACTGTTCTTCAGTCTCATTTTCTCGAAGATTATGAACTCTACTTGCGTTACACGTACGTCAACCAAAAATTTTGAAGCCTCACTGGCGACATTTTCTTATCACTAAAAATAAATAACACGACGATAGACCTCTAAATATAAACATCAAAACACACTAAGTTTTGCTGCTGCAAAAGAAGCAGTTATTTAATACGAATGAATGTCAATCTATCAATACTGTATAAACACGTCAGTCCAGTCCAGTGGTTGATAAATAAGAGCTTAAGAGAGCTTATGATCCTTTCACGGCAAACCGTATAAGTCGCATTTGTTTTTGAACAGGGCCCGCTTTCACACTTTTACAACAATAGGTGGAGTGATATTGCTCGCCCTCCCTCTCTCTCATGGTACCAAAATAACGTTTATAAAAACTCTGCAAGATATCGAAGTGTAACACACGAAACTTTAAGTTAAAATTTCTGTTTCAATCCCAGAAATTTTAATTTAAATCCGTTGATCCCTTTTGGAGGATAACAGATCGAGAGTATAGGCGACCTGCATTCTTAATGGAGATTCAAACGCGCGGTTGTAAGGCAGCCTACTCGTAGCTAAGTTTTCGCAATTTTCCAATTTTCTTCATTTTTATTTCCATAATAGCCTTGTACATACTATTATAAAACATAAAAATGGATGAATGAAATCGGTAAAGTCGTTCTGCAGTTATAGCGTGACCAAGGGAAATAGGGATTCATTTTTATATATAAGGGTAAATATTGCTTGTAAATTTTGTAAGTGATAAATTATCATTTAATTAATTTAACCCAGTCGTTATCGATAGTAATGCTTGTGCTGACTAATAAAAATTATCGTGGAATTAGAAGAAAGATGATGTGTGCGATATCTATTGTAACTTCACAATCAACAACACACAAAAGCTCAACTGTCGTTCTGTTTGGGGAACATCAATTCTGTAAAGCGTGTGTACTCATACTCCGAAGAAATTATGAATTACAATCTCTCGTTGAATCAATTCGTTTTATCACTATTTGAAGATGATACAACCTATAAGAAAACTTCGTGCAAATAGCGTTCAATTAGTTGAGGACTTTTTAAAAAAGTGTTGCAAAGGAGGAGGGGGTAGGATGTTGTCATTGTCTGAAAGGGAGGAAGGAAAGTATTTAAATCTTCTGACGATTGCCTGAAACTTCACCTGTAGTGAGTATTATCACCTGGTATAAGAAGGCATACAGAAACAAATATGCCGTAATTTTAATTTATTCAGACTGAGTTCCTGGAAATGCCGCGAGATTTATTTCAATTAATTGTCTTCAGATTTTATTCAACAGTAATATCTTTATAAAAGCAGGATTGGATCATCGGTCGCTGCCCTATAAGAGCTGACTGAAATTTAATTTCATCTTCGCCAGTATGATCACACACAATTTTTAATCGAAAATCACAATTACATAATTAAGGCGAGAAGTCTACTGGTACCTTAAATAAGCACAGGAATATATGATAAAATGTACATTTAATTCTCCAGGACGTTAATACAGGCGAAAGTACTCTAGACACCGTAATATAATCAAATATACTATTATTACCTTGACCTGCAGAAAAACACTCCTGGCCCCTTAAGAAAACAAAACAATTTCCGCGAATAATTTGCAACAGCATAAACCGAGCATTCCCTCGTCAGTGCAGAGTAGCGTGCGGAGAACCGAGCGGCTCGGCTAAACTGAAAGTGCTTCACTTCGCAATCATTTATTGAATTACTTTGTATGTTACATTAAAAGTCAGTGCATGTTTCAACACGCTCACTGCTAGCGTGTGAAAGGGCATTCATTTGAACAACACGAACGCGAGTGATCGAAATTGAATTGGGCATTATTAATAAAAATGGAGTGGTCTTGAGACAAAATTCTGTGTTTCCACAATATTTATACGTCAAAGACAACACTATGGGAGATAAGAAAACATTACTATCTTTTGGCGTCTTAAAGAAGAGAAAGAGTTAAAACCAAAAATAAACTAAAAGATCAAGAAAAGGTAGATAACTATTTTATGTTTTAAATTAAATTAAATTTGTTTATTGTTACTGTTAAGAATAGTTACAAACTAACGGGTTAAGGTTGAGAGACCGCTGTTTGAATACATATATAACAAAGTACAGAACTTTATAATGAGAGGTTAAATTATTAAATGGGATCAATTAAATAAAGCTTTTAATAGAAAAGATAAGTTAAAATTTGAGATTCTGAATTTAATAAAATAAAATATTTATGCAAGATAATTTAATAAAAGGTACAAATCATTAAATAAAATATTACTAAAAAATTTAAATTGAATTTTAAAACCTGGGCCGTCTGCGGTGTGGACCGAGAGAAGCGATTTAGTTTTTAATGCAATAGGTCTGGCAAATGTGTACTCTATTTTATCAAAATGAACGATACCCGCGATTTTCTGCACCAGCTTCGGGATCATCGGTTATGACTGGCTGGATGCATCGGCTGATGATCTCTGTTGCCTACATCAGGGTTGAATCTCCTTGTTAGGTGGACGCCTGGGCAAAATTTGGCGGAGACTCCCTTTCCTCATTTCGGCGGCTAACAGTTTAGATTTTAGTCAGCACTTGACAACCTCTCAACATTATCTCTTCGGCGGCTAACAATTTAGTTTACATCAGATCTTTTCGCTCTCTCACTATCTTCTGCCTCCGCGTCTGAAAATCCCTTCCCACGTAAGCCTGGTGGGAGCTTTAATGTCCTCCAACTTAATTTCGCCAATAGGCTGCAATCACTAATAGCTTATATTCGCATGCGCTTTAAAAATTACAGCCAATAAGAAATTTCGGCTACAGGGCGTAAATATTGCATGCGTTTCACATCCCTCCGTGGTCAGCTGATATTCCTTATTATGCACGCAGCTTCAGACATCCAGAAGCAAACCCTTTCAAAGTATCAACGGGTAATACCTTTCCATGAATGAATCCTTTCCATCTATTTCGCCAAAAGGGTCATCCTTTTGTCCTAAAGAGAAAGCAAGGACCATACGCAGTCAGGAATGTGTCTCAGAACTTAGCCTTTATTTCTCGTACTTTAATAAATTACAAGACCATATCGTATTGATTGCGCCGTTCAATTCCTTAAGATTTTATGTTACTGGATCCAGCTGCCAGATATCAACGTTTAATCTCATCGCTTAAATTCTCAAATGGATTTCTGATTATACAGACCAATGAAGCAAGGTAAAGTCTCTGTCTTGTTCTTCGCCTCAAAGATTGCAACCAGACTCCATCACCTCTCCTGCCGTGACCCAACTACCATACTTTTCTAAAATCCTATTTGTTCAATGATTCATTCCAGAATAACGCTGCACTTCCTCTCAACTCCCCTCCTCCTTCAAAATTAATCCCCTCGACTGATTCTGTCTCGTCTCAGACCAAGTGTTCTCTAACTCCCACCATGAGGATGGATTACTGTTCACGTGACCTCTGCTCATATCAAATTACCAGCTTGGCCGGCGGTGGACGTCTGATTTCGCCTAGAGGGAAACGACCTATGAAATTACCAAGGGGTTTAACGCCCTGTAAACGTCCACCAATCCCGTTCACTTAGCATTTCACACATTCGGGCTGCTCATCCCCGCCTGATCGGCGTCTGACTGGCGCCATTAAGGAAATTCTCGACTGTTGTAATTCAGCTGAGTATCATCATTGATTAAATAAACGCCTTAAATTATTAAAAAATCATATTTTTCCCTCCATTAACTGTGAAATACCATCACTATCTATTTTTCCGCAAGACTAATTTTTTACATTTATTTACTCAGAGGTGAAATCGAAGTTATTGAATCTTTTTTTGTCTCCATTAAACAGGTTGGAAAAACTCCATTAATATATACACCAGAACTCCCAGAAAAAAATATATATGCGGATCTATTTTCAATAATTGTATATATATTTCCAATTGCACCCGCAAATATATCAACAAAAAACTTCGTACCAACAGATAATATCCCAAAAGTATTTTCTACTACTTACCTGGTTCGACGAGTTTATACTTTTATGGTCCCTCTGGTATGGTGTCGTGTGTACACCCTTATATTTTCATAAAAAGGAAACACATCATCCGCCACAATACAATAGGTTTTAATGATCCTCCTGGTGTTAGTGGAGATAGAGTTCTTATTTTCAGCGTATTGTTATTTAACTCGCATTCTTTAAATTTACTGTCGTCTGATATTATACCCTGACATCCAACGTTAAAATAAAATTATACTGGGAATCTACCGAAGCCAGTAACAAAATGCATTGTTCGGCAATATTGACCCATGATGGAATCAATATATACTAAATATGACTTGTGACATTTTATCGATGAGATATATTAAATCGTTAGAAATTTATTAATATATGGATACCACGTAGAACACCTGTTTATAACAGGAGAAGACTCTAGTTCACGACTGACAGACCAAGAGTCAGGGGAGTGTCGTCACCTGTTACCGGATTTTGTAAGTTATTCGAATTAAATTAGACAAAATTACAATGATCATTAATATAGCCTCATCAGTTAGAATGGATCAGCCTAGGAAAACAAAAATGTCCTATTAACAAATAAGGATTCTTAAAATTATTTACAACAATAAAGAGCTACTTTATATTACAGCCGGCTTGAAGATGATTTTAATAACTTTTAATAAGAGAATTTTAAAATTACATTTTCATGTAATTATTTTGCCATTGAGCTACTGATTATTTTCGTGGCCATATTAATATCAGGATTATATGGCGATTTTTGGGCTGTTGGGCCACGTTGTTGTTTGGCGTTCTTGCCGACGTTTCGCTCAGAGGCACCGAGCATTTGCAAGGATAGGCCAAGACTTGAAAATGATCGGTGCCTCTGAGCGAAACGTCGGCAAGAACACCAAACAACAACGTGGCCCAACAGCCCAAAAATCGCCATATAATCCTGATATTTTGCCATTGAGTTTGTTGGCTACCGCAAGGGTTGGAAATATACGACTGATGTTAATTTCACTCTTTTCCAAGTGACACTCTTACGCGGAACCTCGTTCTCGACGAGAGAATTATCTTCGCAGCAGCAGCTAAAGACGTGTTACACCGGGACAAGCGTTCAACAGATAGTTGATAAAAGAGCTTTCTATCCAGCCGGACGAGTGACAACACCGTCACCCACTAGACGGTTTCTACCTGCTTCTAAACGGGTTCCTCTTAATCCACACACTCGTCTAGCCCACTTTGCTGTACCAGAAGTAGACAATAAAATTAAAAGTTTAAGAACGATACGTAATCAAGAAAATAATAAATTGTAAGAGAGGTGGAAGAGAATTAAAATCAATTTATGAATATCATGTAAAAAGGACGAACGATTTGGAATGTTAAGAGTTACAGCTGTAAATAAATAATCAATTCCAATTCTAATCCCGTGAAAGCATAAAAAAAGAGTTTTGCACTGTACATGAGCGTGTAGTCATCAATCGCCGCTATAACGCTCTGCAGTGTGTTCAATTGCGTCTTGACTCGGCTAACACTCGGCAGGTATACTACGGCCTTCAACTTATAAACGAAATTTTCACCTAAAACTTATTACATCAAACGTCGATTGGAGTTAGGTAGGGTCAAACGGTTACAGTATACATAAATAAATGGCCTTAAATCAGAATATTATTATTTTTATTACAGAATGTTAGATTTTATTTTAGTACCTCTTCAAGTTTTATCTGTAATTTGGAGATAAATAATGAATATGCATTTGTAAAATATTGATAGTAAATGCAAATAAATATATTATGAGGCACAATTTTGTATATAAATCCGATTAAAAGATTAGAGACAACGACCAACTGTCTTACCTGTTGGAGGCGACATGAAATAGCGAAGTGTTGCAGAAAAGTATACAATGTTGCCGTTAGATCATGAAAATACACAAGTAACAGTAATTACACATAAAAAGGCAAAAAGAGAGTCAGCACACCCTAGAGTTACAGCTGTAAATAAATAATCTATTCCAATTCTAATCCCGTGAAAGCATAAAAAAAGAGTTTTGCACTGTTCATGAGCATGTAGTCATCAATCCTAGGGTATACACCCTAGGAAATGACATCAGAATTTGCCATTTTAAAATAATTATGTTCAGAAAAATAGGATTTGGATGGGTGTAACAGTTTTGGCACATTTAATACAAATAAACTAAATTCAACATCATGAAGCATATTATTTGACGTAAATCAGATATGTTTCCAGGTTATTTATCTCAGAAAGGAAAAATCTTGATAGTGGTTAGCGTCCCTGGCTCGTACCACAGAGGTCCCCGGTTTGATGCCTGGCGAGGACTTGGGTGTTTGTGTACGTCTTTGAATGCTGTTGGCCAAACCCCATTACAGTTTAAACTCAAACTGATTAAAAGAATGGCAATGTATCTGCCAAAAACCTCGGCACCAGAAGGTATAAGAGAACAAGATTAAGAAAGAAAGAAAAGGAAAAAACTTATGACTAAGCACAGTTGAAAGCAGTTGGTTATCACAACTACTTATCCACCATCACCATTTACATCAATCAACGGCATCACAGAAAAAAAGCCAAGGATTTGAAGATTAATTGTCTAGCTTACTAAACTAATTAAAATCATGAAAAAAGGGATTGCAAAAGTTTTTGATCATTTTCTCGTAACTATAAAGTTTTTCAGGGAAGAATAAGGAAGAGGACGTGTTAGTGCTGTTATAGCTAAATATGTATTATATTTTTGTTTTCTTTTTCAGAAACTCGTTTACCTGTTTGTGTATATTATTTGTTTTATTTTCATATTTTCATATAATACATATAATAGAGAAATTAAATACAGCATCACTCTTTTATTCATTTGTAGGTACTACACAGAAGTTGGTCCAATTACACAGATACCATGCATATGTTACAATAGAAGTATGAACATTCGTGTACAATAACTACAGTGAGCAATTGTTTACAACTTTTTCTTACATTAACGAGGCATTTCAAATTTAGGTCAGTTACAAATGGAAAAGTAAATTACAAATATATTAATAAATATAGAAGAAAATAAATAAAATGTGATTATTGGGAAAAGATTTTCTAATGTGAATAATACTTCGTGTGTTAATAGAAGAGAATTTTCTACGGTTGTAGAGAAGAAACACTGTGAAAGTTATTATTGTAGATTAGTATAAACTTCACTTCAGAGATAACACTACATTTCGCGAGTCCACTGCACTGCACAAATACAGTGCACTGTGAACGATACAAGATGGTAATCGAAATCAAAATGTTTTCTCCGGAAGTAATTCCCTGGCAGCTCTTCTCAGCTACTGGAAATCTCGTGCAATTCACATGAAATAAACAATTGTGAAGTATCAGCTGGACATATAAACAGAAGAGATATTGAAGTTCTATTAATTGATAGATTTTATTGGATAATAAGCAATATCTATGGAATTGGAATGAAATAAATCTTAACTGAGGTGGTAACTGCTCACTTACTTGTTTTATAAGTATTTAATTATTGTCATTTCAGTTAGTTAATAATTTATAATACAAATATAACTTAAATAAACGCATATAACCTGGAACGAGAATATAGCTCAAAGCTGAAATTGAAATAATAGCGCAAGATCGGACATTTTTCCTTCCTTGATTATCTATTTCAATTTCAACGTATATAATTTATGTACCATTCCACTGTACATTGCAGTATGTTTGTTTCCATATTTCTGAAATTAAATACTTTCATTATAATAATAATAATATTATATTTATTATTAATGCTGGTTGCTCTTATACTGATGTTTTCATAATTAATTAAAAATATTAGCTCATATTCTATACACCATATCAGGTAGATTTCTTTCAAGGGTGTACAATGAGTCATACATTTACAGAAATTATAAGAAGGACCTGTTTTATTTAATAATCCTTATAATTTAGATTACTCTCTTTCCTATACGCCATGATATATTAAAAGCAGTTTTATTAATAAAAGTCAAATTTTGTCATTTCATTAATATTTCATGTATAGATAGTTTTCTTTACTGTATACATAATTTTCTTTACTTGTATACATAGTTTTCTTTACTCATATGTTGTATCCATATTTTGTTTCTTATATTTGTATTCTTAGTGTGATATGTAACATATTCTTTGACTTGTCCTATTTCCTCAATAGAGGCCTAATGGATCCAATAAATCTTATCTTATCTTAACGTAGTACGTAAATAATACATTTGTTTCGTTTTTAAATTAAAATTTCATATTTTTAATGTTGAATTTTGCCCTGGAATTGACTAAAGAAAGTAATATTATTATAATTAAACTATTTCGACTGTTATGCATTTCTTGTAAAAGGGTTTTATATTTCTTGTAATCCAACTGTGCACTTGAGGTAGTTACTAGAAGGTCTTCGCCATTTGAAATATGGAGAAAATGGTAATAATGAATGTTTCTTCAATGAATTTTCCAAACTGAAAAACAATTGTTCACCAACCGTAATACCGTTCAAATTTATGAATAGTGAGTGGTTCATAAATATTTTATAATTTGACTGATTCGTTGTTAGAAAGTATACCAATCAACTCCATAAATGAAACGTTCCACTTTTCGTGTGCTGTTTCTTCGCGAACTTTGGCATTGGAGAAAGGGGAGCTGGGATATTGCCTTCCTGTCTTCGTATTATAGGTTATATTCAGGATCTGGTCTCACTCGTGGTTTCTGCGTTTAATTTTCTAGCCAGCAGTTGAAGGCGTCATGTATCGTCTTACAAATAAAGCTAACACTAAAATTGCAATTTCACTAATAATGGGTAAAATAAAGATTAAATCACTATTTAAAATAACAAGATAAAAAATTAAAAATGATTAGAAAATTACTTGCTGTATTTTTGTTGCGAGGGTATGTATTCATATTAACTCGACATAATATTTAATTATTGGTCAACACTTGATCGAACTAGTATCGGAAGCGTCGATATATTAACACTAATCTTTTCACGTCTTTTACCCTAAAAATGCAATGTTTATTTACTCACAACCGGTATGATGACACACAGTTTCATTATCGAGTAAGGTAATCTACTATTAACTTTATTAAGCACAATAACTTAGTCTAATAAACATGTTCAATTAATTCTTCATTATGATAATAGAGGAGAAAATATTCTCGGCATCCTAAGAGAGTCGAAAATACTCATAATATCTCAAGAGATTAAAAAGTCCTGCTAATAAAATAACGGTCAAAATATTCTCTGTACTGTAATTGAGTAATAGATACTTCCAACATTTTATAACAGCACAAAAATGTTCCCAGTAAGTTAAACTAATAGAAATTATCAACACTATATTAAAACAATCAAAAATATTTCAGATAACCTAGTATAGTAAGAAACACTACGTTCCTTAAGAAAGGGAAAATTTCGTCCATTATCTTAAGAGGATAATAATTACATCTGGTACTCTAAGACACTAACGGATGTGTCTTACAGGTCAAGTGTTTTTATACACATATCTGGATCTAACTGGATCGTGACATAGTTTGATAGAAATCACTACGCTTGTAAGAATTGTTTCGCCTCATACTGATGGCTGAAATTAAAAACTTGAATAAAATTCTGATAAGATTCGCTGTTGAACGCGGAGGAAGGAAGAACGGACCAATTAATACGACATCCATAATGCCAGGTCACACGTAGACAGAAAAACGGTTTTTGGCTGTTTATTCCGATTGTACTGTTCCAAATTTTTTGGGCGAAGATAGGACGAATGTAACAACTGTTTACCAGTAATTTTCCCAACCGTAACATGATAGACGTCAAGGTCAGCAGCTTCAGATCTTGTACTTGTGCTAGGACTGTCTTAAAACCGGCGAAGTACTTCTTCCTCAACAGTTGGAGTACGAACTAAGGGTTCGGCATTTCCTATGTTTATCTTGATCGTACCTGTCTCTCTCATATGGGCTACAAGTCGAGAAAACATGGAGAAATTCTTGGAACAGGAAAGACAAACGACGAACAGTTATTATTATTTTTTATATTATTAATACTTATATGCTTTTTTAAATTCATATAAAAACACTTATCTTTACGATTATCACTTGGTATAATAATTGATTCTATTACACACAATATTAAAATATTGAATTTACAAAATTAAAATAGTGTATATAATTGATTAATAGACATGGAGGTAGGTAAACCCATTGATTAACCTCCTTTAGTAGATGGGTTAGGTTTTTTGTGTGTGTACCTGAGGGGTATACTACGTAGGTGGGTGAGGGTTGACAGACGGTGAACTGACTATTGGAGGATATATGATGATGTGGTCTGCGGCCATAATGGTAGAGTCGGATAGGGTGTGCCTGAATGTTCAGGGGGAAGGATAAGGCCAATTGGGAGCCGACGGAAGCGTAGAGATGGAGGAGGATTGTCATGGAATTGGTGGATCGTGGGGTTTGGGTAGTTGAGGCAGCTTTTAATTAGGGAGGTTATGGATTTGGAGATAACGAAGTTTACTTTAGGAAATTTGATGATACGCTGGTTGACGGAATTTCTATGGTACCAGGGAGAGTTTTTAATGGGGCGTAGAATTATGTTTACCTTGAATTTTGGTTGAATGGATTTTGACTGTTGTTCCGCATATGGACGAGGCATAGGAACAGGTGGGTTGTATTATGTAGAGGTATAGGAGGCGTTTTGTTCTGATAGTAACAGGGGTTTTTCTGTTTAGGAGTGGATATAGGGTTTTGTTTTTATGGTTGATTTTGGAGAGGAGAAGATTAATATGAGGTTTCCATGAGAGTGTGAATTAAACCTGATTCCTAGATAGGTGGTTTCTGTTTTTGTAGGGATTATTGAATTGTTTAGATAGACGTGGATTTGGGGAGGAGGTTTTTTTTAGTGTAAATGGGACGGTTATTGATTTGGTGCGGTTAATGCTGATTCGCCATTGTTTGGACCATTGGTCTAGGTTGTTGAGCGCTGATTGGAGTTGTTGGAAATTGGAGATGAGAGAGGAAGTACTATAGGAGATGGCTATGCCGTCTGCGAAACAGATTGTTCTAGTGTTGGGATGTTGTGGGATATCGTGGGAGAAGATGTTGTATAGGAAGGGGGCAATGACTGTTGTTGTGAGAGGTGGTTATTTATTTTTATAGAGAAGGATCTGTTGATAGGTAGTTTAGGATTATTCTGTAGTGGGTGTCATTTAGGAAATCTTTAATTTTTTATAGTAAGGAAGGGTGGCGGATTTTGTCAAAAGCTAATTCGATGTCAATAAAGTTGGTGATGAGGGATTTGAGTTGTTGATGAGGTTGGAGACACGGTATATTTGATGGGGAGAGGAGTGTTTTGGGCGAAAACCGTATTGCGTGTCTGAAATCAGGAAGAAGAGTTGATTGATTCGGTGTGGGAGTAGTTGTTTTTCGTACAATGCTGATGATGTAGGAAGGATATTTATTGGACGGTAAATTTCTGGGTGGGATTTTGGTTTGTTTAGTTTAGCTTTCATTATTATGTTGGCGTGTTTCCATTTGTTTTGATAGTAGGTGTTTCTGAGGATGATTTACCTATTACATCAAAGGAACACCATCGGCCTTCTGCTATTAACTGAAACCCTATAACTTCCCGAACTACAAAACCTATAGAGCCCAAACATCCCAGTTCCGCCAGAAAACATGGCTTCACCATTCTAATCGAAAGCTCAATAGATCACAATCTACAGCCGTCTATAACTCTCTCCGAACTCCAACTTAGCTGATATTGGGCACTTGCCCTGTGGCAGCTGTATACACAAAAAGCACAATAGAATACAAATATAATAAGTTACTAATACAATTTAAACGCGGGAATAACTTCGTACTGTCATATGAGATTTTTACTTGAAAGAAAAAGAGAAGTTATGAACAACACATAATTTATTTCACTGCACTTCAATAGACTGCTTTGTTTAGGAAATAAATTGCGGCTTCACTTCCCTTTTTTGTAAAAACGATTGGCTTATTCTTCGTTGTATTTATTTGCGTTTTATTTTTAACTGACCATTGGTAATTTTTCTCTAAGTCAGCATGCAGGATCTATTCATCCTACACGTTTAAAATTTCCCTATATACCATACAATCGTCTGCAAAACTGTTTCATCTGTGATTTTATACCGATTTTTAAGTCATTTATGAAGGCAAGGAACATTAAGTGGGCCGATCACACTACCTTACAGGGATTGTGACGTGATTTTGACCGAGTCGGACAATTAGTCATTCACGGAACTCGGAGTGAACGCTCTTTAAAAATTCCCGAATCCACTAAGTACCAGAAAATCTATACCAGTATTTTTTAACGTATTTAATTATAGATCGTGTGGCACAATATCGAAGGTTTTAGAAAAATTAATAATTATAGCGTCTATTCTCTCTCCCTTATTAACCCCGTCCAACAGAACATAGAGAAACCGTTGCCAGTTGGCAGTTGGTTCTCACAAGGGAATCAAGGTCTGAAGCTATGTTGCCCACTGCAAAGCCATCCTCTTTCACAAATATTCAGCTATTAATCGTTTAAACTGCTTGCATATCACAGATGTGAGGCTAGCGGCATCTTTCCTATCTAGCACCTTGATGAAAGTCCTCCAACTGTTTTCTCTTCTCTTGATGCAAATATGTAAAAAGAGAGGTAATAAACGTGTCTTTTGAATTATAGTAAGTTTATTATTATATTAAATTAAGGTGAATCAGTAAGAAGATCTTTCTTCTTAGCCAGTGGTTCCAAACTGATCACTAAACAGAACGGTTTTACCCATCTGCAATAGGAAGCGGTTTGTGGCGAAGAGCGTATACAACGGGGTTACCTATCCTGGACTCATCATGAGGTACGACGGATTGGGGATTCGTTTCGACTCCATGTGTACTGGTAAAAGTGTTTATTTCGATTTGTACTTCCACCTCTCGAGTGTTGCAACATGAATTTATTAACACACTGTATATGTAAAAAATGTAATATTCAAATGATCCTATGCCAGATAAGCTACAATATTCAATTGCATGAACTATAAAAACTTTTCTGTCATACTCGTATACACTTACTGCAATAAGGTACTCAACATTTCCATAATTATAATAATAATAATAACATAAGCAAGAAGTAACAGTTTTAGTATTATTAGGTAAATGAAATAAAAGCTTTACGCTTTGCCAACGATATTGTGGTATTAGGAGAAACAAAAGAAGACTTGGAAACCATAACTAATGGCATGAATGTGGTCCTGGAGAAAGAGTTCAATATGACGATTAATAGAGGGTGTAAATTATGGGGGGAATATTAATTAATGAATTTAATAATTGGGTTTAAATATATACATTTATTAATTGTAAACACAATAATTTTAATATGGGTAGTGAGTGTATATATTATGTACAAAAATAATTAATTAAAATGGGATTGTATTAAAGATCTCAGGGTATTAATGGTTTTTCCTTTGTAATTCCGCCGGGATAACTCCCGTGGCCATACTGAAATTATTATTTAGGGAGTCAGCTACTTTAGTTAATTCGTCCACCCATCCCCGATAGTTATTTAGGCAAAAGATTCTGAACAACACCCCAATTTGCTTCATGTACCGCTCTACCCCGTTAGATTGCGGGTGTCGAATAGTAGCAAATACACTTTTTATCCCCAGATTTTTCATTTCTCCCTTCCACGTTTCATTGAAATACTGCGTCCCGTGATCGGTCAGTATTTTCTCAGGGCAACGGTGTTCTGGGATGTAAACATTTAAAATTTTATTTAAACATGCCTTCGTGGTGGCGTTCCTGAGTGCATACAGGCATACATATTTAGTATACGCATCAAGTACTACAAGAATGGGACACATTCGATATCGGCCGCTAACAAGGGGTCCGTACAGATCGACCATCAATATTTCTCCCTTTTTCGTCGGTAATATTGATTGGTAAGGACCCTCAAATCTATAGGAACGCGGTTTTCATGTTTGACAAAGGAAACATGTTTTACATATGTCTTAATACCTCACTCCATGGATTTCCAATGGACAAGGTCACGCATCAATCGGCAATTCTTGTATGTACCTATGTGTCCGTTGTCGTCGTGTGTGAACTTCGGTATGTCACCTCGGCTCACCGTGGGAACCCATAACACCCATTTGTTTCTCGCGCACGGGTTCCGTTTAAATACTAAATCGCCTGTCATTTGATACATTTCTCGAGTTTTCCGGGTTATTTCATCGTCTCCCTCCTGCTCTGGGCTGGAAAGATGCCGAATTGTTTCTCAAGCCTCTGGATCCGACGCTGTGTCACGTTTTTAATTTCTGTTCTAGCGCCTTATACTCGCGTGTTTGGTTTAAAACTAGCGCGGAAATTATGACTTCTGTTGAGCGCGCTTCCGTCTCTATATTTTCATTTACCGGATTTCAACTTAAGAAATCAGCGGCCTGATTCTCGCTACCGCGTACATATTCCAGTTTCAAATCATACGGCTCTAGTGCAAGCGACCGCCTTTGTAGCCTCTGATTTTTGTGATCGCACCTTCGGAGGAAAGTAAGAGCTTGGTGGTCTGTTTTTAATGTCACGGAATTTCCCACCAGATGTGTCCGAAATTTTGCACAGCAAACACAATTGCCAACAACTCTAACTCAGTGGTGCTGTAATTTTTTTCATACAGGGTTAGGCCCCTGCTAGCAAGACTAACTATCCTTTCGTGACCCTCGTAATCTATATGACTAAGGATAGCTGCAATTCCCACTCCGCTAGCATCGGTTCTCACAAAATATTCTTTCCCTGCATAGGATGTCTCAGGAAAACACATCGTTTGAATGCCGCTTTTACCTGTTCAAATGCCTCCTCGTGTTTTTTCTCCCACCTCCATCTTTTCCCTTTACGGAGCAACTCGTTTAGCGGGGTGATCAGGTTTGAAAATCGGAATATAAATTTTTTATAAAAAGATACGAACCCGAGGAAACTTCGAAGCCGTTTGACGGAGGATAGTCTAGATAACTTCTCAATTTCGGCTAAACGATCAGCCAGTGGTTCGATCCCTGCCGCGCTAACAATATGTCCTAAGAACTCAATTTTGTGTTGAGCAAATTTCGTTTTTTCAAAGTTTATAGTTAGCCCGTTCGCCAACAGGCACTTAAATAACATATCTACATGTTTTACATGCCCTCTAAAAGTCTCACTAGCCACGAAAAGGTCATCGACGTAATATGTAACAAATTCCTCAATCTCAGGAGTCAACACCATTTCAAGGCGCTGTACGAAAACTTGACATGAGGTCTTGAGCCCAAATGGCAATCGGACATATTGGTAGGCGTTTCCCTCGACAGTGAAAGTGGTCAACTTCCTCGACTCGGGTTCCAACTCAATCTGATGGAAGCCTTTTGTCAGATCGGTTGATGTCAACCAACGCTTCCCTTCAAATCGTTTTAGCGCTTCCTCAAGAAGCATGGGCCGTTCGTGTTGCGTCACTATCACCTCATTTAGACGTCGGGCATCAAGACATAATCTGACTTGGCCAGACTTCTTCGCAACGACCGTCATGGGACTACGGGCTAGTAGACCTCTCAATTATTCCGCACTTATATAATTCTGCCAATGCTTCTCTGACTTGGTGGCGGTATGAAAACGGTGTTGGATAAGTTTTACCCGGAAAGATTGGTGTGGTAATACATGAATTTTGTGTTGATAGCCCGTCAACTTTCCTGGTTGACTACTGAAAACTTTGTTATTTTCTCTTAACATTTTCTGGAATATTTCTCGCTCGTCAGGGTTAACGTTGATTTGTTCTGATATCTCCACAATTTGACGCTGTTCCATCAGCGCCTTCCCCTACCTTACCAATTTCTGTCACGGCTCTCTCAGCCCCCAAATTTACCTCCTCATGTGTGTTCACAATATACTGGACATGCACAAAACCTGCCTCTATAGGTTTTCGCTCTCCACTAATAATTTTCCACTTGAACCGCGTCTCGGTTCCTTTAACTACCTCCCGATCAACTCCCGTGATCTCACCTTTCTTTAAGTCAATGTTAACCTCTAACGTCGTTAAAGCTTCCATCCCTATTATAATTTTAGAACAAAGATTCCGCACCACCAGACACCTTAGAGTAATATAGCTATGTTGGAAAGGGATCCGCAACAGAATTTGCTTTGCTATACGTTCACACCGTTTTCCTATCGCCCCAACAACACGCAAATTTGTAACAGGTAGCTCTGCAATTATGCAACCTCTTTCTTTTAATTCTGCAAAAAGGTCCTCCCTCACACATGAAATTGCAGCTCCTGTATCCACAATGGCTTCTGCCCTAAAATCATCTCCAAAATCTAATTCTATCGTCGCAATTTATTATGTTTCGTATTCGCGATTTTCGCCGTGTCCATATCCTCTTCTACTAAATCTGTAGCGTCCGCTAGATTCTCTATTCCCGTTTAAAATTTATTGTATTTATTTCGGACTGACAGCTAGAAACGGGTAAAACATTTACTCTGCCAGTCGATCTTCGTTTAAATTGCTGGGCCGGTTTACTCCAGAATTTTGTCCTGGCCCATCGGGAAAATTCCGCTCTGGTTGCTGGTTTCTACCTCGAAAATATTGAAATCTAGGAGGGCGTTGAAATCTTTTCTTTCCTATACTGGATTACGGTTGGATGGTTCGAAAATTGGTTGGAATTTGTGAAACGATCACAAAGAGAAGAAACGTTTCTCGGGTTTCCAACCGGGTAATCTCAGTACACAGCGACGTTTCGACAGATAGCAACTCCGTCATCTTCCAGGCTGAAGTGTTTATGTTTCAGCAGCAGCGGTGACATCTAACTGGAGGTCCAGCCTCCTCTTCAAGTGTCGGAGTTCCTTCCTCGTGGAATCTACTCCGCGTTGACGTGGGATAATACCTATGACACACTAAATAAAATGTCATTACTAAAATGTCATTTTTTGTTTACCCATATGAACATAACATACATACACTTGCCGTTGCGGTTACCTAACAGTGAAAATAAATAAATAACACTCGCACATTCATTCAACATTCAAATACCGCTGCTGCTGCTTCTTCTACTTCCGCTCCTTCTTCGGAGCACCTGCAAGGCAATAGGCGAAGGGGTTATAGGGATTCAGGGAATATAGTTAAAATAAATAATTTAGTAGAAAATCTATTAATTTATAAATAAATAAATAGTTATATATATGTAAAAGCTAACTTAGTTAAATACAAGCTGTAAAGGGGCTTGTACACCTAAATTGAATGTAAATTAAATTAACATGGATAGAGTATTTGATACATTACAGGAAGATCGACATAGGTCGGTTCCTGTTTACCTTCTTATCAGGGTCGTATCGACCTAGCGATGAAACCAGCACATTGCTAGAGTCGTGCGCCCTTCGGTAGAGCCTCTCCGAGGTTTGCAATATCCTGTCCCATAGATTGTCGACGTCAGACAACTGCATTACTACGGCGTTGGATGTCCGCGGCGGCAGGTGGAGTGCTCGGCGAAGACACCATCTCTCCAGAGTGAAGATCTTCTCCAGGTGGCTGTCGGCTGCGCTGGCCCAAACCGGAGCCGCGTACTCCATGATCGGGCGAATGAGGGAGAGGTAGATGGAGACCCCCACTCACGGTGACAGCTTCGAGCTAGAACTAAAAATGGGGTGTAGTAGACTTAGCCTAGCGTTTACGTTTCTGGCGATATTATTGACGTGGTGCCTCCACGTCAGCCTCGTATCCAAGGTTACCCCTAGGTACGTGGCCTTCGTGGACCACGGAATAACCTCCCCGAGGAATCGGATGACGGGTCTCTCTGGCCGTCGTCGGCTGATCAGCAGCGCCTGGCTCTTCGACGCGTTGATCTTCACTCTCCAGTTTGTTGCCCAGCGCTGGATCTTCTCCAAGCCCGTGTTCAGGCGGTTTCCCACGATGTCTGGGTTCCACGACGCAGCAAACAACGCGGTGTCGTCCGCGTACTGTGCGATATCGGCTCCCGTTCCTGGTTTCGGGATGTTTGCGGTGAGGACGTTATACAGGACAGGTCCGAGAACACTGCCCTGCGGAACGCCTGCGCGGATCTGCCGTGTCGAAGATAGGACCTCTCCCACCCTTACTGAGAAGGTTCGCTTCTAGAGGTAATGTCTAATGACGCGCACGTAACAACTTGGCAAGGTGGACCTCGCCAGTTTGAACATCAGCCCCGACTGCCAAACGGAGTCGAAGGCCTTAGCGACGTCAAGGAGCACCACACCGCAGTGCTGGCCTCTGTTCAGGGCAAGAGAGGCACGCTCAACGACCCGCGTCGTGGCGTGGCCCTGCCTAAAACAAACTGAAAAGAAGGGAATAGTTTTAATTCGTTGAGGTGGAACTGGAGTCTTACCAAAAATAGCTTCTCGAAAGTTTCGAGAGCGTCGGCAGCAACGATATCGGCCGATAGTTGTTAGGGTCCCTGCGATCCTTTCCTGGCTTCGGGACGGCGCAGATGCTTGCGTGCCTCCAGGCACGCGGGAATCTCCTCTGGTGCAGGAGGGCGTTGAAGATCCGCCGCACGTACACGATGGCCTCGGGCGGTAGGTTCCTCAGGAGGATGTTGGGTAGCCCATCGCTCCCTGGCGCTTTGTTGGTTGGCAGCTTCCGGAGGATTCCTCTCAGCTCGTCGGTAGACACCTCGGGGATATCTTCGTCTTCATCCTGTTTTCTGGAGAAATATTTAATTAGATACTTGTTGACATATTCCACCTGGGCTAAGTCTATTGGATTATAGACTGGGCGAAAGTTCCCCTCAAAGGCGTCCGCTAGTGCTTCAGCCTTCTCCGAGGAACTATAAGCCTCGCCGTTTGTTACTCTCAAGTGTGGAATACGTGTCCTCTTCTTCACGTAGTTTCTCGTTGCCTGCCAGAGAGTGCCGTCTGTAACGCAAAGACTCATCAGCCGCGCTTCCCAGAGCTCATCTCTGTGCTTCTGGGTCGCGGCTCGAATTTCCCGGACAAGCCGGTTCATACGAGCCTTGGCTGGCTTGTCCCGCGTGTCCTGCCAGCAGTTTCTGGCACGGTTCTTCTCTCTGATGAGTTCCAGGATGCTCGCGGGGAGTGAGGGCGCCCGCTGCGAGGCTGCCGGTCGTCGGGGTCGAGACGTCTCGTTGGCGCAGTGGACGGTCATCTCCGTGATGAACTCCACTGCCGGCTCGGTGTCCTCAGGATCGGCCTCTCTTGAACTTCGCCCAGTCGACGTTCTTGTAGTTTCTCGGCGCTTCGACGACGTCGACGTCTGCTTTCATTCTGAAAATAACAGGGTTGTGATCAGAAGAAAGAAGAAAGGGCCTGCTGCGTATAGCAATCCCAGATACCTGTAACTCCCTTTGTTACGGCTATGTCATCGAGGTAATGTAGATAAATTTCCGTAATATATTTTAATTATACATGACGGGGTTAACTACCGAGTTTTTCTGACTCTGGTCAATGTTTTGTATACAAGACAAGATGGCCACTTCGCTTCAGAGTGCCCCCGAAGGTCTTCACCTCAAGATGCAGCCTCAAGTATGGATACACCGACGAGACAGAATGAGCGGTCCATACTCTCATCGGTGGTGAAATCTATGCTCACTGAGGATCTGGGCGGTGATCGGTTGAATTCCGAAATTTGTGCCTCGGACACTTTCAGTACCATGCGAGGAGGATATAGCGGATCAGCACATATCAACATAAGTTAGCATTAACCAGGGCTCTAATCCGACTGAATAGTGCCCCTCTTCGACACTATTACAGTCCAGTGATTTCCTTGATGATGAGCAAGACTTTCTACGGGTAACTTCACCTTCTCCACAGGTGGCAAATACAAGGACAAGGCAGGTCTTGGACAGGGAAGAAGGGAATCTTGAAGAACCGTTTGGATTGGTATGATCCTGATATAATATGCCTACAGAAAACAAACTACAAGGACGGAAAAGTCTCCAGTTTTATTGGATATAATGGCTTCCGTTTCTTTAGAACATCGGGAGAAATTGCTAGTGGGGTGTCTCGACCTTCATCGAAACTCATATTTCAGCCATCCAGATCACAGTGAACTCAGTTTTTGAAATCCACGGGATCAAAATTGTAACTAAACTAACTCTTTACATAGCAAATATATATATATATATATATATATATACCTAGATACAAAATGTTTTCGCTCGAGGATCATGAAAACATATTGTCCCAATTGGTTAAAAACACCCTATCACTTGGAGATTTTAACAGCTATAATCCTCTATGGGTTTCCACTTCGTTGGAAAATAGAGGGGAAATTATTGAAAACTTGTTAGATAGTTTCTGCCTGGTGACCCTTGACAACGGTAATAACACATATTTTAACGTGGCTCACGGATTGGAATCTAGCATCGATCTGTCCATTTATTCGACTAGGATAGCTGATTGATATTGTTTGGATCCCACTGACCAACTGTGGAGCAGATATCATTGCTTGATTTTTTATTTCTTTTACGACTAATGATAGTGTTGAGCTACAAAATTGGTGAGACCACAATAGACAAAATCCTGAATGGTAAAACTGTAACGGATTTAGGAAGCATTTCGAAACACGCCTCACAACATCTCCGACTACAGACGACATGAGCTTGGAGCAATTAAATTAATTAATCACAAATTTGATTAAAAGCTCTGCAGATGCTACCTTGAGCCGACGTCCTAACTTTCAGCTTTCTAAAATGAAAGAAAAATACCACTGGTGGATTAGTGTTTGCCAAGAGAAAATTTCTTCATAGTTACAAATGGATCCCATGTGAGTGCAACAAGATATAATGCATGTTTAGATGAAATGTAAAAAAGGCTGCTTGAGAATCTTGGGTGAAGTATTAAAAGAATCTCGATGCCCTATTTAAAAGAATGGGCTCATGCTCAGTAAATAAGCCTCTCCCTTTCATTAATAGAAATGATGGGTGACTTTGACATTGCTAATAATATTTTTACGGAGGTAAGCAACAACGCAAGTAAGAAAGAGGCGCCTTGAGGAACGAAATTAGAGAACTGGGACCAAAGAGTGGGCACTGGAACCTTGGAAACGAATACATAAATGCTCAAATAACGCTGTGGGAGATAAAGGAGATAATCAGTAATTCTAAGAATTCCGCGGCGGGCGTTGACGGCATTCCCAACATACTCATAAAAAATCTGCGGAAGGTGAAGTCATAAAGATGTACCTTAGAAAAGGTATAAATGGATCATATTCTCTTGGAACTGCAACTATAGTTTGTTAACCACGCGTCATAAATGTCTCTGAGAGCAAGATGATCGTATGGAAGTCCCTAATGACTATAATTGTTAATGAAACGAGTTAAGGTAAACTACAATTCGAGTATTCTTCATTTCTTTTAAGTATCATGAGCATTTTGTACTTTGTTAAGATGAAGTAACTTAAGATGTCAGGGTTATTTTAACGTAACTCCGCTAACGTACGACGACTATTTTTTAATTATTTAATGTACTTATCTCTTTTGGAATATTTTAGGGAACCACATAAATGTTCAACTACATTGAAGTACCAGAAATATATTTAATTATTTTAATGGACCTCAAGTTTTAAACTATCTTTAAGTACTGTACTTATTACATGTAACAGAAGAATATTTGACTCAATGAAGTACCGGAAAATTTTAAGCTAAATCCTATACGGAATAGGTTTGTGGGTGTCCATCAAAGGATTATTGTCTTCACCAGTTTTTTTGGGGGGAAGGGGGCGGGTTAACAGGCTACATGAGGGTGATCCTGAAACAGGCAACCCCCCCTTAATAGCATAAAAAGGAAATTGAAAAGGGGGAATGCGGAAGGTATAGCAAGGTAAATAAGGGTTTACTAGGGCCCCGGGCTATAGTTTAAGGATCACACCCGGTGTTTCACCTAAAGAGATGCAGGGAAATCCATAGCAAACCTGTATCAGGTAGGTACTATTCTCGCGTCCTTCCAAATGACGGGAGACGAGTTTACTGCGGGGTCGCAGCATTCCATTCTCCGTGTCTCCACCAGTTTTAGGAGGCAGTTGGCCGACTGAACCAATGTGATCATCGGACACTCTTGCTTTATGCGCAAGGTCTTCGACCCTAGTTCATATACCTCCCAAAATAGTCAGACAAGCCCTGCAGTCACACGGGGGGGAAATGCCTTCGAGAGAATACTCGTAAAGGCACCAGTTTTAGGAGGCAGTTGAATATGCAGTTTAAATAGTGTATTCTTGAAAAATTTAAGTGGCTGCGAGTGTCGCCATAGGATTGCTTATCTGGCGTACCTATCTGTATTCCGGGTTGCATAACAGCACATCTCATTGTAGTGGAAAATGTAGCGCAGATCTGATTGAGCAGTAATTTTATTCGCAAATTGATTACTGATGCATGATTGGCTGCAAAGGCAATGTCTCCAGAACGAAGGTCGAGAGTTTTAGTCTGCGACGGATTGTGAATGTTGTAGCATAATCGTGACTTAGAAACTACCATCCGTTGTAGTTCTGCCTGATAGAATCAAGCCATCTTGTATTCTAGAATAACCAGCAACTGAGGCAGTGATTCTCCTCTGTCATGACCTGCATCATTAGAGCATGGGTTGCACTTGTTTGTCGCCGGGGTGCGCTACATTAGACGGAACCTTTCAAGTCGCTGCCTGATTCCAGGGTTGAGACGCGTGTGTCTTTTTAGGAAAGGCCCGCATTTCCCAGCCATGCACGTCGGTCAACGGATGCGTCCCACACCCGTAAGATGAAACAATCGTACTCAATCATAAAGTAATTCCATAATTATTTGTTTATTCACTTCAACGTTTTACTGATACTACCCGACTTCAATTCTCTGATGAAAGAGAGTTTCAATTTATTTTCTCCATGTTAGAAAAAGAGTTGCCGAGGGCTACAAAATTTTGAACCTTTGCTTTTACAATTAAATTTCTTAATTTTTGTACTTCGTACAAATAAATTTAAACACAATTAATTAATTATAAGTATATAAGCAAATGGAATTTAATTTAAACATTTTCATTACATTAATTTTGTACACAAACTTAAATATAAATAAGTTTGGTATTGCTTTAAATATTTAATTTTATTTAAATAATAATACTTCACTTTAAGTTTATATAATATTATGTGGTGATTCAGCGGTGCCCGGGTACTTAATTTTTACAAGTATTATTTAATTTTTGGTCAGATCGAGAATAAACTTTCATCGAGAGCATCACTAAATTAAGTTTTACCGTTTTACGTCCGCTACCATAACAATGGAATTTTATCACAACTGATTACGACTCACAGTAACATAATGGAGACGAGAAAATTAATGGTAAATTAATTATACCCTGGTGCATGAAATTGTAATATCAAACCCAAATTTCCAGCCGGTTCAAAAGTGCACAGTCGAGGCCTGTGGCGTAAGTCAAAGTTCAGTTCAGAAAATTAAATATTGAAGAGGCGGAAGAGGAAGATCCTAAATTTGTGTTTCCACGAAATTTTTACAGAAGGGCATATAAAAAAAGCAAGACTCGATAACTTTGATATATACGTTGATCCAATAATTGTATTAAGATTATATAAACGCGGAGAATATCCAACATCGGATAAAATATATAAGAAGATGCCAAAAATAATTAACTTAATGGATTCTAAAACTTTTGTTTTCAAAATCTTCAAAAATTTAGGATTTAAATACTGAAGATGTAATGATGGCAGAAAATTTTTAATGAAGAGGAATCTACAAAGTAAGGAAATAAAGCGTGATATTTTGCATTTTGACGATACCTGTGCCAACCAAAGTCACTCCCACCACGAAATATGGCCAGACAGGGAAAATAAGGGAGAATTAAAGGTGCATGTCGGTAAAGAGGTATGATTAATAATTCTTTACGTACGGTCAAATCACACTTGTTTTCTAAATAAAAAATCACATTTAGATCGAAGAAATCTTTTAAATTTAATTATCCTTTTGAGATGAATGCAGATGTATTTAAAGTTTGGTTTCTACATTTTTAGAATTTCTGGAAGAAGCTTTTATTGTGGTGATGGACAACGCCAGTTGTAACTCCACTAAAGCGTACAAAGTTCCTCATACATGTTGGAGTACATTGGAGAGTGGCTTAAAAAAATAATGTACCTTTCACTGAATATGAAATCCCGGCTGAACTTCTAAATAAATTAGAAGTACGAGTCACCACAAAAATATGTCAATTGGACATAACAGCACAAGAGATGGGTCAGTAAGTTATTTGACTTCCCCATTAACATGCTTATTACAATCCTATTGATACGTTTGGGTGATAGTCAAGAAGAGGTTCCTGACCTAAACAAAATTTTTGAATTAGTTTGTCTTGAACAATTGATGCACGACGTTATGGAGAATGTTACAATTGAGGATGGGAAAATGTGTGTGCGTCATGATGAAAATCAGAACAGATGACTTCAGCTCCGAGTATAGTCAGCCATCGAGCCAATCATCGTCGCTGAACGCAGTTCAGAAAATGATTATTCATCAGACGAGTCCTCAGGCGTTGATTTACCTTGCAAAGAGTTAAAAGGTACTTATTGTTTAGTAATAAACATACAATTTAGTCTGTCTTAATTCATAATTTTCCTACTAACAGAACTGAAAAATAATCTTAATCTGATACCTCAGAAAAACGAGGTAATCCTATCATAAGGGAAATAAAACGGATAAATATCGTTCTTTTATGCTTTGGAAAATTACTCCATGGAGACTGTAAATAAGTCATAAATTAGAAGATTGCTCGTCGCTTCACATGCTTTTCGTTCAATGATATATTCAAGTTACTAGCAAAAATATAGGTATAATCGTTTTAAAATACCATTTATTTACAAAACTGTCTAATATTTCATTGGATCAACTAGTTAAAGATTTTGGAATCAGATCGGGCATCGTTTGTAACAGATAAAAGAAAACACTTGCTTAGAACAGTGGATAAGGAACGGGGCAATTTTTGGAAACCATATTTTCGTGGTACGGGGTATAAGGACAGTAACAGGCCAATAAGCTATTTCATTTGATTTATTATAATATTAATAGAAGGGATAATAATCCTGGTATACTAAGAGAATAAAATATAAGTTACTACCAGATTCACGAGAGAAACTAATTCATTAAAAAGATACTTTAAAAAATTGTTAAAATAATGAGGGTTTGAAGATGGTTCTGAAAATTCTAAATTACACTTTTCAAGGTTAATGGTTTAAATAAATTTTCTGTTTACCTTTGTACGGGAGTTTGACCGATAATGTCGCCGGCATAATAATCAATTACATCTTGAACAATGTAATTACCTTATAACGACTGTTTATTTTTTATAAGTTGTAATTAAAGATTGGATACACTATTTTTAAGTCTTCATTTATTGGTATAATTTATTATAATCAAATATCAGTTTTGGCTCAGTCCATGTTCACCTGTAATATTTTTTAAACCATAATTTATGATTTCAATATAAGCAAACAGTTTCAGTTTTTATATTACTGCACTGATGTTAGATTTTAACTAACTATAGAACTACATCTAAATTACTAGTTAAATATATTTATTACCTGATTTTTATTATAAATTAAGACCAACAACAGTGGTTTTGAAATTTCTAAATTCAATAAATACGAACATCAATTTTACGACGTGTATCTAAAAAAAGTAATGAAATTAATTTTCTAGACATAACAACTAAAATAATAGTTATAATTGTCTGTAAGTTTAAATAAGGCCAAAAACAGACAAAAAATTAGTGAAACATAACAAACTATAATATAAAAACAACTACATGTTTCGGTCCTGATCTGGACCCTGTTGAGTTCAATCTGAGGAGGGTCCAGATCAGGACCGGAACAAGTAGTTATTTTTAAATTATAGTTCGTTATGTTTCACTATTTTTTGTCTGTCTGGCTTGTTTAAACTTTAATGACTACTAAAAGACAGAAAAATAAATTAAAAACAATGTATATACTACACTGCACACCACATGTTTATAAATTGGAAATGTCTTACAAAACACTTTTCTGCAGTTTTCGAACCAATAGAAAAAAACGAAATCTTCACAAAACGAGGCAATAGAAATTTTACATTTCCCACACCAACAATCGGGAAATAAAAGTAACGACTAAATGGAACATAAATCCTACTAAATGCCCAGGATGTGATCTCCAACCGATAAAAGATTACAAGGACTACGTAAAGGAGAATTAACAATAATATATATGTATATATATATATATATATACCACGAAAAAAAATATATATATATATCTTCAATGCTATGAAACGAGAGAGTCACTATCCAAGTCAATGCAATCACACACACACGCGTTATCAAACTAATAATAATTGATATGATTGCACAAAACCAATATGGACTTTGAGAAGGTAATTAAAGACTCATAGAATAGTGAACATATCTCAATCCCCTGAAGAACAGGAATACAGCACTGCAGCTTTCTTGGACATCCAGCAAGAAGTTGATAGAGTTTGTAGAAAAACAAACAACTGTTTTCAAACCCATATTACCGCTTCTTTCAATAATACCTATGTAATCGCTGCTTCCAAATTTTGTTCGAATATTGATTCTTTGAATTTAGAGCAGTAAGGGCAGTGCAGTATGTAGTGAACACTTCCAACATCAGATGGACACATTTGCCGACGACGCTGCTATAGTAGACTTCGCAACAATTGCAAATGCACCTGTAGAAGATAGAAGATTGAACGAAACAATTGACAGCACGAAATACTACCAACATATTGTTTTCTCACTTCGAAAAGAACTCCCAAAAACACCTGTAATCTATATACCTAGAAACCCCATATCGTAATTAAGCAGAAATAATCAAAACTGAAAGTAATTAAGTTATAGTGTCTGTAAATTTTTCTTATAAATAAAACAAAATACTACTGTTCAAGTAAAAATCAAGCCAACATGAACATACGGCATAGAAAGATGATGAACAGGCAGCAAGTCCAGCCTGGAGATTCTTAGAAGATTGAAACAAAAAAGTTAAGATACTTGTGTAACTTGCCTAGGTTCGTATAAAAAAAAACTATATAAAAATCAGGAAATTTCGACTACGACAGAAGTTATCATTGAAGGAAGTACGCGGCATCAGACGAGATTGATCAATCATACGAATCCGCAATAAGTGAACATGGTGGACAGTAGTGAACATGTTTATAGACTAAAGCACAATCATATTCCATATTTAACATTTAGATTCTCTTATTTGTCCCTCATATCTTGTAAATCATTACTAATTTTTCCAATGAACGGTTTGTAAATTAGCGGTATATAATTTTTTTTAAAAAAGCATATTCATGATTTCACAGCTCAACTACGTGATTGTGAAGTTATTCTTTGGAATAGAGATTTTGCTCTTGGTGTGTGTGGTGGGGGGGAGGGGGAGGCAACAGGCTACATGAGGATTATCCTGTAACAGGCAACTCCCCTTTACTAGCATAGGAAGAGAATTGAACATGGGGAATGTGGAAGACAGAATCTCGCAGGTTGTTACCATGCAGCAAAACAGTTTAACAGCGAGGACGGCACGACACAGATATACATAATAAAGGATTCTTTATTGACATAATAAAGGATTCTTTATTGACTTCAATTTATATATAATCTGTCTATTAAAATAGACATTAAATACATATTGTAATACTTACCCAATGATACCCAATTAATCATTCATAGAACAAGACTTGATGAGCTCCGGTCAGCATTCTTTAAAATATATTATGATATGGCATTCTGTATAGTTCCTGAAGTATCGCAAATATGCCTTTTTAACTAAATCATTCGATAAGGTGTAATTGCTTCAATCTTTAAACTTTTTTTTGCTCTTCCTCTCTTTTTCTTTAATTCTCTAACGCAATAGCCTTTAGTGTTGCTGGTTTAAATTTCTTTGTATATTTCCGTGGTCCCGTGGTCTAGTGATTAGCAGCGCTGCCTCACAACATAGAGGTTGCTGGTTCGAATTATTGCATGCGCTAGAATGTTTGTGCCGTCATGGTCACGGAGACTGGGATTGACTGCTCAAGAAGCGATACGCTGACTACTCATCACTACAAATTCTGGATGTGTCATGTAAGAT
Organism: Eucriotettix oculatus; assembly: GCA_034510155.1. Classification (NCBI taxonomy): domain Eukaryota; kingdom Metazoa; phylum Arthropoda; class Insecta; order Orthoptera; family Tetrigidae; genus Eucriotettix; species Eucriotettix oculatus. The sequence goes on along the minus strand of CM067376.1, from coordinate 262,712,631 downwards.
GACATTCCGCAGTCGACCTGATAGTCCAAGACCCTGAATTAAGTGTAGATCCGAGAAAGAAGAAAAGTAGATTTCTGGAAGCTTCTGGGAAATCTTCCAGGGATAATAATATTTTTGTATGATCATCATAGAAGCAACTACTGTTTGAGCAGTTTCTGGTAAATCTGCAGTATAAATTGAGTATGAAGTTGGACCAAGAATTCTTCCCTGTGTAACACCTGTTAATATTCGGTACGCTTTTGAAAATGCTTCCTGATATTTAACTCTAAAATTTCTATGATTTTAGAAGAGAAAATATGGAATGCAGGAAAGTTTGTTTGAATTTGTATTATAGGCCTTTATATTATACTTTAACAAATGCAGGGTTTATGTATGTATAGACAGTTTGAAATGCAAATTTTCTTCTCGAGATTGATATGATTTACTAGTTGATAAATTTTCTCAGTAGTTCCGTACTTTTTCCGAAATCCAAACTGATGAGGAGGTAAAACTGTTTTTATTAAATTATTGTTGTTATACTTTCAAAGATTGTTTTTGTAGACCCTTAGATAAAATTGACAAAAGCTGATGGGTCTGTTTAATGTAAGTTCGTTTGAATTTATTGGACGAATTTGTACTATTTAAAATTTTATTTTTCGGGTTCTTTTCCAACGTGAATGTTCAGTCGCTTCGGGTGGTGTCAATCCTTTAAGATATTTTGCAACATTTTTATTTCCCTGGGAGTTACCGCTATTGAAAACTCGTTGTACTTTCGTCTTTCAGATGAAATCATTTTAATTTGCCACCGTTTCTTGCTTTTATTTTTTCAGTCAGAATGCTTTAATAGGGAATAGTACGTGTAATTAAAATGAAGAAACTAAAAAAGGAATTAAAACTAAGAGATAAGGTTTAAAAGAACTGAAACAACAGAATGTGCTTCAGGGATTCAAATACGACATCAATAATAGATTAAAGGAGAAAGGATAAGGAAACAATATAGAAGAGAAATGGGCAAACTAGAAGCAGTAAATGACGAGAGCAGACGACGAAAAAGTTTGGAATAATAGCTCAGATCAAAACGAAGCATGGATAACACAGAAATGATAAATATGATTGAGGAAAGGCTTAAATATAAAAACTCAAGAGATCAAAATGGTAAAGAGCAGTTCAGGCGCCTGAAAAATGAGATAGAGAAGAAGTGCAAAGAAATTAAAGAGGCTTGGTTCCAAGAGATATTCAAAGCTGCAGAAAGGGAAAATAGACACAGCTTAAAGGAAAATCAGGGACACATTCGGAGGGAAGAAGATTTTACCAAGAACATCAGGTGAGCAGATGGGAAGCCAATTCTAGATAAAGTTAAAAATGCGGGAAGATGGTAAAAACATTTCGACGAGCTGTATCACGGTGGAAATCTAGATCAGACAGTAATAGAAATAGGAAAGGAAGTGGGTGTTGAAGAGTTGAGAGAGTAATACATTAAAGTACGCGAATAAAGTCTGAAGGTCTGCGAAGCATTTTTTTGTGCATGCGTTGCAGAGCTTCCACCGTCCATCGGACAAAGAAAACGAACCTTTCTTCAGATTAATAGGAGGCCTTTATGGAAAATGATATCAGCCGTATCTTATTCGAAAAGGATTTGCCTCCACCAAGTCAGAAATTGGACGTAAAAAAATACGGATATAATGCGAAAAATGTGCGATGACACTTGTTTGTATCCTGCAACTAAAAATATTCTTATTGGCTGCAATAGTTCAAATACCAGCCAATGGCTGCTATTGGAAATTGGAGCCGATTGTTTACTGGAAATGAGAGGCATTAATTTTGAGCATCTGCGAGGTTATATCATTAAATTGAGAGGCTCTGTTAAGAATTGGTAGTATCTTGAGACCTGAGCAAATATAGAATTTTAGTAGGAATTTCTACAATCTTGGGCTCAAGAAGCACGCCTCCAGATCAACAGAGAAAAGCAGACTGGAGTAGTCCGAAGGAAAACGCCACCAAACAATGCCGCTGCAATCCTCGATGGTATCGTTAATTTTCAGACCTGTTTCATGTTTCCGTCTTCATTGTAAATTATTTCAATTATTGTTCTTAAGTTCAGAAATATAAATGGTATCATTTTCTTTTATTTTTAAACTCTCTATAAATTGAGCCTGTGTTTTATTAAAGAGACAATACTGTAAGGCCGAAGTTTGTCAGGATGCTGACAGATCTGAGCAATGATAGCATTGATAACATTCCAGCGGAGTTTATATGATCATAAGACGATGAAGCAAAATAATGTCAGTTCAGGATAGTTTGCGAAATATTCGAAACATACAATACCAGAAGATTTTAGTAACAACATAATTACATCCATACCAAAGAAGCTATCGCTGATAGATGAGAACAGCACAGGACAGTTAGTTTAATATTCCCTGCATACAATAATTTCAGATAAATTTATATTGGAGGATGGAACGTCAAATTGAATAAGAGTTAGGAAAAGATTAGTTTGGTTTTAGGGACAAGAGAAGGAATACTGACTCTACGTCTAAATTTAGAAGACCGGTTAAGGAAAAACATGCCTATGTTCAAGAAATTTGTAGATTAAGAAGAAGCCTTTAATAATGTAAACTAGAACACTCTACTGCAGATTTTGAGAAGGACCGGAATAAAATATAGGGAAAGAATAGTTATTCATAACCTCTAATTCTAATTAGAATGGAAGTACAAGAAAGAAAGCAGAAATCAAGAAAGGAGTAAGAAAAAGTTGTAGTCTGTAGCCATTCTTTTTGACTATATCTCTATTTCTTAGGTAGGCGAAAATAAAAGTTTTTAATATCAGATAACTTATTAAACTGGGAAATTGTGTAATAGTCATTTTATAGAGAAATTTTCAGAGTTAATGTGTATGTATATAAAAAATAATTTAAGTGGCCAATACGTGAGTAACTACATGAATTGTTGTATGTCTACAGAGAAGTATCTGGCCGAGTCAAAATACGACCCGCAGCAGTTCTTCTGACCGCGTGTTCAGAGCTTCCTTTAACATGAATTTTTGTTATGACAATATTTTAATGTAAAAGCTAATTGAGAAACATTTACTCATTTAAACCGTGTTCAGTTTATGGTATATTTCACGTCAAGAAATCATATGTAAAATTTAAGGGATTATAAGTACAATACGTGTTTGATTTCCACCGCGAGTTTTAGAGGCTTCTCAAAAGAGAAGCAACTAGGCTACCTGGTTTCCAAATTCCTTGCGGGAACGGTCCTGCTCCCTATTGCCCGCGAAATCATAGCTACCTCCAGTCCAACTCCAATGTTGGCCTGGGACGTGGTCAGCCCACCACCAGGTGTGCTTCAGGGTCTCTGGAGAATGGATTCCGTGTACCAGAAGGAATCTGTTCATCACCCATGGGTGGCTTAAACCTATCAGATCCGTGGGGACGATCCCAATTGGTCCAATGAAAGTTACTGGAGAACTTATAATCAGGAGAAGTAACCAGACTTCCGTTAGGAATCATAGTTACTATCGCCGTTTATCTGCAAGTGCAGGGTGTGATAGAAATACCTTTACTATGATTATAATTCAAAGTTCTCATATGGTAGTAGCTTCTCTCCAATGGCTACTCCAAAGAGTATCTTAAATAGATAGAGAGGCAATAGCAGCGCTGGGAGCAAGACGGCCATCCCCACTCCTGTAGGTGTAACTCGCTCGTAGGCCCATAAGAGCCCATGTAAAATTATCGCATTTTGAGTCCGCTGAAGTCCTTCTAAAAGCAGAAAAAGACAGATTAAAGTGGATTTTATATTTACACCATATCTTAGTATTATAACTTCTCATCAAACTTCCAATACTGATTTAGAAACATGCTCAATATTTTTAATATTGAATATTGAATTAATATTTGTACCTTACATATTTGAAAATACTAATATATAGTGTAAATAAATAATCCACTTTAATTTGTCTTTTGCTGCTTTAAGAAGGATTTTAGCGGACTCAAAAAGCGCTGTTATTTCGTAGGCTCTTATGATCCTGGGAGCGAGTTACACCTACAGGAGTTTTGTATCAGTGACGACATACAAATTTATTGACTTATCGTAGATATTGGAATGCCGTGTTGAAAATGACATCATTGGCTGCTGGCAACTTTGTAGTGAAGAGTAAAATTGGCAACGAAGCCTTTTCGCAGTAGCTACCCCCTCTACCGCGGCTAGACATCGAAAAACGTTTCTTGATTCGACCTCTCTTAGCGTCGTTGGTTTTATAGTTTTGTTCTGCTTATTGTAAAAAAAATAGCCTAAATATGTTCTTTAAGAAAAACAAAATTGATTCTGAGTGCCGTGTTTTCAAAGATGGTGTTGGAAGTACTTTTTCTTAGTTTTTAGGGATAAACAACTGTAGCACGACTTATGGTTGCATGGAATAATGGTAAGTAAGATTAAGAAATTTGTTAGATAGGAATGTGCGGCAGCTAGACACATGTGTCTGGCTCAAATGATTTCACGGTTTAAAAATAAACGCTGCGTCTCAGGTACGAAGGAATGACCCCCTCCTCCCTCGCTTAACACTGCAAGGCTTCTCGGAAAACAGCCCCCGTTTGCCCTACGCTGACGTGACGTAGAAGAATAAAGCTTTGCTGATTAGTTCTTCCATAAAAGCGCGGGTAAGTAGGAACCAAACAGTCTTTTGACGATCACTGATCCAGGGAGAGGTTGGCTGATTAGACATTCTGCGGTTTATGATGACGGAGGGAAGACGTAGTCTATGAGCGGGTCACGTTGTAACGGTAAAACTGTTCTGTGACGATCAATTTGTGCAGAATTCGTTGATATCCTACTTACCCCACGATAAACCTTGGGTGTAGAGGACCTTTGCATATTTAGCTAGTCGGGAAATAATATTTATTTTTTATCACTTTTTCGTAAAATAATTATAGTGTTTTTAAAATAAATAGATATTTGCCATCGTAAAACCTTCAATATTTCCTACGTCTCAATAGTGAGAAAGGAACATTACGCCATTATGTCTCATCTCTAACGAAACTGTAGAATTTTGCAAATAATATAACATTTCACGTTGCTTCAACTCTAAATTATATTGACCCGACTAAAGGTTTTCTTTCCTTACCTTTTTCCTTTAAAAAGTTTGCCCATCACTGATATAAAGCATTACTAGTTATCCGTGTGAATTGACAATGTTAGACAAGTGTGCATTCTGTTTCCTAGTACTGTAATGTCAATCCACGCTACGTTCTCCCGTAGAATATGAAGGCTGAACTTAACTCGCGAGGTAAATCAGATACCAGTGAATAACGTGGAGAGGAAGGGAAGCTTCTCTGATAACATAGCCAATTAAGTAAAGCCTAATTAAGGTTCGTCGTCGTCAAGCGTCAGCGATACTTGATTCACAGATAACCAGTAACGATTTATTTACTCTGTCACTCAAAATAGGGCAGAACAGGCACGTTACAAACGAAGAAGATCGAAACACTGTTAAAATTATTTCTTTTATTCCGATTACAAGTTTTACAATTTACAGTTTTCAATAGAACCACGTCCTGTTATCAAAGAATTGCAAGACAGCTGAACTTCAGAAAATAGTGCGCCTGGAAACATGAATAATTGAGAAAATTTTTCATACTCTTATCTCGGTCGAAAGAATATTATTCTCTGCCGAAGATTATTTATTTCAAATCACAAAGTGGTGGTCTGTTTGATTAAGGAACAGAAATGTGATTGCGAACAATCTTCGTACTATAAATCAGTATGTTTTATGATGATATTTTTACGTATTAAACGTTGATATTGTATTAGGTAACATACCTTCATTGCAGCTATACGAATAAATAAAATTGAAGAGTGTGTCTGGAAGTTGGTCTCGAATGGGCTCCGAAATGGATGAACGGATTTCAATGAAACTATTAAGAAATAATACAAATTTTTACCTATTTTTTATTTATTTCATTTCTATATGTTGTAGGACTCAGAAGATATGAATAAAAATATACCTCATTCACATATAATCAATAAAGATTTATTTGCTCTATCAGTCAAAAAGGGTACGGAGAAAAGCAAAATAAAGTTCAAATTATTTTCTGTTAATCAGATAACAAATTATATGTCACACAAACTTTCCACAAATTCCCGCTAGAGAAAGCTCCGACAAGTATCCCTCCTAGCTTTCAATAGATATTCTTAATTTTTTAAGATATTAATTAGTTTTTGTTACACCTGTTTTGGATAACAGAGGACATGAAGTTGATCCAGAAACTGATAAATCCCCTTTCAATAGCATAAAAAGAGAATGCGGAAGGTAAATTATGATAACCAAGGGTTTACTTGGGCCTCCATTTAAGGATCCTACCCAGCGTTTCACCTAAACGATATGCAGGGGAAACCCTAGAAAATCTACATCGGAGTTTTAGGTACTATTCTGACGTCCTTCCAAATTACGGGAAAGGAGTTTGCTGTGGGGTCACAGCATTCCTTTTTCCGTATCTTCGCAAGTTTCAGGAGGCATCTGGCCGTGTACAACTCTTACCGTATACTCAAGGTCTTCGACCCCAGTACATAAACCCAGAAGGTAAGCCGTGCAAGTACTCCTGCGAGAGAAAGCTCCCACAGGCATTCCATGTGCCTCAGGTATTTATTTTGTGGGGTAACGGGCTACATGATGGTGAACCCTCTTTTATCACCATAGGAAGAGAACTGAAAAGGGGGATGTGGAAGGCAGAGCAAAGAAGATAAGGTTTGGCTAAAACCCACAGGCTTAAGTTGGCTTATGGATACTAATCTCACGCCCTTCCAAATTATGGGAGAGGAGTTTGCTGTTGGGTCACTGCATTCCCTTCTCCGTGTTCCACCAGTTTTAGGACGCAGTTGGCCGACTGATCCATTGGAATTAGCGGACAACGCTTATAGTATGTCTTCGACCCCAGTACAAACATCTCCTAAAAGAGATGAAGATTTCTTGGCATACAGAACCTTGAAAAACCCAGAGAGCGTACCAGGCATCCCAAATAGTGAGCCCTTCAATCAATCTATGGAGGAAAAACTGCAAGAGAATGCTCCTACAGGTATTCTCCCGCCTTAGGTAGCCAATATTGAACTGGGATTTATGAGGTTTGCCCTTAGGAGTTACTGTACCGTTCTTCCGATTTTCGTAAATTTTGATGTTAGCTCTGATCATCCCCGAGAAATTTACTGCCTTCGATCAGGTTCCTTCCTTCACAAAAAACGTCGTATTGTAATAAAATTACAACTTGCAAGATGCTAGGTTATGTCACACATGGAGAAATTTCGGTCCTCAAGTGTTTCGATTTTCATGGATAATTCGTCGTCACATGCGTGTCCGAGGGAATTATTTTCATATGACTCAATATAAATCCAATTATTTCGTTCCGGATACTGAACAATAAAAACTCAATTTCTATAGAATTTACATATTTGGATTATAAAATTCGACGAAAACCGAAGATTTAATGTAAAATAAGCCATTATTCGTATGCCTATATTGGATTTTCTTATGGTCCATTCTAGGGCAATATTAAAGTGTAGTCATCACCTTGTCTTAGTCCTTTCCCAATATTCAACACTTCCGTAAGTTGATTTCAAACTTTGATTTAACTTTTCTTCCTGAAGCTTTCACCAGTATTACCAATTTAGCAGGGATCTGAATTTCATTCATGACCTTGTACAGTTTTTCTTTTAAGATGCCATCACAGGCAGACTTATAATCAATTAATAAATGGTACGTGATGATATTATATTCTATTGTTTTCTCCAATATTTGGCGGAGTGTGTATATGATCCGTGGTTGAATATTCCTTTTAAATCCGCACTGAAATCTCAGCATAGGGGGTAAGACTCCCAAACAAAATGTTTTTCTTTTTATACTGTTCCTGTTGTTGAGTACTTCCCCATTAACATCTCTGCATGCCATAATTTTTGGCTTAAAGTCTTTTCTTGAATAATTAACTGTTTTGTAGAATTTGATAGATTTATTCTTAGTGCTATTTTCTACAACATTTTAATATTTTTCTTCAATAAATGCTCTTTCCTTTGCTTTAAATAATCGTTTCTCCTGCCTTCCTATATGTCGATATTTTTCAGCTGCACTTCTAGTATAGCATCGTTGAATTTTTTTATGGTGGTAAATTGTCTATCTAGCACAAAACAAAAAAACACCTAAAACCGAATTAAATTTCGCAAACGAGGTAAAAGATATAAACAATAGAAAAATATATTTAAAACGTGCGTTTTACGTTAAACTGGTTTCTTTGCTATGAAATATGGCCAAAGTACTAGCATTCCAGGCCGTATATACAGTGGCTCACTCTGTGCACAATTCCATTGCACTACATAGAATATTACGACTTACATTTTTCGAAGTTTGTCACGTTCTTGTAGTGTAGGACCACGGTGTGAAGGTCACTTTCATTTAGTAAAACAAAAACTGTAAATTCGTCTTTCTATTTCACTGTTAATGATATCGCTGTAATCTACAGACGAAGTAAATAAGTCCCCGTTTTTTATTATGCAGTTTCCCTGTTAAAATTCAAATATTAATCTTAAAAATTTTTTAACAGTTACATATAAATTATTATTTTGAAATTTTCGTTATCATTGTTCTCTTTGTAATAAATCGAAATCAAAACAGTGTTTTATATTTCCATTTTACTTTTTCCATCCAATACATGGATGGCCCGTAAACGTGATTCCTCTTCGACCACTCCATCTCGATAACTGAGCCGAGCCGTGCACCGTCCTTTTCCCCAACCCCTTTTTTCCCTCTCCGCCCGCCTTCTGATTCACGTCTCTTCCGGCTAAACCTTCCGAAGCCCGCAGCAGTATCTCATATCTACGACACGATCGTAAAGCCGCAGCTCCGAGGAGCTGTATGACAGGAAATACGTCTCAACCAAGAAATTTGTTCACCAATTCTCAGAATCACCTTCTATAAAATTTATATTGTATTCCAAAAAAAAAGATTGCTTAATTTAACGAGTTATATCTTAGCCAAAATATACAAATCCAAAGTACTTTCATCTAAATAATACCCTATGGTGTAAATATATCATTGCAGGTAGAAGGGCAAATACACTATATTTAGCCAGTTGTATGATCGAATAAATTATATTAAATTAATAAAAAGATACTGTTTTAAGAATTAAGGCTTCAGTATTCATTGAAAATACTACAGTTTGATTTCATCATTTAATTTGTTACATCATTGATTCACTTGCAATATATCGGACTAAAGTATGTTGTAAGACAAATTAAAAATATATTTTGTGAATCAAACACATCGCTTGGATACTGAAACAAAATTAGCTTTTACTACTTCCATGCATGTGAAATGTCTGTGACCCACTTTTATTACTACTATGAATAGTAATATCTCGCTGATATGATTCTAAGATATATGTGGCCTTAAAATCGATTTTTCATATAAGATGCTGTAACAGTTTTATGTACGCCTTAATCGTGGTACGACTTAAATATTTCAGCTGTCCGAAACAATCAACAAATATATAGTAGAGGCGATGAAGAGAGTGAAAACGGAATATGGAAAAGGAATCACACTGCAAGGAGAAGAAATAAAAACCTTACGCTTTGCCGACGATATTGTAGTATTAGAAGAATCAGAAGAAGACTTGGAAACCATAATAAATGGCGAAAAAGTTCAATATGGCGATTAATAGAGGGAAAACCGAGGTAATGGAGTGTAGTATAGGTAACAGAAGAATAACAAAGGGTTTTAAATTGGAAAGGGATATTTTGACGGATGTTAAGGAATTCTTCTACTTGGGAAGCGTAATAACTAGGGATGGTAGAAGTATAGTAGACATAAAGAGTAGGATAGCACAGGCAAGGAAGGCTTTCGCGAAAAAGAGGGATTGACTTACGGGTAATATATGTGTTAATATTAGGAAATCGTTGTTAAAAATGTTTGTATGATTTAAGTTAAAGAAAATTCTTGCCGACTGCTCCAACATGAGATTATACCCTGGTCATTTCATGTCAAGTGGCCTAATTTGAGGAACAATTCCCGCAGGGCCATTTCCCATTTTGAAGAAATTTTTGACAGTTTATACTATGTAGCCTTAGATGAACATATGCAAAATTTCAGCTCAAAATATGCATTTCTGGCTGAGATAGGTGCATTTACGTCGAAGCCTACGGTACCTCGCGGTCAAGTCGTTTCCAAAATGTCACATTTGAACTTCAATATTGTGACAGTTATTGAAAAACAGACGCTGAAAATTCGTTTCTAAGATAAACCGCATGCGTAGATTGCGATAATTATAATGAAAAGTTACAAAAAATATAAACCCTTGCCAGCATGGGCAACCAAAGCTGCCAAAAATGTTTCACTTTATATTTTTTTGTATTTTTCAAAAAACTCTACTGGGATAAATAAACTAGATGCAGTATTGATACTTTATAGTTCCCTGTCTGTATACGTTTCTGCTGCTCTCGGAGGATTTACAGTTTTTCACTCAGTCTACTTTGGTGGTCAATCTGTCGCCAATGTGAAAAACCCCAAAAATGCACGTCTTCAGATGGATAAATCATTCAGGAGGAAACCACATATCGTTTTCTAGTTGACATCATTAGAAATAATGGGATTTTCTGTAATAGAAAACTTACGTTTAGTTGTGGTGTCTCGACCATTAAGGTCTAAAATTTCGGGTCAAATCAAATGTAGTGCGCTGTCGACAAATATCGTGTCATCGTGTTTTGTTGTTCAATAATCACTCGAATAACGTTCTCTTAAATATTATTTAACTTTATTAGGTACATTACTCACCTATGAGTTAAGGGGAAACTGGTTTGGATTAAATCACGTATTTATTATTATTATTATTATTTCCACTACGTCCCGTAAGTTGTGTTTCGGACACTCAAAATGATATCTGATCGAAAAATTAATAAACTTATCGTTGCAAAAAATTTAGAAAAGTAACTTCCGACGGCTTACCAGAAAAGGGCTGGAAGAAAATTCGGGTTCATTCTGCGACATGGGGCTCCATATTCTTTCTCTCCGTCATCCCGGATCCTTATTTTTTCAATTCTCAAACAAAAGTCTCTCTGCCCCTTCCGCCAAAGTTTTCCTATCTCTTTTTTTCTCACAGTTCACCTAATTGGTGGAAAACAGATTTTAGCATCACCATCCTAACCTGTTATCAGTTTCTTAATTAGTTGGCAAGGTTCTGGCCCTTCGGGGAAATTTTACCTGTGGGCTGTTCTGTGCTGGAAGTTTTTTCATAGAATTCCTTGTCTCTATCTTGCGACGTTTTTAGCAGATATATATTTAACACGGTAATTTACGTTAAATGAAATTCAAAACAAAATTATATAATAATTTAATAAACCCTGAAGTGCGCTATAGTAAGGTTCCACCAAAGAAAACATGTAGAAGTTATAATATCATTAATATACTACGCGTACTTCAAAATAAGTTTTCTCATTATATTGTTGACAAACCATTAATAATTTTCACAATCGGCGTGAGGAATCAAAAGAAAAGAAACAAACAGCGGTAATGAAAGTCAGACATTTGGACGGTAGCAGGATTGTCCCGCAGCCGCTGGAATATATGCGGCGACTGAGGTTGGGAATAATCGTGGATTTTCCACAAATACCTTGGGAGAGAGGGGCAAGCGATTCCTCCCAGAGAGAAGTAACAATAAATATCATTGGTGAATATCCATTCCCGCTAATTTCGGAATATTAATTAAGGAGGTGAAGAAGAATTATTAAAAACCCTTGCAAACAGGGAGAGGAGACAGAATCATAAGAGAGATTCAGAGGACTAGAGCAGATGATCAGATGATATTAGAGGCAGATTGTAGGAAAGAGAGCTAAGACTGGAAATTTTCGAACCACGGACAATAGCAGCGGCAGATGAGGCGTGATCGCGACCAGATCACACGAGGAAGTTTAAACAAGAGAAGGCGCCGCTGGGTCCAAATTAAGCTGACACGGTAAATACCTCTGTAAACTTTTGCTGATTTACTATACTGTCAGGTCCGAGGAGTTTTTGTGTGAAATACTTCGCTTTCTGAGAAGGCCCTGAGTGTAGAGATCTAGAATTTAGTAATAAGAAATTTATTTGTATCATTTGTTTTCTAAATTTATATGTTGTGTTTATTATAAAGAGAGGCCGACTATGCAAATTAAACCTATATTCAGTGTACATAAATAATAAATAAATGTTAAAATTCAATATAATTTACATTGCTAACGACTTTTCATTATTATAAAATAAAATAATATCACCCCCTTTTCATTTCAAGTAGGTGTGTGTCTGGCGTTGCCCGAGTATTTATGTATATTAGCCTGGAAAAGGAATGAATTCTCATTGTTGGCAAACAAATAGCATTGAGACCGAGCCTTTTTGTGGACTATTAACCTGAAGATAGACACACAACATCTGATTTCAATTGTAAGGTGCCATATAATTAATGGGAATAATGACTGACGGTGCCTTAACCAAGTCAAAAATGTTTCTGGAACGTTAAATATGCACAGGATCTTAATGCAGTCTAAGTAATGTATTTGAATTGTCAGAGAGTGAAAAATATGCCTAGTATTTAGTGGAATTCTTTAAGTTAAAAGTGATTTAAATGAAATATCATTAAGACTTGAAGAATACAAGCACACTACAATAAGAGGCACATAAATATTCCGGTATGAATAATAAATAAAATGTATCATTTTTATGAAACGGAGAGAAATTTCGTGAAAGCAGAAAGCAGAAACCTGCCCAAAGTGGACGCAATTGGGTCATTCTATGTCAAGTGTCCCAATTTGAGGAACGATTCCCGCGCGACCAATTTTGATTTTGATGAAACGTTGACAGTTTGTTCTATGAAGAATTAGATGGACATATGCAAAATTTCAGTTTCCGTTGAAGCCTGCGGTTTGTCGGAGACGACGTTGTTTCAAAATTGTCACTTTTGAGCAACAATATTGTGGCAGTTATTACAGATTAGAGCCTGAAAATTCGTTTCTAAGATAAACCGCATGCGTAGATTACAAACATGATAATGAAAAGTTTCACAAAAATCATTTGTGGACAACATTGACCCCCAAAAGTTGGCAATTTTTTTTTTCGAATTTTTAAGGTATCCTACTGGAATAAATAAAGTACGTAGATGTCAGACCGTTTACAGCTTTACAGACAATATACTTCAGTGCATTTCGTAAAGCAAACTTGTCGCCAAAGTAAAATACGCCTAAAATGACCTTTTTCCAGCGGGCTAAATCGTTTAGGACAGTGATGAGCAAACTACGGCCCGCGGGCCAGATGCGGCCCCCTGAAATCTTCTATTCGGCCCGCAATCTGACGAATAAAAAAATAATACAGGCTGAAAGAAAACTAAATATTTTCCTCTTCCTTCCTCTCTTTTATTTTGTGTCAGTGACGACACACAAATTTATTGACGTAACCTAGATATTGGAATGTTACAATGAGAGTGAAAGGTGCTGGTTACTGGCGGCTTTGTAGCGAAGAGTAAATTTGGCAACGGAGTCTCCTCGCAGTAGCTACCCCCTCTGGCTAGAAATCGAAAATCCTTTATTGAGCCAGATCTATCTTAGCGTTGCTGGCTTTCTAGCTTTAATCTGCATATTGTAAAAAATTTGACCCTTATTGCCGTGTTTTCAAAGATGAATGCAGTTGCAAGTACTTTTTCATAGTTTTTGTGGATAAACCTGCCTGCACGTGGTAGTGGTAAGACTGTTCTGTGACGATCAATTTGAGAAATATTCGTTGCTAGGCTATTTACCCCACGGTAAACCTGGAGTGTAGAGAAAGTTTCCATATTTACCTAGCAGGAAATAATTTTTTTCTATTTTTTGTAAATCAATTATTGTGTTTTTTAATAGATATTTTTAAATAGATATTTGATAGCGTAAAACCTTAAATATTTCTTAAATTCCTATAGATAGAAGGGTAAAACAAAACCGAAACAATTTACAAAGAGTATAACGTTTAACGACACTTCAACTCTAAATTACATTGGCCCGCCTAAAGTTTTTTTCCTTTCGTGTGGCCCCCTCTTTAAAAAGTTTGCCCATCACTGGTTTAGAACATCAGATATAGTTTTGTAGGTGACAGGATTAGGAAGGTCAGAACTTTTTAAATAGAAAACATGTTTAGTTTTGGTGTCTCGACGAATAAGCTCTATAATTTCGGGTCAAAGCCACAAATATCGTCTCATTGTGTTTTATTGTGCAATAGCCGGTAAAATGACGTGTTCTTAAATGCTAGTTTACTTTCTTAGGTGCATATCAAGTAAAAGTGAACTTGTTTGAATCAATCGCCTATCTATTATTTCTGCAAGGTCACCGGAAGACAGAGTGTTCCTTCATATAGGTGTGAGTTTCTTTTTCAGTGCTGCAACATTAAACGACCTGCTATGAATTTCGTAACACGACGAGTAAGAATCAAATACAACACATTGGAAATAGCTTGCGTTGGTCTATGGCATTGTAGATTGCGGTACTCCACACCATTTATAATCCATGTCTTCGAAATCGCAACGAAAAAGTCAAAGCCGGTCTACTATCTTGTGACGTCACGACTCTGCGGCCGAACCAATACAATGTTTTGGTGGTCTTTTTTTCGTTGAAACTTTATCGCGAAATTTTGGGTTAATTGGGACAGTGAACTATAAAAATCGGATATAGTTAACATAAATTGGCGTAATAAACAATCTTATACGAGTTAATAAATGTAGTCAAATAGCCAATTAATGAAGGAATGTGTGTGTTTCTTTCTGCTTTGACTAAGTGATTGAGTTGGTACGTTTCTTTTTTGTTGACGTAATTTTTTAACCACTAAGCAGAACAAAGAAAACACGGAATTCTAAGGTGAGCGGACGTGTCTTTGCCTTGAGATCTAAAGTTACATATACTTTGGGACCAAGTTAGCTACAGCCATATCACAGTTGCAGAAATATTTGTGCCCGTTATTACCCAAACAAAAGTAGGAGAACATTTCACCATTGGTGCAAGTTTTCAAATAAGATTTCTGTGCAATTATTATAATTTATGTGATCAAGAGCATGTGGGAAGTAAGAACTGCATGAACGAAATTGCGTAATTATTATTTGTGTTAAGAATGGGCAAGTTGGAAGTTAACAATGTAACGTCTTAATGGGTTTGGATTACTTTAAATTAAATGAACAGGTAGAATAAATAATAACAAGGCTTACAATTTTAAAATTATATTTAACACAAGAAAGCAACATATGAAATAAAAATAATATCTCGTTGCACGTTTTAAATAACTCTTTACAAAGTGATTTTACTTTATAATCTAAACTGGAAAGCGAATTTATTCTGTCCCAGGGGATAATGGGGCTTAAATACCTTTATTTTATGTTTTGAAAAATACTGCATGGTGGCAATTTCAAATGTGGATTTCAGTAGACAGCATTGATAGATCTATGGTTTGTACATTACCGACATCGGCACTCGTAGGTACATCGGTCGCAACCTTTGGAATCCTTGTAGCAGGCTGCTACAGCTAGCTGAACACCCATCCGAATATCTCAACAACACTCAACTGCTCTCTCTTCCCTAATACTTCCCAACATATAACCCAATCCTCAATTATTTACCAACCACGAAACTTGTGACTTCCCTTTCACGATTTAAATTTTGGCCAGTAGAAAACACTGTTACATTTTCGAGTTCCCAGATACGGCATTCACACGTCTACCCAAAAAGTCGCAAAATGACACGCATCACAGGTTACTGAACCGTCTGTGCGAACGTCTGAAAGTGACAAAATATTAAGACATAAGACTATAAAATATATGCTAAAATAATAAAAAATCGGCGTACGGTTATTGCACTCAAACTTTTATTAGAAGAACTAAATGTATTCAGGAAAGGCAGATGCTGTACAGATAAAAAAGCTTCATCGATTTTAATTTATGTGTGGGACAATTCGAAGAACTTTAAAAGGAAAAGTAAGCGAGGATGCCCAACTTAAATTTTATAAGTACCAACTTTGTTATATGGAAGTGATACATGGGAAATGAGATTTCTTAGATCTGTGAAAGGATACTCCCGGAGCGTTAAAATAAGAAATGAAGAAATAAGGAAGCAGCTAGATATATTCACACTGAATGATAGAATTTACTAAAATAGAACAAATTGGAAAAGCCACGTTCTCAGAATGGATGACAATAGAATACTGAAAGAGCAACGAACCCTGGAGTTCCGCCGTTCAACAAAATTTTATTTAATTTAGAATGAAAAAAGTAACCTCTTTAATAATTTAAAAAGTATGTATACACACCTACGATTTAATAAAAACGTACTGCATGAAAGAGATAGTGAAATTAATTTAGTACATGTAGGCTTATGAAACATTTAATAAATGATTTTTTTGACAAAATTGATGGTAAATATATAAAGAGTAAATTACTAACCTCACATTTATTATTTAACAATTGATTAAGATCACAAAAACTAAGGTATATTCCTTCAATACTACTTCTGTTGAACCACAGCCTTTCTGGATGCAAAACCACAATCTTCATAATTTAAATTGTGTAGGTATTAAAGTGAACTTTAATGTTACGTTTATGATAATATAATGTTCTAATGATAGTAAGGGTAGTCATTCCTATGTATTTGCAGTTATAATCCGTACATCCGTTTCTATGCCTACAATCCTCACGATCCACAATTGTTAATTTTATCTTTCATATTGCTAATCAACTTAAAGATTTTCTTAGAGGGTGTAGATGCTAAATTTATTCCTGAAAGCCAATATCCTTTGTTAATTCTCACACCCCTTTTATATGTGTAAAAGTATGGTTAACACCAATAACTAATATTACAAACTAACATCATTCATGAAAAGTGGTGAAATTTATAATTCTATTTATGATTAAAAACATAGAACTCATAAAACTACACGTAACCTATGATTATAAATAATTCTCACTCAAAATTATTTCGTCTCTCTTTGCAATTAAAAATACTCAAAATTCAAAGACATGCTTACCATAAAATTCTCTACAATGAAAACTTAAATTTTTAGGCCAATATTTGCAAGGGACACCAAATCTATTAATGATTACAAATCTTACCTATGGTTTTATCATTCTTCCACATTACTTAAAGTTCGTTTGCATGATATAATTGGGTGAAAGTCGAGTTTGAAATCTGTAGTGTTCCCGAGAGTATAATGTATGTCAAATTAAAAGGTAGTTCTAAACAAAATGGAAATATACAGTAAAAGTAATTTGGCTAACAAATAATATGAATGACTTTACTTTATTATCACTGTGTCAATGCATAGTGACATCACACACTTTAGTGAGCCGAGGCATTAGGATATTCTTTTAGCTATAATTCATTACAAGTTTGTGCTAGGAAGTATCTTGCCCTTTCCTTCACCCTATTCCATTGCGTTTTCGTCACTTTGCATGATAACTGTATTAAGTTTTATTGCAATTTGTGGACGCTGTTATATTAGTATAAAAATTTGCAAATGTAAATACAAACAAATAAGTATTATATAAAGAGTGGATTACTGAGATATATTAGGCATCAAAAATTAAGGAAACGAAAAAATTATAATTGATTTGTAAAAATTTTCTCATTCACAACTGTGAGCACTATTATTTACATTAATAAAACAATTCAGTTATTAATAAAAAACTAGTAGATAAGTCTGTCTACGACGGACGTAGTTTCATGTTCTTACATGTAAGAAATTGGCCAACGAGAACGCAACTGAAACGAAAAGAATTTATACGGAAAATAAAAGCTAACTATCCCAAACATGTTACATGAGAAAAAGTTTTACACAATCATCTCCGGTGAGAAATGGGTGGAACAGATAACTACGTTATGGGAAGAAAATCGTATGAGTTTACTTCCCTTGAACGACACTAACACCGTATATTAAAAAAGAGAAGCAAACTTGAATGTAGATTGACACCTATTCATCTAATTCAACGGGAAAAACAAATTTCTTGTGCAAATAAAAGTGGTGGTGTACCTCAAAATAAATGATATTCACTTTTTTTTTAATGGTTCTACAGTCCATTTAGAGACTGGGCCGCCTGCGGACTGTCAGCTTGCATGACACATTCAGAAACTGGAGTGACACGCGGTCAGCTCATCGATTCTCCAGCAGTCTTAATCATGGACTTCGCGACTGTGACAGCACAAACATCCAAGCCCATGCCACTATTCGAATCCGGGACACTAGTCACTATAATAAAGGAGGTCTTCAATAATTTACAAAGGGCCGCTAACGTATAAAAAGAAGTTTAATTTTCAAAAAGTAAGATGGTAGTTTCGATAAAAGAGAAAATTAATATATTCATACTGTGTACAAACTCGGAAAACAATGTAAATATCTGGGTCACATTTGAATAAGATCTAATCTGGTGTGAGAATATTAGTGAACTGACGAGTGAAGAATGAAAGATTATTAACAGTGTTTTGAATACATATTTAAAGGAAGCTAAGTAATCTGTACAACGATTACATCGTGGAATCAGAAAGAGTCTTCCACATTATATAAGGCACAGGCCAATAAAATAAGTAGTTTATCTTTGAGAAAACGAACACAAAATGAGGGAATCACTTTCCGAACGGAGAAAGAACTGGATTTTGTACTAATTAAATAACCAGAAGTTAAGCACATAATCTTAAAAAACAGCCAAAACCATCTAAATTATTAATTAATATTTTACTTGTTCGTACGTTCACGTTTCGAATAGTTTCTCTTTCTAGTGTTTATAAAAAGAAGTAGCGTAGACATGGAGTGTTGTCACTAATTTCTAACTTGCAACTATTTTCAAAAACACTGGAGTTTGTGAGAAGAGTTTGTTTAGTTGTGTATAAGTTTAAAAACAAGTATGTAGTGAAAAGCTGTCGGTAACGCCCGCCTGCCAGTTGAAGTGGTTAATGCGTGGTAACTAAGAGCAACAACAAATTTGAATGTGGCCTAGGGCCGACTCACAAGGTGGCTCGCCTAATGATGCTTCTCGTGCGAGGAACGGCCATGTAATGGTTTGGTCTCGCTAACAAGCTCCGCTCTTAATGGCAAAACAACAGCTCCGTCTCGCGACTGAGACGCATAATGTCCCTGTCCCGTTCCTAACGAGTCGTATTTTGTGAGTTCGAGTGCTGCAGAAAAACAAGCTCTCAGAGGCCAGCGAATTTCGTCCTTCGTCTTCGAAAGCAACCAATTTTTCTGATGTTATCACTTATAACACACCTTACTTCACACAGACTAATAAATGTGTTATTTTCAAGATGCAAATTTAACGACCTTGAAATAAAAACTAAAAACAGAGTATTCGATTTATGTAGACGTAAAAAAGTTTACATATAATGTATCATATTTCATTTTAGAGCATGTTAAGAAAAGAATAACACTTAATATTAAAATTACAAAAAGCAAAAAAAAAATACATAAAAATTAAAATGTTGTTGGATAAAGTTTTCTCGGGATTCCAACCGGGTAGCGTCGTTCATTTGCCACAACTTTTCGATGGCTTGCACCGCCATCTTCTTCCGGTGAATTGCCGTTCGATTTTATTTAAATGGGCCAAAGGCCTCATGGGCGCTGCCCCTGAAAGCACGCACCGCCCGCATGGGGTTCAACCATTTTCTACACCCCCTCTGCACGTGCTGTTAGTACACTAACTGGAACACAAGCATCCGCACCTGAGGGCATAATACCCTTTAATATGGTCGTTCACGGAGATAGATTGTGAGAGAAACAGAATGAGGAGCGTAGGGTTGAGGGAAAAAAAGTGCCGATAATTTAACCAGAAGGGTCTCCTTACCAGGAAAAAAACCTCAGCGATAGTAAGAGGGGTTGAAGGGCACAAGGATCTAGAATACTGCGAATTGTGCGACAGCAACATGCGTTTGGTAATTTTTTGGTTGAATATTGTTAGTAGTTGGGTTTGGGTATCATGCGCGTCGATCCACTTCTCCGTAACGTCCCGATCGCCGAGCATGTCCTGTTACAGTCCGTTAGCAAGCGTAGCCAGTAAATTACGTTGAGACAATCATTAGGTGTTGGGTTGGAGGAGTAGGTGCTTGGGGCGTTTGTATCTAGTGTCGCGGGTGTGATCATAGTTGCCCAGACGCTTTATGATTGTGTTGTGTGAGAATTGTGTCTTGATGTACAGACGTACAGCATGTTCTCTGATAACGTCCATTAGTGGCAGAATATTCAATTTCCGATGGACGTCTTTAGTGCGTGCCCTCCAAGGCGCCTTGGTGATGATTTTAAGGACCTTTTTTGCACAAACTGGAGGTAACAGAGGTGGATTTTGTCTGCAAAGCCCCAGACTGGTCCTTATACTTCATAATTGGCCGTAAGCGTGTTTAGTATAGGGCGCGTGCAGTGGAAGTGTTTATGGTGCTTGTTCTGTTAAGCATAGGGATAGCTGTTTTAGTCTAATGTTTGCTTTTCTGATGGTGTTCGTGGTATGGAGTTTCGATGTTAGGGCCGGATCCAGTGAAACTCTTAGGTATTTAACCGCGTCTCGGAATTGAATCGGGCGATTGTGGAGTGTGAGTGGACTGTGACAGTGTTTGTGTAGGCGTGCGTGTCGTGCCCTACATGTTAGTAGGAGTGCCTCGCATTTACCAATGTTAACTTTAATTCGCCATCGTGTTAACCATGGTTCGAGTGTACTGAGTGCGCATTGTAATTTATTGTTTAGTGCCGATGGTCGCCTCGACTGAGTAAAGATGGCGGTGTCGTCTGCGAATATGGCGACCTGGGTTTCTGGTTTTGTGGGGACATCGTTAATGTAGATGTTGTGTAGGACTGGCCCAATAATACTTCCTTGAGGCACTCCTGCTTGTATTCCCCTTATAGTGGACTTGGAGGTGTTGACATCAACGAAGATGTCCTGCGTGAGAGGTATGAATGCAGCAGCCGTATTAGTCCCAGCGGAAACCTACAGTCATTGAGCCGCCGTATCAGACCGTTATGCCATATCTTGTCGAAAGCCTTTTCGACGTCAAGGAAAACGGCTGCCGTAGACCTTGCCAGGTTGAAACCTTCTGTGACGTGTTCAACTACTCGCAGGAGCTGGAGTGTTGTGGAGTGATGATTCCTAAAGCCGACTTGCTCCGGCCTTAGGAGATCGTTTTCTGTGCAGTGTTGTGTAATTCTACGCAAAATGACCTTCTCGACAACTTTACCTAGGGAACAAAGTAAAGTTATGGGCCTATAGTTAGTCGGAAGTGAGTAGTCTTTCCCGGGTTTCCGGAAGGTCAGGACCTTGCCCTGCTTCCAGGCGTCCTGGAAGTGTTGTGTGCGGAAGATGGCATTCGTGATATTACTGATCTCTTCGAGTGCTCTGGGGGAAAGCTGTTAGAGCACTCGATTCTGAATGGCATCCGGACCAGGCGCCTTACTGGGGTGAGTTTGTCGTATAGCCCACCTGATTTCAGAAATGTTTGTATGCCGTAGAGGCTCGGCGACTTCTTGGGCTAACAACTGTGTTACCACCTGGTCCGTTTACAGTGTGAATGTCGGATCTGATGGATCGTCATTCGGTTGGAATGCGGGCTCTAATGTGTCTGCCAGCAGTTCTGCCTTCTCCGAGTCGGAGTAGGCATATCCTAGTGTTGGTACTTGGTATGCCTCCCGTGTGAAGTATCTCGCCATTTGCCACTTGGAGCGTGTGGAGCTTGTCCCTTTCCTTGCTTCGGTGTGTGAGGATTTGTGCTCGAATGGTATCTCTAAGTCTGTTCATATGTGTTTTGTATATCTGATATCGAGTTCGCTGCCAATACCTTCTAAGTCTATTTCTTATGGTTATCAACTCCTTTATTCTCTCAGGGAGCACCGTCCTGTGTTGATGCGAAGTTACAGTTGGTATTATTTCGGATATCACGTCCTGTACGGCAGCGGCGAGGGAATAAACAGACTGATCTATTTCCGCCTCGCTGTTGATGTTGTCTGTGTTATTCATGTTTCTATCTAAGGTTTCCCGGAATAAATCCCAGTTTGCCTTTCGATAGTTGAATATGATGCACTTGTCTGTGTAGTGCCTGTATTGCAAATTAGCACTGGATAATGGTCTGAAGTGAGGCCTTGACGAGGGCTATGTCCAGGACATCTGGCTGTTCTTTCGTCTCCCGGGTACGAAAGTTGCCTCGATGTAGTTATGTGTCTGTGAGTTTACGTGTAGTGCCCTTCCGCTGGGGTTGGTGCGCCTACTGTTCCATAACGGATGTTTACTGTTTAGATCCCCTGCTACTATAACCCTCCTTGAGATGTTAAGTAGCCGTTCTATAACTCTCAAATCAATAGGGGGCCTGCCATGTTTATTATAGACGGCTATGAGTGTGGTGTACGCTCCGTTCAGCTGGATTGTAACAGCTGTGTCTTCAAGCTTGTTTAGTCGTGGGAGTGGGACAAGCGAATGGGCGATGTCCTCTCTAATTATAATTGCAGTTCCGCCGCCTCTACGACCGTCTTGTCTGTCGGAGCGGTAAACTGCGTGTATCTTGTCCGTGGGGACAATAGCGCGATGCCGACAGCATGTTGCGTCAAGAACGCGGCCAATTCGACCCTTTTGTTGTGCAGGCCGCGGGCATTCCAGAAGAGGATACGCGTGTCTCGGCCCATGGAGCGTCTAGCCATGATGGAAGGAGAAGGAAGGCATTAGGTTAGAAAGCTGTCCTTGGACAGCGGAGGGGATGGCTTGGGTAATTTGTGGGAGCATGGTCTCTAGGATCTTGGCGATCATGGAGTTGACTAGGGCCGCCATGGTGTCCTCTGTGTTATGCCTGGCTTCTCTGTTAGGGAGAGCGGCCTCAGTGGCAACTGGCAAAGCGGGAGCTGAAGGCTTCTGCTTCGTGTGTTGGGACCTTAGTTGGCTGGGAACGGCCTGCCTTGGCGGGTTTTGTGGTGAAAGGCTGGGCAGTCTTTTTGGTTTGGGGCTTGCCAGCCTTCTTGTTTTTATGGCTCTTAAACAGCCGTGTTGCTGGAGCAGCCTGTTTCTGAGATGTGGTGTGTTGCTGTTCCAGTGGTATTGTAGGAGGGGCCTGTTCTGGGACCTGAACTGGTGTGAGGGGCTGCGCTGATGGCGCAGGGGCCTGTACGGACTCAGGCTGAGTGGGGGGCTTTGCCGCTGCTGCGGCGAAAGAGCGTCCGCTTGTTACGGAGGACTGGTGGGTCGGACTGTGGGGGCTGAGTGGACGGGTCGGGATCCTTTAGGAGCTTGTCACTTACGCAGGGTTTCCTTCCTCCGTTGCAGCTCTGCCTTGTTTGTGAGGCAACCCCTGTAAAGGGCAGAATGATCGCCTCCACAGTTGGTACAGGTCTTTCTCCCTTCTCCAACTTGCAGTTGGCCACAGCGTGCTTTCCGGCGCACACCTTGCATTTCTGCCGGGCGTGGCATCGGAGCCCACTGTGTCCGAACCGCAGGCAATTGGAGCACTGCAAGGGCGTGGGGGGAGTTGAAATGTTCAACTCGTACGCGCTGATACAGCACTAGATCCACTTTGATGATCTTGTCAGCTGATGGGCTGTCCTCCAGCACGCCGATGAACATTGGGAGTGCTCGCCCGAGCGCATTACTGCGAATTCATCAGGCGTTAGTGGCGGAAAAGCCCTGCAGTCTCAAGTCCTCCATGACTGATTCTTTACTTGTCGACTCGTGTATTCCGCGTATGACGTATTGCTGCGTACGTACGTCGCGGATGAGGTATAATGAGTGTTCCACAGTCTTTGACTTGAGAAACTCTTGAAGTTTCTTGTAGTCACGTCGTGTGGACGTGTATATTGCCGTGCAGTTGTCCCGGCGCTCAGTGAAGACCTTTGCGGCTTGTAGCGCGCCATGAACTCGCGGTTCAGCGCGCCCAGATCGCCGTGGTTATAGGCCACTATGGGCGGCAGGACGTCAGCAGGCATGATGTTGGTTGTGGTGGGCTGGACTGGGGCGTCCTGTGTTAGCGTGCTGGCTTGGGCTTGGGGTTTTATCCCGTGTAGCGGAGTTCATGACGAGTTCGGTCCTTGGAATCTCGTGTCGTGGTTTGGATAATTTTCGTTTGTTAATGATCAGGGGAGAGATTCCAGGACTCCCTGAAGGGGGACTCCGTTTCTTTCCCTTTACAATCTGCCATTCGGCATATTGTGCAGCAGAGATTGGAGCGGGTACAACTTCAAGAGACTCCAGGCTGCGGGTCGAGCGGAGAGGGGACGCCATCCTTCCGATCAGCCACCAGATTTTTGTGTAGTTTCTTTTCTCTTTTCTTTAGATTTCCGGTAGCCTCAGAGAGAAGATGTTTTGTAAGGGGGACTTGGATAAGTTCTAATCGCACCTACAGTACGCGCAGTTTTCCCACGTGAAGGGGCCGCTGGCACTGATCAGCCCTACTCTAACACCCCAACCAGGTAAAGGTGGGACGGAAGAGTCTTTGTTTCCACAAAAAGCGAGCACTTAATGCTTAGAAAGAAAGGCGATAGTCGTTGAGATGAGCAAAAAACTAGGAGTTCTGCCACGCATCTCTCAGCCCGAAGACAGGTTCAGACTTGCTCGGTGTTCCGCTTTCTTCGGATGAGGAGCTAGTTGGCTCGAACCAGGAAGTCCCGCACGTTTTGCTCCGATCAAGGCCAGGAAGCAACGCGTGCCGTTCGTTTTTTTTAATGGACCAAAGACCCCAAGGGCGGTGTCCTCTGAAAGCACGCACCGCCCGCATGGGGGTCAACCATTTTCTACACCCCCTCTGCAGGTGTTGTTATTACACTTACTGGAACATAAGTATCGGAATTATGTGTTTTATCCGCACCTGAGGGCATAATACCCTTTAATACGGTCGTTCACGGAGATAGATTATGAGAGAAACAGAATGAAGAGCTTAGGGCTGAGGGAAAAAGTGCCGATAATTTAACCAAAAGGGTCTCCTTACCGGGAAAAAAACCTCAGCAATAGTAAGAGGGGTTGAAGGGCACAAGAAGCTAGTATACTGCTCTTGTGCGACAGCAACATGCGTTTGGTAATTTTTGGTAGGATATTGTTAGTAGTTGGGCTTTGGTATCATGCGCGTCGATCCACTTCTTCTCCGTCACGTACGGATCGCCGAGCATGTCCTGTAACAGTCTGTTAGAAAGCGTGGTCAGTAAATTAAGTATAGACAATCATTATGAGTCTATCCCTGTTCTTGGCCAACGTCCTCCATATTGTTCGCTCTTTCTTAATATTCAAACTTATATTACCCGTAAGTAAATTCCTTTTTTCGTGAAAGCCTTCCTTGTCTGTGCTATCCTACTGTCTACTATACTTCTTCCACCCCGAGTTATTACGCTTCGCAAGTAGCAGAATTCCTTAACTACCGTCAAAATATCCCTTCCCAATCTAACACCCTTTGTTATACCAGTGTTTCCCAAGCTACATTCCATAACCTTGGTTTTCCCTCTAATAATTGAACTCTTTCCGCAGGACCTTATTCATGCCATTTATTATGGTTTCCAACTCTTCTTCTGATTCCCCTAATACTACAATATCATATGCAAAGCGGTGGGTTTTTATTACTTCTCCTTGCAGTATGATTCGTTTTCCATATTCCGCTTTAAGTTTCTTCATTGCCTATTCTATATATAAGTTAAACAGTATGGGCGACAGACTGCATCCTTGTCTTACCCCTTCCTTGATTTCTGCTTTCTTTTCTTGATCTATAATAATTACTGCTGACTGCCTTCTGTAGAGATTATGCATGTCTCCTTTCTCGATATATTATTCCAGTGCTCTTCAAACCCTTAATAGTGTGGTCTATTTCGCTTTATCAAACGCTACAAATGGCCTGGACGCAGTCCAGTTTTTTTCTTATTAAAATATTAACAATATAAAAAGCCAAAGATATCTTACAGTATATACTTAAACATTTTCAGCAAGTTTGGTATCCATTTTCGTATCCAACGTCTCATAAGAAGTATTTGTTACCGCTACTTACGTCACATAATTAAAAACATTACACTTTATGTTTCCTAATGCTGTCAAGTAAGCGATAGGAAATAGGTTCTGTAATACTGATTATAATTTGTGCCTCATAAGTAAAATGTGTGGAATCCATGCATTTAATTTTATGTATTAGTTTGCGATTTAATTCGTTTTACAAACATACGATAAATATATATGCTGTTTTAAAAAATGTAATATAATTGTAAAAGAGAGGAAAAGTGTTTCAATTGTAGTTTAGATAAAGAGCGTAATAGTAAATATAGTAAATGTCGACCGAATCCGGAACAACCCAGGATCTTCAACTTTCATGGGGGATCTCTACCACTGAGCTAGTTAAACGTAAACTGGCAGCCATCAAGGCAAATAAGAAGGGTGGCAGAATTGTCTTGAGTCGGATCCAAAGATTGAATCCATCTTTTCTGCTGATATGGAGACTTTATGTACTTAGTTAAATTCTGGAAAGACCTTTAGAAGAGAAAATTTTGGAATACTTTTTGTAAAACGAATAAAAAATAATGTTTGAAAAAGACGCAATGGGCCAAGTTAAATTTGTCGCAAAGTAGAGCTTTAAAGTAGATGTGAAATACGAAGATATATGAATAGAGAAGAATTTCATAGAACATTATTTATTGTAAAGTGAAGTACTTTTATAATAAAGTACCTTAATCCACTTTTTAACGTGTAATCACTAGCGTAATTTTGAATCTTAATGGATAATATGGCGCAGATCCAATATTACCTCTGCTTCGTTTTGGTTAGTTTCGTAACTGCATACTTGGTAAAAAATTAATATTTAGTACGTATTATGTTGGAGTGGACATTTAATGTCGTACCAATTTTGTTTCACTCATTGAGGCATTCCTGTAGTCGCCCAGTTGATCCTCCTCCAATAAATCTTCTCCACTTATGCAACGTTCGTATCCTGTCTGAATAGCGGCTATAGGCTTGGATGCAGGCCGCCGTTTGACCTCACCCGCCGCGGTCAGTTTTCCGCCCCTTGCCTTTCCGCGGAATTTGTCCTTGGGACCGAATTAAAATTCCTTGTGCGATCCTGATTCTCGTAACGTGTGCTCCTAAAACCATCATCATTTCTACCCGTTCCGTCATTCCTTTCCCCGTTTTGTCTCCCATAATCCGTATTATTTTGTCTCTGGTAGTTATCTCGACTATTTACATATCTATTCCGCGCGCCACTATTTCTATTTGCATTCCAATTTTTCAAACGATTTTCCCTTTCAACGGGATGAAAATTTCCTAATTGGGAATCTTCTAGAACGCTTTCTCCTTCCCTGAGGAATGCCATGACTTCTTCACTTGTCTTCATAGTTCTGGCGCAAAGAAGCATTTTTATCTCTTTCAGAAAATGTCCTCTTATAACTTCAATTAATTGTTCCTCCCCCATGGGATTATCCATATTTCGATTTTCAATTATTTTTTTCTGCACGTACTCCTCCATAGTTCCCTCACGCCTATTAAACTTCCCGTCAATCAAATTCTTCATCGCTTGCGCCTGAATGCTCGTTCCCCAGTACCTTTTTAAGAAAGCTTCCTTAGCAGTGCTAAAACTGGAAATGTTTATCAGTGTTGCTTCGTACCACCTCGCACTGCTACCTTTTAAAGGTTTTCGGAAAATTAATAATTTTTGTCCTTCTGGTGTTCTTTTTATACTGAAGTATTCTTCCATATTTATTATGAATGACTTAGGGTTTACTCCTTTCCTTTCTTCAAACTCCGGAGCATCAATATCTATGCTATTCATATTGCCTTCTGTTGGGATTCCCCCTTCTAACTCCAAAATTTTTCTCATTAATTTGTTTTCTATCTCCTTCACCTCTCCCTTTAAGTTCTTATTAGCGTTCTCTACTTGATCTATTATTTTTTCCCCAGATTTAACTATAACTTCGTCTAATTTCTCTTGATATTCCGTCCTAATTGTTCGTGAAACATCTTCCACCTCCCTTCTTAAATTTCCCTCTACATTCTCACACATTGATGCAATATTTTTATTGATTTCTCCCTTAAATGCATTGAATTGAGTATCAATTTCGTCCACCCTTTTAGATAGTGTGTCTAATTTTGCCTCCAATTTCGAGGAATTATTTGTACAGACTCGTGACAAATTTGCCATCAATCTTGCTTCCATGTCTAATAATAATGCCTCAAATCTCGTCATCATACCATCTTGCACTTTGCCTACGTCATTTGCGCCACCTTCCCTATCAATACATTGCATTTAGACATTATTAACATTACTACTATCTTCCATTTTTTACCCCGACCTTAACAACATGTAGTATGAAACGGAAAACAAAAGAAATCTATGTAAATTCTTAGGGTCACAATCACACACAGAATTATAAATATAAACATGCACACTAGATAGTATTTCAAACTTTTAATTATAACCAATCTCGTCAAAATTACAATTTAATTTGAGTTATTTGTTTTTCTCAATTCAACTCGAGCCAACAAGTTGGGCGCCATTTTGTGGTGTTCGTTGAGTTACACCAACAAAATATTGTTGTACAATCAAACAAACAATAATAATAATAATGTATTTAATTTGAATAGAAATATAACTCAAATTAAGTTATAGTGGAAAAAATATAAATTTACGAATATCAATTTAATCATTGGCTCAGTCGGTAAAAGCAAAAAGAATAATCTACGCAGCTTCTAAATGGCTGCTCCCGGGAACGCGGGTGACGAACGATATAGTTGAAAATTAAAATCACGAATCAGACGAGAATGGTTTGTGTGGAAAAACCGGGTAAAATGCCGTTACCAGATGTTTTCAAGGGCCTGGCGACGCCGTTCCTCTTATGCCGTGCTTCCTTCGCTGAAACACGTCTCTCTCTCCGATAATTCTCGTCCTCCTCCGGAGAGCTCCCCGAACCAACTGTTCAATCTACAATCTACTCCAGGCCATCAACAATGTTGCAGACGTTTTCCCGCCGACATTTCCCGCCTACTCGGCCCCACCAAGCCATTCTCGTCTTCCGTCCTGTACACGTAAATAACAAAAACTAAATTATTTTTGCTTTACCCGATGAATGTAAGGGTCATGAATCACCACACTAATTATTATTAGTATTAAACTGAATCGTTATCGGAGGATCCTGACAGCAGGGTTAATCACAAATGTTTTAGATGTTATCTTTTTTCTTGTTGCCAAGCTCTACGGGCATGAGATGTCAAGCGCCGGGGAGAAAGGAGTTGATATTGGACGTGATTTTACGATTTTCGAAGAATATTAGATTATAATTTGTGGACAATCAAATACATCAAGATGAACGCTGCTTCAATGAGGGAGTTGAAGACACTACGTTCTACGGCATCTCCACGGAATCTCTAAATTTCGCTCTCTTTGTTTTTTTTAGTTAGAAATTATCACCAAAGCAATCTTCACTAACAATAATTTTCTTATCAAGCAAATATTTGGGCAGTCTGTAAATTTCCGGTAGATCACAGATTCGGTGAAAAGGCATTGCAGATTGAGCCCCAGCGGACATGAGCCAAATTTAGAGCCAGAAGCTCGATTTCCACGCTGCCATTAGGATATACATTATCGAGGATTTATAGTAACGACAGGAACCTAACTGGAATCTTGACTTTTTCAGAAGTGACTGCAATTATACAGTCAGTACCAACCAAATTCGAACTTATATTGTGCTGCGTAAATTCTGCCCAAATTGAAGAGAAATAACAATCTTTCCATGAAGCAAACATTAATAGTATTTGTGTACAATAAAGTGTTTGTGTATAAACATTTGATACAAAAATAACATGATCGTGTGCTTCCTATTTCTGACGATGTCATATCATTACAATATGTACCACGAATGACATTCATTTATGTGTATCTTTAAAAGTCAAATTGTTATTTAGCTTTCGTTTATTAAGTTCCAATTTAAGCAGAAAGAAATCAACTATCAATTTTATTTAATACTATTAAAGTTTTTACTTTGTTTCGTCCAAGTTTTTTTAACTTATTCAGGTACAGAATTAATGTATTGTAGTATACAACAGGAGGTGAAAGTTTTATTAAATGATTAACTAACTTTTTTAAATCTCATAATATTATATTCAGTAATACAAGAAGAAGAAAAAACAGATAATTACAAGGAATTTACAAAGTCTCAGGGGATATTGGGCCTCTCGAGTGTGAAGCAAGCAGATACTGTAAAGATAAGAAAAAAATATTTATATTTTGAATTGAATAGAAGAAAATGAGCAAGTTTCACACTTTTTAAACACTCACTCAATATAATTTGGCTGCTAATCTCATATTTTGGACTCTGCCGTGTGCCCTCACTATCCTCCGATACGTACGTGCCACAGATTCCACTATTAGGTAGAAGAACCACACGGCTGGGTCTCCTCTATACGCTGACGACACCTTCCAAGGAATACTGGCGACTATTATTGCAAGATTTGTTCTCCTGTAACACAGAAATCTTCTCCAACGGTCATTGCCATTGGCCTAAAGCTAGGTTTACATGGGCAGTGTTGTTCGTCGAAATTGGGTTGGCTGTGCACTGCCTACCGTTAACACCTTGGGCAGTTAACTGCACACTTCTTCACTGACAATTCTGTGCAAGTGCTGCCCTCACTACAGAACGGGCAGAGAACTCTGATGCATGTTTATACTTCTCTGCTGTTTTTTGGCAACTACGACCGGTTGGATTGTTGATGTTGCATAGTGTCGATATATTGTTTATATCTAGTTGAATATTTTCCCCTTTGTGTTTTCGCGCACGCAGGAACTAATCACTTTGTATTTGTGACAGAATAGACGTAACGAGGAAGGATTCCTGAAGTTCTCAGGAAAAAGTCAAACTCAGTATTACGCTACTGTAATATACATACATAAAAATGAAAACAGTTGTTTAGTAATATTGTTTTATATTATTACTACAGAAATCAAGCAATAATAAAAACGTAAAATGTACTTTGAAGCTCGTTTTCAGCGTTTAATTGGCTCGGTTTCTATTAGTTGTTTTATTCCCTTTAAAGGTGTCAATTACTGAAAAAACGAAATGAATAATTTTTTATTACGTGTGATAGTAGTATGTTTTTAGCTATACATCATTCTTTTGCGTAATTTTTTTTCCAGTTAAAGTTTGTGCCATTGGAGGGTGGACAATAATTATTTTTGGAAAATTAACCTAAAAATTTATAGGCGATTAGGTGCAACAAACGTACTCAATCCTAAATTCTTTCTGAACCAAAATTCCTACTGCTGTTCACAACAAAGATTTACTTACTCCAATCGCACACTATATCAATCTGCACGCGTATTGAAAATGCAAAATACAAACTGTTACCATCGCGCAATCGATAGTCAACCCTGCCTCACCGTTCACAATCGATAATTGAGAACCGTAACTGCCAGCGTCTAGGTCGGTGGAGGGTGAACGTCTGTCATGACTGACATACTGACATACTGTCGATACGCTCCAAGAAAAATGAAGCAGTGCTCTCGTGTCAGTGATGGATTGACAGTTGTCAGTGCAGCACTGACGTATGTTGACACGCCACTGACCTCACTGCCCCTCGTTTTCTGGCTGTCATCACTGCCCGTGTAAACCTAGCCTAACACATTAGCTCCCGGAAAGTACTTATTCTCCCTTCAATATCCTCCACTGCTCTATACACTGAGCCGCACCCAACTCAAAAGTTAATTAATTCTCAGTTTTCTCTGCTCATAACACAGGGATTCACACCCTCGTCGACCGAACACGATCTCCAGGCCAGCTCTCCGTCACACAACCTATCTCCTCAACGTCCACCATCGTTCTCCAAGTGCAACAACCTTCACTGGACAACATCCGCACCGTGTCAATCTCATCACCCGGCTGCCGCCTTCACCAAAATTTCAGCCTTAGGCCATCTTACAAATCATTCGTCACATGACAAAACCAACCAATCCGTGAAATTTCCGACTGGAAGCTTTTTCTAGCATGTTTCAACTTGCAATAACACGTGACGCACCCCAGTCCAGCTCTCTCACACGCTACCCGTGGGACTCTAACAATCCTGACTCATACATTGTTGGCTCCACATTATGTCCTAACTACGGATACACATAACGTTGTCCACAATTCCTCATATTGGAAAATTCTTCTGGAGTGTCTTTTTCTCCCATTCTATTATTAAATAAATATTATACACTATTTACAATTAATATGAAATACAAAAATCAAAAGGTACCCGGGTTTTATACCACAATATATATCAAACAAACTTAATCAACAGGCAAAACAAGAAGTCCAAAAATCTGGACAAAAGTAGTAGCAATATTTAATAAATAGTGTTGCTTAAAATTGACATATTGGTTGATTATTGTATGTGAAAATTTATCGTCGTAAAAAAAATTCTCATGACAATATCTTATCCGTGAGACAGCAAATAAACACTTAAAATGAACCCCTATATTCCAGCTTGATTATGGATTAAAACTAATACAGAGGTAATATAATTCTTTTATTAAACATTTAAAATAGATAATTAACGGTTTACTGTGGATTAATTATTAATTAAACTTGGGAATAATGTTTTTTTGCCTCAGAATGAATGAATTTATTGATACTACAATTGAGTTACGCTCGGTGGCTGTTAAAAATATAAGCTTCTAAATAAGGAATGAGTTGGGGAAGGTGCCTGTGGGAGATCTCTCTCGCAGGCATACCAATGCCTCGTACTATCTGTTTTTTTTAAAGTTCTCACATGCCGAGACACCATCTCCTATTTTGCGAGGTACATGTACTGGGGTCAAAGACCTCGGGCATAAGGAAAGAGTTGTCTGCTGATATCATTGGATCAGTCGGCCAACTGCCTCCTAAAAGTGGTGGAGACACGGAGAAAGGAATGCTGCGATCCCACAGAAAATTCGTCTCCCGTCATTCGGAAGGACGAGAGAATAGTACCTAATACTTGACCTACCTGATGTAGGTTTTCTAGGGTTTGACCTGCATCTCCTTAGGTGAAAAACCGGGTAGGATCCTTAAACCACAGCCCTTCCGCATCCCCTCTTTTCAATTCCCTTCCTATGTTATTAAAGGGTAGTAGCCTGTTTCAGGATCATCCTCATGTAGCCTGTCAACCCAAAAGTATATATAAATTACATCTTAAAGAGAAAGGATAAAAAGTGGCCATTGTTCAGATGTTTTTTTGTCGCACTACACTTTACGATCACTTACACTCCCTAATTCTTCACTGAAGTACGTTGGTATTGGTTGGAAATGTTTCGAAAACTTTTGCATGTAAATTGTTCCAACCGTTACAGTCCGATTTAAAAATTAATATTTTTCAACATCAGTTTCAAAAATTCTCTGCCAAATTTTACAATTATGATCCCCTCTACTGTAACAATTTATTTCTAAAAACTTTGACGCAATATCCTAACAGGATTTTTTGACCTGCGTACGCTTTATGAAGAGCCCCGAGACGTAAATTTTGTCGTCGTTTTTCTAACATATCCTAAGTTAATTGATGAACCTTCTCATTTCTGTGACTAGGACACCGATT
Source organism: Eucriotettix oculatus (assembly GCA_034510155.1). NCBI lineage: Eukaryota > Metazoa > Arthropoda > Insecta > Orthoptera > Tetrigidae > Eucriotettix > Eucriotettix oculatus. The sequence goes on along the minus strand of CM067376.1, from coordinate 262,679,143 downwards.
AACAAAGTTTTGCCGCTCCCCTCTGTACCCTTTCCAGTGCCTCAACCTGATATTTTCGGAACGGATGCGAACAAATACAGCCGTATTCTAGTACTGGATGCACGACAGATTTATACTATGCAAGTTTCCGTGTTTCATAGTTTCGTTTTTTTAATCCGCATAACGAAATGTAGTGCCTTCAATGCATTCCTAGTCACATGTTTTATTTAATATTCCCAGGCCGTATAACTGCTCAAGTATATACCGAAAAACTTACAACTACTTTCTTGTACTGTTTCATTACCTCTGAGCTAATAATTAAGTACAATTTCAATTTGACGCCTACAAAATCTTATTGCCTTACTATTGTTACAATTTATTTCATTTTGTAAACAAGTGCCCAATCTCTTATTGTACCCAAATCTTTTTGTAGAAATTCTTCATCGATCACAGCTTTAATTTACCCATATATATTATGTCGTCGTCAACAAGAATACGCACCTGAGAATTAATTCCTGAAACTAAGTCATTTACGTAGACTAGAAAAAATTAGGTCCCAACAACGGAACCCTGCAGCACTCCCGATTTAACATTCGAAACTGAGGATAATTCGTTCCCTACTTAAACTATTCGTTGTCGGTCTCGTAAAAATTCACTAACCCATAAAACCACTCGACTATCAATCCCAAAATTGGACATTTTTTTTATAATAATACGTCGCGCGGTACAAGATCGAAAGTCTTTGCAAAATCTATGATGACGGCATCCACTCTTCTTAACCTCGTCGTCTATGTCCTGGGACAATGATTTGGCTCTCATATGAGTGTCCATGTTGTCCCTTGAAAAACCAGCTGTTACTTTCGAGCTCCTTACGGATGTACTATACGATAAGCTGCTCCATCAGCTTACAAACCACCGACGTAAGACTTATCAGGTCACTTTTACTTCCCCCTTTATGAATTGGGACAACTATAGCAGTCACACGGAATATTGAAATTGTTATTGAAATATGGTATAACCTGATTAGGTATGGAAAATTTGTCTCCCCTGATATTTTTATTATTTCTGTGGGAATGCCGTCTATACCACACGATTTCCTATTTTGTAATTTATTTATTCTTCTCCTAAGCTTTTGACTAATATTTTGAATAAATTGCCATCCTTCTAGTCAATATCTACGTTACAATGACCCTTACTTGTGTTAAAAATTGAACTAAAGTGTGAATTTAGTAGTTCAGCCTTATCTGTATCCCCTGTGAACGTCATTATGTTGCAAAGATGGTATGCCAGTTTGATTTCCTTTGCGCCTATTAACACAACTGAAAAAATTTCTCCAGCTGCTATATAATATCAGATAAGATAGTTTCCATGAAATTATGATGGGCCAATTTATTTTCATTTTCCAGACCTTTAGGAATAGACTTGAAATAATTGTAACTTTCCTAACTATAATTCCTAATTCTGTATGCGCTCCTAATCCGTTTAGCTAAAGTTAAATATGCAATTCTGATAGGAAAATTTTCCGTAATGTACATATGAAATCGAATTTTCTCCATCATAGAAGGTTTCCGAGAGATATGACTTAATAATATCAAACATTTCTCAACATTTATAAGCGTTAGTAAATCAAATAAAACCAACAATACAGTCTCACGTGTTTAATCTTTAATTATGAATCAGGAGCTTTCGACATAAGTGTCATGTTTGTCTAATAAATCAAAACAAAAGCAGACATATAGCTTAACATAAAACAATGAAAACTATAACTATTATATGCACGATAATAAAAAACATACCTATATAAAAGTATTGTGTTACTTTTTAGATCATGATATGTCTCGTCAATTATAAAATACGTCAAGCGTCACTCAACCAGCAATGTTAACAGGTGCCGGGATGTACGCAGCGTCGATACATCCAGCTATACATACTTCCACATCTAGTGTACGGGTTAATATAGTACGATATATATACTAGAACAAAACTTATAATCTAGTACATTGTATGTTTGATGGAATTGATGACATTTGCATAATATGTTCCGATTTCGGAACCCTTATTTTTAAAGTTAACCAAATAAGTATCAGAAATTAAAAATAGCTTCAGCAAATCTAAGTTTACATATGGATAAACTTTTTTTGTAAAATTCTGTATTTTGTGAATTTAAACTCATGCTGATACGATTTAGTATATTAGGATAAACCTGTGCTAATCTTTGACTTGGCCTTTAAACTTAATCTATGTTAATAAATTGTAATTTTTACAATTTTGAGTAATAAAGCCAATATAAACTTTGGTACAGTTTTTACAGTGCAAAAAGTGTACAAGATAGTTGTAAAATATTGTAATTAAGGCCTGCTATAGGCAACAAGAAAGCAGGCTAAAATAGAGAAATATATTTTTTTAAAGTGAACTTTGTAAACTACATTAATTGTTTCCATCCCTTCAAATTTATGTAAATATTAGGTCTCAGTGTGAATTTAAAAATCATCTATGTTAAAATTAATAAACGTAGTTATAAATTTGTTTGTTAGTCCTCATATATATATATATAGTAATGTAAAAACGCAGGTGCCTTCTGATTTTGGTTCTATAGTGTAATTGTGAAGTGCAGTTGGGCCTACAATGAAGTTTTGTGCGCGACAATAGAGGCCAACAAAAACGTAGAATTGGCTGAAAGTGGGTAAAATCCCGAGGGGAACCCCGGGATTTTGTGGTGAAATCGGGCGGCGGGAAACTTCCGGGGCGAGAAGTTAAAAAGGAGACGTAGGGAGGCTGAGACATTCAGTTGGGGAGAGAGAAGAGACGAGAAAAGTCCGGGAGATATAGGAGAAGAGGGCAGTCGGATGAATTGGTCGGAGAAAGATCAGAGGAGGAGAGACAACCAGAAGGGACGACGAGTTCAGTCGGGAGAGAGAGAAAACGAGGAGTTGGACCTGGGTCACACTACATTCCTCGTTGTAAAACACCTGCAAAACGCACTAAAGACAGAGAGACGCGGAAACATTGGTGAGTTTTAATGTTTGTAGGCCCAGTAATTTTGGGAAAGTTCATCAAAGCTGTGAAACTTGCTTATTGTGTCGATTGTATAAATTTAAATGATTTTTTTTATATTTTTCAGTAACTGCGTACTTTAGTCCTCGAAGAGCCCAAAATCCCCTACGATATTGTTTCATGTAAGCAGTGTAAAGTTGATTAATATAAAATTTTCAGAAAGAAATAAATTTTTATCCAATCCCATGAAAAGGTTATTACAATATTAGTTATAAGTCAGGGTTTTATTCACTGTAGAATTGATGACAGGTATAATTGAGGGAGGGATAGAAGATATCTCTGATTTTACAAGGTGAAAGAATTGTTTTATGCTGGTTTGTGATACCATTGAGCTATTTTGTTATTATTAATGTTCACATTTTGCTGTGCATTATTGGGTATTTCAAGAGAATTATTTGTATGTGAACGACTATTTAATTCAATTATATTTACCATTATTTATTAATGAGTCTTAGTGGATAAAAACTGCTTTTCAACATGTCAAATACCTTATTTTTTCATTGTTTTAAGAATTTTTTGTTGGTAATAGAAATAGCTTTATAAATTAAATTATTTGCAACATTAAGAATAATGTGTTTCGTGCGATTGGAGTAAAATTTCAAAATAGAATTAATAACTGTGGGTTTTGTGTACAACATTGTAAAAAATTGGTTACCTTCAACATAAATAGTCATGTATAGGTAATTGATTTTACTATGCAGTTTTTATTGCATTGTGTATTTTAGGATGAAAAAATTTAATTTATCTAGAAAAAGAATTTTATATTGTTCATCAATAACTACCAGTAAGCAATCTATATATTTTACAAATAATTTAGTTTTAAATGTAATGTTATTTAATACATTCTTAAAAATAAAATTTAAAACAATCCCTGAAATATCACTGATGTTTGTTTGTACCATTTGGTGTTAAAAGTAAAGTAACTATTTTCTAGGAGCAATCTTAGTCCCTCCATATACGTAGCCTTAGATTTGGGAAGGGGACTATCTGTTCACAATTATTGCTTTTAATTTTAAAGGCCAGAGGTAGAGGAATATTCAGAAAGATAGATACTACATCATAACTGACTAATACTTCGTTCTTATCAATACATAATTCAGTAAGAAGTTGTTTTATCTCTTTTTAATGTCATGGGGGTTATTGTCATTTAATTTGTTTAATGAGCTATTAAAAACTTTGAGAGATTATAAAAGCAGCCATCAATGCAGTCAACAATAACTCGTAACGGACTGTCGGGTTTATGTGCCTTTATCAAACCGTAGATCCTTTTTTTCACAAGTATTCTTGAGCATTTTTCAGAACTAAATTTATATTTAACAAGCAATTAATTCTTTTCTAGTTTTGTGGCGTAGGATTGTTTCTTAGTTGTCTATAACAATTCGTATCATTTAGAATCAAATCCATCTTATGTTGGTAAGCAGCTTTTTCGATAACAACAACTTTTTTTAGATTTATCAGCTTTGAAATCAATAAGATTAATATTATTTTTAAAATGTTTTACAAGCTTTAAAATCTCTCTAAATATTATTAGTTAACTTTTCTTTTTCATTAAAAGTAAATTTCTTATTAGTGTTACTAAAATTAATGATTATTTTTGAAATATTGTTTCTCACAACAAATTTTATATTATCAGCGATGATACCGTGAAAAATGACATTTTTAATGTCAGTTATTAAACTGATCATATTTTATTATCAAATATATGAGTGAAATGTGACAAAAAACAAATTATCGTGAAAGTAATATATAGTAATATTCACTAATAATTTATTCAAAACCTTTTGTTATGATAGCACAATGTAATAATTTCTTATTTTGTATTTATAAAATTTGAATGAGTGAGTAATATTTTATTTTAAAGGAAGGTAATTAATGACTCATAATAGTAAATTCAAATAAGTAATCAATTTCAATTTAATCAAATTATTTACGATCTTTCAACACAATAAGAACTCTTATAATAAGTGTGTATTATATAAAGATAAGCTAATAATCAAATTAATTATTACAAGTAAATCATATTTTAAATTCTTCAATTCAATATTATTATTTTGAAATTGAGATCTGTAATCTAATTATGTCTGTAACTATTTAAATTAAAATATTACAATCAAGCTAAATTATTTATTATTATTAATTTAAGTATTAATTATAGCGAATATTGAAATTGAAACCTAATGGCACAAGAATGTTGAAAAGTTTTCATCATACCTATTTTTTATTTTATCCAATTAATCCAAACTGTGTTTACTAATTTCTCACTCAATTTTATTTACTCTCACTAAATTCTAATTTACACTCAATTAAATTCACTTTCACTATATTCACTTAACATTTTGAAAATAAAGGATTGCATTGTATTATTTCGTATTGTAGATTATTTCACTACTACTGCAAGCTGTGTATGTCTCCAATTTAATAACGTTGACCTGAGAAAAAAGTCAATCTTAAGACAAGCTGGAGCCATGGGCTGCCAATACTCTTTTCTTGACCCTCATACGACTGGGATCACTATATCATTAAAAATTTCTTTAATTGGTTAATACATCAATCTTCAACAAAAAACCGAATACTTCAACACAGAACACACTTTTATAAACATTAATATTTTTTTAATTTTAATGCCAGTCGCCATTTCAGAAACATTTAAGATTTATGCTTATACATGCTACTCTGATCCACACCTCAGAGCACCTTCTTCCTCCTCCAAATTCTGTCTCTAAACTAACTAAATCACGACGACTGAGAAACCACTTACGCTAGCATGGGAAACACTTTCATCCGCCGACAGTTGTCAATCATATTTTTTATTAGACCACACCGTTTTTCTCGCATTGCTCTATCATGTCTGTAAAAATACACAATTTCTGTTCCCAGCCCTTCGATTTTTTTTGCTTTAGTAAGCAGACTTAACTTTCCCAACTCCAAGAACAACAAAAAACCGAATTTACCCTATTTTTTACTTTTTCACGGCTTTAACAGAATGTCTTGATTCACTCTTGAATCATAAAATTAAATTAATTCTATTACAACAATGTATATATATATATATATTTCGTGATTGTTTCTAAGGTATAAATATGAGTTGAATATGAATATATTGTAACATGTAAAGTTACAACCCCAGCCAAAATGAATGAAAGCAGGTAATGTAGCATGGAAGCTACGACTTTTTTCGTGAGCTGCGGCTATATTCAGTTGTTTTCTGGGTGACGTCGACGCTGACGTAAGCGTACGCGGGAAATATAGTCTGAGCACGGCGTGTCTGCGTGATCAGGCACTGCAAATGGCTGACCCAACGCGGGAGTTTGCATGAATGGGATTAGTAGATTAATCAATACGACGTATCCCAGGAAAGAACTTGTTTTTCAGTCAACGCCAGAATGTGCTCTTCGGCGCATGTGTGGTGGCCCGCGAATTATGCGGCCACGTGCTTATAAACGGCTATCGAATCAACCACAGATTTCGGTGGTGATACGCCGAGAAGTAGTTGAAGTCCGTGTTAAATGTTTTTATTAGTTTGTTTCGACGAATTTTGAAAGTTGTTGGTGGGTTAGTAAAACTTTTTCCTGAACTGCAAAGTTTAGCAGCTACGAAGCGTAAAAAGGCTTAATAACGGCTAGCGAGTAAGCCACGAATAATTGGTGATAGGCCTGGAGTCGAATCACGTTTAGTACCGAGTAGCCGTTTTTGGAGTAATTGAGTTACAGGCGAGCGATTGAAACATTGAGTGAGAAACCACGCCATGCTTTAGATTACCCACTTCAAGCTATGATTTATGAGAAATTCTTATTTTAACTTTTGGCGTTTTTCTTTGTAAAATCTCTCTGGCGCCCTATAATATTCCTGGTCCGAGGATTAAAATCCTATATTTACGCAAAGCTGAGCGGCGGGAGAAACGAGTTTTCCCTTCAATACACACAAATACACACACAGATATATATATGTATATAAAGAGTGATAAAAACCACGGATTAAACAAGGCTGCTTAAAATATAGATTAATTTTAATGTTATTATTAAAGTATTAGTTATTTTTAGACGTTTTTGTAGTGAATGGAATGGGGCTGCAATGAACCAGTTAACTGCGTTTTGTAGTGTGCAACCTGTATCTTGTAGAGCATCGCGCGAAGACACGCATTGTTGGCAGATCGGAACATGCTCCAGGCGCGTGACATTAGTGTCGCGTGCAGAATGAATTGGAGTTCATTCTAGAAGTAATTTAGACACGTTGACTGAAGAGGGAATTATTGTGCTAGAATGTGATTGGCCGACTATGTCACATGAACTAATTTCGGCAAGATGGCCGGAGCGAGGTTTAAGGGTGAGTGTAGCACAGTGGGAACGCCGTGAGGAACAAACGTAAAAGTTGTGTAGTAGTCGGGTGGTGGACCCGGAAGAGGAAGGAAGTAACTTTTGAGAGATAGCAGAGTCCAGTGAACAACGTGCATGAAGGACGTATATTTTTAGAGAGACGTACGGTGGAAGATGTGGGGGCTGGACGTGTTATTGCAAGGAGAAAAGTGTGTAACAGCCTGGTGGCATCTGGACGCGAAGCGTGGCGGATGTGCCACCGTGTTTGCAGATGTAGAATTTTGGGAGAAGAAAGTTGATGGACACCAGGTTTATCAACCCTGGAAATCTGATGATTCACGTAGCCATTCTGCAGGAAGGTGTCCGTCAGGAGGAGATCCCAGAGTACATCGAGGAGCGGACTGAACTTTGCGCAGACTAGAGGCGTGAAATCCAACGTATATGTCAGTATAAAACAGTGTTATTATTCTTTCATCAATTTTGAAATGAAAATTACTTATTAAATCATGAAAGATAAACAGTGGTGTTTTAAACAGAGATAATCCAAGTGTGTTGATCGAAATGTAACATATTATACATTTTTAGATTTGTGGTATTAGATTATAAAGTGTTATTGTGAGAATCATCAACTAGATGTGCAGTTAGAAGTAGGTATTTAATATCGAGTTGCCAACAGAAGTATCCAAGCCATAATTTTGGGGAGTTAGAGGCAATATTGTGAAGCTTCTTCAATTTTTTGTTACCTTATTATTTTATCAAATCTGATTCCACGTTTCTATTTTCAGTTGCTGAAATCTCTATCTCTCGAGAGGCCCACATAACCCTGTTTATATTAGGCTTTTGCTAATATAAACGTGTATTTTTAATTAGATATCTTCTTCTTTCTGTGGCATTCTAGCCCGCATTCGGGCCTTTACCTACAAGGACGACTGCGGACTGTTATCTTACATGACACATTCCGAATATGGAGTGACACGTGGTCAGCGTATCGACTTTCCATCAATCTTAACCCCAGTCTCCGTGACCATGTCAACACAAAAATTTAAGCCCATGCAAGGATTCGAACCCGGCACCTCTGGGTTGTCAGACAACAACGCTAGCCACTACACCACAGGAGATCGGCTTTAAATGGTATATTTTCATTAATTCAAATAAGTTTTATTAATTGATTCTAATTATCCTTCCCCAAAGTATATATATATATATATATATATATATATATATATATATTGTAATAACCTTTTCATGGGGTAGGATTAAAATTTATTTAATGAACAAATTTTAAACGGCTTGAAAATTTTATATTCATCAACTTAACAATGCTTACATGAAACAATATCTCAAGGGATTTTGGGTGTCTCGACAAGTTAAGTACGCAGTTACCAAAATTACTTTACCTGCAAACATTCAAGCTCACGAATGTTTCCGCGTCTCTCTGCCTTTAGTGCGTCTCCTCTCTCTCTCCGACTGAGTTTCTCAGTCTCCCAACATCTCCTTTTTAACTTCTCGCCCCGGGAGATACCCGCCATCGGTTTTTTCCACAAAATTCCGGGGTTCCACTCAGGATTTTCACACACGCCAGCGGGACTTTCCTGCCACCGTTTTTTAAACACACCCCGAAAGGGATTCCCTCGGGATTTTACATACTTTCAGCCAATTCTACATTGTTGTAGGCCTCTATTGTCGCGCTCAAAACTTCCTTCATTGTAGACCCAACTGCACTTCACAATGTCACTATAGAACCAAAATCAGCAGATACTTGCGTTTTTACATTAGTATATACACTGTAATATACTTTTTTGGGTATAAAACATTAATTAATTAACAGAACAAATTATGATCAATTTTAAAATTTTTCATTTATTAATTTAAAGTGAATACACGGGCTTAATCTCAGGGGATTTTGAGTCTCTCAAGAGATGGAGTATGCAGTAGCTGAAAATAGAAAGAAAAATCATTAAATATTATTTATCCAGAGCAATGAGCAAGTTTCACAATTTTTTTTATAACTTACCCACAATTACTGGGCCAACAAACATCCACCTCTCGAATGTTTGTGCGTCTCTCTGGCGTCTTGCAGGATTTGATCACGTCTGGACACGTCTGCTCTCGTCCGTCCTCTCCTCAATTCGTCTGACTTCTCGGGCTGCTTGGACCACGTCCGTCCTCTCCTCCACTCGTCTGCCTTCTGGGGCTGAGCCACCCATCGGCTTCCCCTTTTAAATCTTCCGACGGGAATTCCCCTATTTCACAAAAATTCGGTGTTCCCCGCCCTCATTTTTTACACACGTTCGGCGGGGGTTCACCTTCGTCATTTTTTACACACGGTCGGCGGGACTCTCCCGCGGGGAATCACCATCTTTCAGCCGACTAGCCATTGTTGTTGGCCGAACTGCGCCTCATAACGCCACAACATCACAAAATCCGCCTCTTTTATCACATTGCCCCTGATCAATTTTAATAAAATATTACAAAATTTTTGAGAAATTTATCTCCATGTTTTATCTTTAACACCCCTTGCTCATTCTTTACAATCATTTTTGTGCTCGGAGAAATTACAAATAAACAAATTGATTAAGCACCCTTTTCAACTTAATTTTAAAATAATCTTTCCTATTAATTCCTAATAATTTATTAGCTAAAATTGAATAAAATTTCAAGTTAACACGTGGCTTACATAAACTTACACGTGTTTGCCTGGTGCCCCCCATTGATAAAATAAAATCATGTTATGAATTATAAATTATTTAAATTTACCCGCTCACAGGAATGAAACTCTTAGCTTGCCAGGATTGAGAAACTTGGCATCACAGTTCAGTATCCACATGCCATCAAATATGTTTACAACAAGATTATATGGCTGAACTGCCCTCTAACATCATCCCTCAAACAAAAGAATCCTCAATATGGCTCCATGTTTTCCTTCATGTGACATTTATCAAACCCCAAATGTAGAATTTTCAGAAGCTAAAATTTTATTCCTAAATAATACTGCTACTCATCCAACACTAAAACTAAAATAGCTTGATAGCCCCCATACCATACTTAATTACCCAGCAGTACAATTAATCAAAATAAACAAACTCCTGATAGAACAGAATTAATTAAAAAAACAGATAACACCCTATTTCTGCACAATAGTTTCTCATTCCATGACTTCCCAACAAATAAGTCTTCAGTTTCTATCCAGTAAACTATTCCTATATCCCCATTAACTCAAATCCTGCCTCTTTATCATAATAATCGTTGAGTCACCACTTTGCTCATAAAATTCCTTCAAGATTCTCCCATATTCTTTCTCTATCAGCTCTGAAAATTCTCAATCTTTAAAATCCAAGGTACCAGCTGATCTATTTTAGTGACACATTTTCATCTATCATTTTTATTAAACGACGATTTTACTATACTGTTGTGATCCCCTTTCTAATTGGGCTAATCACCAACTAAATTAATCTCGTGGAATTCTTTATGCTACCCCCAATACGACGACTTCACAAACTATTCCATACAGAGGA